>ONZH01030596.1:0-263126 GCA_900303285.1 Rhinella marina
TCCTGAGCCTGGGGAAGGGCATGGAATTTTGTGATCTTTAAAGGGGCATTCTGGTTAGAAATAGTAGAAAAGAGAAGCTGCCCCCCTCTCCTGACATGTCTGTTTCAGTACTACTTGCATCCTCTATGTGATATCAGTTCCAGGGAACCTATTCTTATGAATCTGTATTGTGCTGTTCCTCTATTATTCCAGTTTGAAGTAATGAACAAATTACTAGCAGTTTGCGTTGAAGATCCCGCTGGATGTCACCAGTTGGGGGTGTGTCCCCTGCACAATCTGACCCTAGCAGCTGTGATTGGATCGTGTCAGACTGTGCAGACGGCTAGCAGTTCATTCTTAAAATTTCTAGTAGTAATATTAGAGGAGTGACCGCATTTTTATAAGAATTTGTATTACGTGGGGGATACAAGTATAGTAGTTACTAACACAGACCTGTCAGAGGAGGGGTGACAGTTCCTCTTTAATAAATATTAGATCAGTGGGGGTCGGACTGCTGGGATGCCCTCTGGGACCCTGCCCGCCCCTCGTTCCCCCAGCTCGAAGACTGTCTAGGATGCAGTTTGAGTGGAATGTGGGTCAGGGATGAGATTTGCTGAGTACTGTGCGCCTAGTCAGTGCTACCAACTGGAACACCTTTTAAACAAGCACCATGGCCCCTTTATTCTATTCATTATTGGAGGTGCCATTGGCCGGACCCTCATGAATTGGGCGTTATCAGTTCCCCTGGTGGGAAATGTTTGAACCATTTCACTGACAACAACAACAACAATAAAACCGGAATTATAAAATAATAGAAAAAATAAAAACCGCCATGAATTTGACACTTTACCATCTTGGGTGCCTTCATGTGTTTTGGCGTATATACAGTTTCTATATATTTGTGGATAAAATGTGAACTCATCAGTCTGAGAGACACAACACCTAAAAATAAAAGCTTAAAGGGGTTGTCCGGGTTCAGAGCTGAACCTACCCAGGAAGCAAATCAGGGCATCGAGCATATCATGGAATCGCGCAGGGCAAGGCAAAAGCAAAGCCGTATTTAGCACTGCCTAGCCGTCATAGCGCGCTAATCATCCACCGGGCGGCTCTTTGGCAATTCACCGCTGGGCCCGGGCTCCAGGGCAATGGAGGGCATGGAGGAAGGATGCTCCAATGCCCTGGGTTCCTGGAAACCCCTTTAAGTGTTCCTGTACTTAAAAAAAAAAAAAACCCAAAACATTTGATCTGTCATAGCGGAATATCCAGGGTTTTGATTGCTGGGGGTCCGGGTGCAGAGATACCCGCCGATCGCTTAACTTATGTTGTGTAACGGAATTATTAGATAACCCGAACCTTGTACGCCGAACTTGAAACACAAGTTCGCTCAACGCTATTGTCAGGCACACGTCTGGTCGCCCCTGGTTCATTTTGGAGGTGAGCGGCTCCACTGTAGGCTGTCGGTCCACCCTTTGTAGTCGACGTTCACCTCTCACATCAATGTCACGTGGTGCTCCGCAGTTTCCACGTCTCTTATTCACAAATGGCGCCATTTGTCCACTCACCGTACACTTTCACCACACAGCAGCACGAGAACAGTTCACACTGCGCAGTTTCAGAAATACTGCCGCCCCCATTCATCATCCCTTTTTGCAACTCTAACAAATCGCCCCTTTTACCCATGACAGCAGAGAGGGATATGTGAGCAGACCGCCTATCACACCTTATATACCAACCAAGTGGTCACCGTATGTGTTTTGCGGTCTGCAAATTGCGGATCCGCAAAAAAAACGGATGACGTTCCGTATGGCATCCGTGTTTCCATTTTTTTTTGCGGAAACAATCCGCCTTGTAGCAAAACAATAGGACATGTTCTATCCTCCTTTGTGCGGACTACGGAAACGGAATGCGGAAACGGAGTACCTTCACCCATTGAAATGAATGGTTCCACATACGGTCCACAAAAAAAAACATACGGTTGTGTGAATGAAGCCTAATGGGACTCCACTGTGTAGAAGCGCTTACACAGATCGATGTGTCTCCTCACTGCTGGAGACTTACAGGCTTTCTCCTGAGCTCATCCTCAGTGGCAAGGAGAGGCGGCGCGCTTTGAGTTTTCTCCTCATTTCAGCAATGACGGGGGTCTCCATTCTCACTATGGCATATCAGAAGTTTCCTAAAAGTACAGTTTCAGAATGTGCAGCGTTCATACATGTCGCTTATCTCTGCATGCCCATACATATTCAGCAGAACTGAGGTGGCGGTAAACTTCAGAGTAGACTAAGGCCACCTGCACACTTTGCAGAATACAGATCTCATGTAGACTTTGCGGATTATTTCTGTGCAGAAATTGACCTGCGTTGCGCATTTCTAAATCTGCAGCATGTCAATTATGCTTCATTTTGGTGCGGAGATGCTGCAGAAACGCATATAAATCAGCATGCGTTTATCCGCACTCGTGTGCAGACTGCCTAATGATCTGATTAGGGGCAGGAGGTGATGAGATGTGCCGCTGCCTATCCTCTGAGTCCTAAAGTAGAACCAACCACCTTTAAATGGGACACTTGGGGGGTCACGTGTCCTTCCTGACAGGTAATGGCGCTGATAACTTCAACAAGAATTTCCGTGTCCTCTCCTGGGCTCACTGGGGAGACATGACGGGTCTAGCAGACTTCATCACAGATTCCATCCTTGCTTGTGACATTGTTTCCCTTGGACACTTTAGCAGACCCATGTTAGAAGTCATTGGGGTCCGTTGGGCACGCAGGCGTCCGCTTTGCGATGTGGTTTCCTAATGTCACTTGCAGAACCAGGAAGTAGAACTTTTCTTGCTGCTTCTTGACGTCAGACAAGTGCGGGAACTCAGAAAATTGCATCATAGAAGGTTGGTCTCCTGTGTGTGCCCCCCATTTCTAAGATAGGAGCTTCTGTGTACACGTGGCTCTCCTGCATGGATGGCCATTCCTCTTCATATTCTTTTATTATAGTGGTCAACGTAATGAATGGACCTGCCACTGCTCCCCGATCTGGCTCATAGAGGAGGGCCTGGACTAGAGATTTCAGTTTCCCAGGTCCGTTAGGCCCCATTGATACAAATGTATGTGTTTTGTAGACCTGTTGACTTCAATAGGTCTGCGGTCCAGATTTTGTGGACAAGTATAGGACATGTTCTACCCTTTTGTGGAATGGCCTTACGGAGGCTGAAAGAAGTTGGGTCATCCGGGTGCTCTCCGCATCTGTATGTCTGTTCCGCAAAAATTTAGACTAAAGCCTTATTCACACGTCAGTGATTGTGAGCCAAAACCAGGATTGGAACCTCCACAGACATAAGGTATAAGGGTGATATCTGCACCTGTTCTGTGTTTAGCGCTGCACCTGGTTTCGGCCTTAAAATCACTGATGGAAATCACTGACCGAACACTGACTGTCTGAAGTCTGCAAAATGCAGACCCTGGACCCACTAAAAACATCCGCATGTGGTCCGCAAAACCGATACGGTCGTATGCATGGGGCCTTCATTAACATAGATGTTATATAATAAATCATTGACCATGAGAAGGGACAGTCAGGGGTGCACCTAGCCTTTCTGCTGCCTGAGGCAAAACTGATACGGCGCCCCCCCATGACAATTTCTTAACCTAACCCCTTTGCTACAATGAAAGCGCCCATGGCCCTTCCTCTGCCCTCCTCTTGCCCCTACATGGTGCTGCCTGAGGCGATCACCTCACCTGGCCTCATTGGTGGTGCACCCCTGGGGGACAGTTCCAGGGAAGCTCAGACCAGTCCCATTGCCCTTGTAGACAACCTGCTGGTCAGACTCCCAATTCCCTTCGCAGTGGAGATCATAAATGTAATTTCTTTCTCTTTTGATTTTCAGCGTAAGGATACTCTGCTCAAAGAGTACCAGCAACGAGGGAAGTCCGGCCTGTTCAGTGACAAACGTATTGGAGAGTATGACACCAAATTAACCCCCGAAGACAAGATGATGAAGAGGTTTGCCTTGGAGCGACAGGTAAGGAGTTGGGGCCCATGCAAGCCAGGGTCTGTAGATTTCTCTGTATTAAGCCTTGCGTAGTTTTTGTAGGTATAGCAGAGCTGGAGTTGTCATTTCAATGGGAAACTGGTTTTCTTTGGCATTTTCCTATTAAAGGGTATTCCCATCTCACAAATGTAGTTTGTATAGTTAGATATAGCCATACCGATATTATTACTAATAGAATGTATTTATATAAAATGTACAGTTTAGAAGATTTCCCTATTTGTATATCCATTGTCCCACACACATCAGTCAGGCCGTTGCCCCTAGTTACGGCCACCACGGCCATGTAGTAGTGGAGGCCGGCTTGCTCCTTTTCAATCCCGCTCTGAGGTAACTGCTGTATTGTGAACACACATTACATGAGCATGCGGAGACACATCTTAGGGTTGTAGTATTTTTGTCTGCGCTTCCAAAACGCAGAGAAACGGATCCTGTTCCAAGATCAATTCATCTCTATAGAGCAGGATCCATTTATAAAGTCTGCGTTTTGGACGGATCCTGACCATTACGTTTTGGACTGGTAGCGTCCAAAACACAGATGTGAAAGTACCCTAAGATGTGTCTCCGCATGCTCATGTAATGTGCGTTCACAATACAGCAGTTACCTCACAGCGGGTTTGAACAAGAGCAAGCCGACCACCACTACTACATGGTCATGGTGACCGTAACCAGGGGCAACAGCCTGACTGTTGTGTGTGGGACAATGTCTATACAAATAGGCAAATCTTCTAAACTGTACATTTTATATAAATACATTCTATTAGTAATAATACTGGTATGGCTATATCTAACTATACAGACTACATGTGTGAGATGGGAATACCCCTTTAAGTTACGTTTATGTGGAAAAACAAACCTTATCAGAAAGGGTTGGTCACATGGTAAAACTGGCTCTGCTACATCTGAGGTTTTCCTTCCCTCATGACTAGAGATGGGCGAAGTTATGAAAAATTTGATTTGTTACAAATTACTTCATCACGAATCACATTTCTTTGCAAGTAACTAGCGCAATGACAGGGAATGGCGATCGCCCCCCCCCAATCGTTGAACCCCTCATATGCTGCATTCATCGCTAATAGCTGCATCTAATGTTAAAATTGAGGCCTTTCAGGGGTTAATCAGGGTAAAAAAAATAAATACATACTGACCCCCTCATCCATTTGCTCGCGGAGACTCCGTCGTGGACATCTTGATTGGAGAGACCGCGCGGCAACTTAATGATGTCATCATGCTGTCTGAGCGCTGTGACTTCATCACTAGTGATGTCACACGTCACCCTTGGAGTTTCTTCAATCAAGATGGCCGCAGTTTTTTTTTTTTGCCGCCATTTCTGGAAAAATAGTTGTTACCATGAAACACAAGGAAAATCGGCTTTGCAGCTAATCAAATTTTTCCTGATATTCGGATTGAAGTTAATTCGCTTAAAACTACTTATGACTATTGTATGACGTATTAACCCCTTTTAGATTTACGGATAAACATGTTGCATTAACCACTTCCAGTCTGCCCATTGACTATAAACGTCCTGTTAGTAGATCTCTATCTCTGAATGGACGTTTTAAAACGTCCTTGAGCTTTGCCCCCTGTGTGCAGCACCTGTACATAGAAGCTCCATGACTCAGCTGCCTCCTGACAGCCAAGAACATGGAGCTTTAACCTGAGACCTTTTTTCCTGGTCTCCAGGCTTTTGATCACTCTGACAAGCTGTCAAAGCCATCACAAATGCTTGTACTATCTCCCTCTCATTACTGCCAGTCACAGAGCAGTTTACAACTACACATATTGGGTGTTTTTGCAAACTTCAGAATCAGGAAAATAAATATTCAGGTTTGATTTGCGGTTTACCCTTGCTATCTTATAGGAAAAATGAATTAAAAATTGAAAATCGAAAAAATATATATATTTTAAATTTCACCTTCCTTCTGTTTTAATTCTTGTGGGAAATCTAAAGGGTTAACAAAAGGTTTGATTACAATTGGTTTGGCTGTAGTTTCTAAAATATGTTCATTTATGGGGAGTTTCTATTATTTAAGCCCCTCAAAGTCACTTTACAACTGCAAAGGTCCTTTAAAATTAACTATTGGAAATTTTCATGAAAATCTTAAAAATTACATATAAAATTTGAAGTCTTCTAACGTCCTCAAAAAATAAAATTAGATTTCCAAAATTATGCCAACATAAAGTGGACATACGGTGAATGTTCATTAATAACAATTTTATTAGATACCCTATGCAACTTAAAAGCAGAGAAATTCATATTTAAAAAATTGTGATTTTTTTTTTTTCCTTCAAAATTTTCATTAAATTTTGATTTTTTATAAATAAAGGTAAAACATATTGACTCAAATGTACCATTAACATGAAGTGCAATGTGTCATGAGAAAACAATGCTATGAATGGCTTGGATAAGTAAAGCGTTCCAAAGTTATTACTACATGAAGTGAACATGTCAGATTTGCAAAATTTAGGCCTGGTCTTGAAGCTGGTTAAATAGCAAGGCACTTGCTGGGGACGGAGCAGGCATTTAAAACGGCTTGCCTCAATAGGAGCAGCTTTTCCGCGGGTTGTAGCGCTGACCGCCAGGGTTACTGACGGCAGTTTCTCTATCCCTAGGAAACACGTTGATAAGAAGACGGTGTATAATCTGACATGAGGAGGAGGAGCTCACTCACTACGGCCAGTCTCTGGCAGCCCTGGAGAAGCTGAATGATGCCGTGGACAGTGACAGCGACACAGAGGAACGCGGAGCCTTGTCAGGTGGGAGTTATGCAGCTTTTATACGTTTTTAGGGGGAGGGGTTAAGGAGGCATTTACACAACAGTATTTTTTCAGTCTGCATCCAATCTGCATTTTTTGCAGATCGGATGTGGACCCATTCACTTCAATAGGGCTACAAAAGATGCGGACAGCACGTGTTGCGTTGGCTGTATCCATGTGTTCCGTTCCATGGCATAGCAAAAAATAAATAAAAATAAAAATAGGACATGCCCAAATCTTGTCAGTTTTTGCGGACAAGATTAGGTATTTGTTACTTACTGCAGGATGCATGTCCTCGGTATCCGTTTTTTATGGGTCCGCAATTTGCACACCACAAAACAGATACAGCCATGTGAATGCCCCCTTATTGAGGGGAAGAAACAACAATTCCACCATTACTCCCCCCCCCCCCCAGGTCGTTCACTGTACAGTATGGATAACATTTTAATTTTAATGGTTTTTGACAGGCAGCCTATTAGGCAGCCCTAATAGACACATGCATATGGCAGACAGGTGTGGGGGTCTTTGTTAGGCCTACAGCTGCCATGACATCTCGGTTGCTCCCCATTGCATGGGCAACATCCGTGTGGATTCTGCAGACGGATCCAGACCCATTCTACTTGAATGGGTCAGTGGTCTGTCCGCATCTCAAAAAAGTAGTGCATGTACTACTATATTTTTTTTATTATTTTTTTTTTTGCGGTGCGGAGGCACAGACAGAAACCCCATGGAAGCACTCCATACAGCTTCTGTGCCTCCGTTCTGCTCCGGACCTCCAGGTTGCAGACCAATTCAAGTGAACGGGTCCGCATCAGTGATGCAGGGTGTACACGGCTGGTGCCCGTATATTGAAGACCCGCTGTTTGCAGGCGGCAATGCAGGCCTGGCCAGGCAACAGCCGTGTGTGTGAGCGCCAGGGAGCTCTCCCCCTTTGTTAAACATAGATGTATTTGTTGCCCACAGCATCTAATATACTAAACTGCCGGGGGTGGAGTTATCTTTGATCCAGGCCCATACAGTGGGCATCGTGGTTATTTACCGCCGGCACCATCACAGTTTTAAAAAAGGGCTCCTGTATTCCACTGTATTTCTCAGTTTATTTTTTATTTTTTTTTAACGGCGGGATTTCCAGTACAAGTTAAATTAACGTTTTCGGCCAGTAGGCACCAAAAATTTTGCTTATGTTGAAATAGATAAGGCTGGGGTCTGAATGACAAATTAGCGCTATGGTAAATAGGGCAACTGAATTGCACCATCACAGTGACGTAGTAGTTCAGCTGTTCTTTGGAATGGTCTTCGTTTTCACTGAATTTGCAGACTGTTCTTTTTGCCTCTCCCTGAAATCTGTCTCCGATCTGCTCGGATGGCTCGGTCTCTAGCCCTTCCTGACAGCTCATAAACACTCATTTAAGCCAAATTATGATCAAACTAGTAAGACTTCAGCCTGAATGAGTGTTTATGAGCCGTCAGGAGTGAAGACTACGAATCTAGCCAATAGAGTGTCCCTCTTCAGATTTCAGTTAAAAGCAGAAGGAACGGTCTGCAGAGAAGCGTGAAAACCAGGAAGCTATAGCGGGTAAACGTTTTTGGTAAAGACCAGTTGGAAAATGATTTTTTTTTTTTTTTTGCTCAGAATAAGCACAATGCAATAATAATAATTAATAAAAACACAAGTGTCAAAAGCCTTTAGAGCCATTAAAATGGATATTTGGTGTCATTAACTTTGATGCTGTTTTCTAGCTGAATTAACGGCTGCACATTTTGGGGGCGGTGGATTGCTGAGAAAGAAAGCGGCTTCCGAACAAAGGGAGGAGGAACCTGAAAAGCCGAAAACACGCAAAGAGCTCATTGAGGAGCTGATTGCAAAATCTAAGATGGAGAAGGTATTTGATTATGTTTCTGTGACCTTGATGGACTTTAAGCGGTTAATCCTTGAAGAAAACTCCTTTCCATATACTGCATTTTTCGCCCTATAAGACGCACTGGCTCATAAGACGCACCTAGGTTTTAGAGGACGACAATAAGAAGAAAAATATTTTTCATTAGACCTCAGTTCAGACCAGCAATCAGACCCCTAATGTTAATTAGACCTCAGCTCACAGCCCCAATAAGACCCCTAATGTTAATAAGACCCCAATAAGACCTCAGATCAGACCCCAATGTGAATGACCCCAATCAGACCTCAGATAAGAGCCCCATGCTTCTCATCAGCCCCCAGCAGCATTATATCAGCCACCATTGTCAGCAGAGGACCAGGAAGCGGTGAGTACAGAGCCTTCACCACTTCCTGGTCCTTCGGTGCTAATGAGCACTTCCATAACTTCCATAATGGAAGCGCTCATTAGTATTTGCCCCATAAGTCGCAGGGGCATTTTCCCCCTCTTTTTTTGGGGAAAAATGCATCTTATCATTCACACGACCGTATTTTGTTTCCGTGTCCGTTTCCGTTTTTTTTTTTTTGCGGACTGTATGCGTAACCATTCATTTTAATGGGTCCGCAAAAAAAACGGAAGGTACTCCGTGTGCATTCCGTCTCCGTATGTCCGTATTTCCGTTCCGCAAAAGAGATAGAACATGTCCTATTGTCTGTTTTGCTGACAAGGATAGGCATTGTTACAAAGGATCCGCAAAAAAAACGGAAACACGGATGCCATATGGGACATCATCCATTTTTTGGGGGGATCCGCAATTTGCGGACCGCAAAGCACATACGGTCGTGTGAATGAAGCCTTATGGGGCGAAAAAATACTGTACCCTGTTAGGACATATGGACATCATCGGTTGGGGGTCTGACACCCAGTACCACTCCTGCTGATCAGCTGTGTCCTCTTCATTACGCTATGCGTCGTCTTCCTCGCTGTAGCGGCGTGGTGTAATTACAAGTACTTGCTACAAGTGAATGGACTGAATCATAGCTCCATATTGACTGTTACTTCCTGCACCCAACTACAAGAGCAATAAAAAAAAGTGCAGATGGTCTCCTGGAGTGTTAATATTTTATGTAGGCATTGCAGCTGAATGTGTCGGGCTTCCACTGACTCCTCCATTTTGTTTGTTCTGTTCAAAGAGAGAGCGACAGAGTCAAAAAGAAAAGACGCTGGAGCTGACGGAGAAGCTTGACAGTGACTGGAAGGCGATACAAGGGTTGCTAGCTCACAAGACTCCTAAATCTGAGAGGAAGGTAGAGCCTGAGAAACCAAAGGTAAGACATCTTCAAGGTTCTTGTACAGTAGGAACACCAGGAGGTGACTGTGCTGAGGGGTTTTTGGGGGTTCTGCTCAAATAGACACTGTGGAACCAATGAACATGATCTTCACACTTGGGCTACTTTCACATCTGCATTTTTGCTGGATCTGTCATGGATCAGCAAAAACGCTTCCGTCATGATAATACAACCGCCTGCATCCGTTATGAACGGATCCGGTTGTATTATCTCTAAAGTAGCCAAGACGGATCCGTCTCTAAAAACCCTTGTAAGTCAATGGGGGATGGATTTGTTTTCTTATGTATCAGAGAAAACGGATCTGGCACCTTTGACTTACATTGTGGGTCATGACGGATCCGTCTTGCTCCACATGCCATGACGCATTCAAAATTGCTGCTTGCACCGCTTTTGTGTGCGTCATGGCAGCGCAATGAAACGAATCGGAATGCATTCTGGTGCTCTCAGTTCCCTTCAGTTCAGTTTTGTCCCCCATTGAAAATGAATGGGGGGACAAAACGGAAGCGGAAAGGGAAAGCGCAGATGTCAAAGTAGACTTAGCCTTAAAGGGGTTGTCTCGCTTCAACAAATGGTGTTTAAGATGTAGAGAAAGTTAGTAGAAGGCACTTAACCCCCGTCGCAGTGTATAATGTGGTGGAAAAAAGAAAGGAGACAATATGGATAATCACAATACATTAGTAAGTGCCTTGTAGTAACTTTCTCTACTTGATAAATGCCATTTGCTGAAGTGAGACAACCCCTTTAAAACCACGTGTTCATCTATAGATAAGTTAGAGCCAAGAGATATAAATATAACATCTACCACTTAGTAATGTATCTTCAGTATTTATTTTTCCTCCTCTGTGTATTAGATGGCAGTATAAAATTCTGTGGTCGACTAATAGATCTTGACTACAAACCGTCTATTGTGTAGTCAGGTTCGTTCTGGAGCCCCTAGTTTCCACAGACTGTTCTTTCCATTGATGGATCATGCCGCTGCATCGGCGTCAAGGAGTAAGGTTAAAACCAGGAGACCTTATAGCTTCTATATTGGCTGCTTAGCCAGCTAACTGTTTTCGGGCAGTGTGAAAAGTTGCTAACTGGGGGGGGGGGGGGTGCTTCAGATGGTGATATGTCCTTAATGGTAGCAGCTAGAAACATGCAAATGGTCTTGTTTTGAAAGCTGAAAGTCCAAGCAACAGAGGAGAAATTACTGAAATCAAGTCGGAAATAATCGTAAGACCTGTTTTTACTTTCACTTTCAGCTGCATTCACAGCATCCCGATTTATAGCAGTGATATATTTATCCTGAACAGATTACTGTCATTCTGAAAGCTTGGAATGTCAGTTTTCAAACAAGGCCAGTTGCATGTTTCTACCATTCAGGAGATAGCAGCATCTAAAGCAGCCCTCCCCCTCCAGTTAGCTACTTTTCCCACTGCTGGAGCTGGCAAAACAGTTAGGGGGTTAAAAGGGGTATTCCAGTTTTGCAATTTTCAGCATCAGGAAGCTGCAGGTTATCACGTACTAATAGTTATCTGTAATGCCCCATTTTCCTGCACTCCATCATGGTCATGTGACCTTTTCTTCTGTCTTTGTTTCCTATCCCGATGACATCACGTCCACAAGCTGCAGTAAGGCTCTGCCTCTAGACACCCCTCTCAGTGGGGTGTTATGCTCAATTTCCTGGAGCCTGTCCTATGATGTCAGCAGCGATACCGTGTTTTAGGGCAGGGTTTTTGCAGCGGGGCTTCAAGCAGGCTTGGATCTGTGATGTTCAAGCTGGGAGTTGGGAAGGAGAGGCCAAGGTTTTTGCAGCGGGATGTAAAACACAAAGTGCAGGTCACAGATTGCAGTTATACTGGAGGAATCAGGACGTCATCATCTGACTTATATAATGCACTAAGGTTGAATGCTGTGTTTTGTTTTATGTGTAACCAGAAAACCTCTTTTTTTTTTTTTAATTTTTTTTTTTTATTTTATTAAGTGTGGGAACAGTGTAAGGAATTCCTGACATAGGCTACTTTCACACACGCGTTTTATAATTCCAGTATTGAGTTCCGTCATAGGGGCTCAATACCGGAATAAAACGCTTCAGTTTTGTCCCCATTCATTGTCAATGGGGACAAAACTGAACTGAAGACAACGGAATGCTCCTGAAAGCATTCCGTTCCGTCTTCAGACCGGAGAACAAACCGCAACATGCTGCTGTTTGCTCTCCGGTCCAGGCATCCGCACCAAGACGGACCCGGAATGACCCCCAATGAAAGTCAATGGGGACTGATCCGTTTGTTGTGACACAATGGTGAACGGATCCGTCCTCCATTGACTTTCAATGGAGTTCATGACGTATCCTTCACCTGCACACATACATACAGACATACACACATACAGACAGACATACACATAAACATACACAGACATATACACATACATACTTACATGCTCTCGGCAGGTCTTCACAGTGCAGGAGGAGCAGGACGGCGCACACATAGACGATTCCACCCGGCGCCCAGCAGAGGGCGCTGTGGGGAATCGTCCTGTGTGCGCGCCGTCCTGCTCCTCCTGCGCTATGGAGACCTGACATGAGCATGTAAGTATGTATGTGTATTTGTATGTGTATATGTCTGTGTGTCTGTACTGTGTGACGTGTGGGGCCTGAGCGCAGTTCCGGCAGCACGGATCCGGCGGCACCCTTCACCTGGCGGATCCATGCTGCGCTAGTGTGAAAGAGGCCGTATATCATCTGACTGATACCTCTGATGTATGTCACCCATGGGGGTGAACCGGCCTGATGGAGGCAAAAGGAATGCTCTTTTGGCCTCCCAATCTGTGAGTGGAGGGCCTACGAATGCATTTGACCTACATGCCAGAGCTTTAGCCAAATGTAAACTGTAAAAGCTACATAAATGCACTGTGCTCCGATGAGACCTGGTCACACAGCAGGAAAGAGGGACATGGCCTTCACAAGGTTTGTTTTAAAGGGGTTTTCCCGGATTTTAGTACTGATGACCTATCCTCAGGACAGGTCATCAGTATCTGATTGGTGGGGGTCCGACACACGGGACTCCCGCCAATCAGCTGTTTGAGAAGGCACCGGTGCTCCTGTGTCCTGGGAACAGCTCAGCCCCATTCAAGTGAATGGAGCTGAGCACAATACCATGCACAACCGCTATACAATGTACGGCACTGTGCTTGGTAAGCTGACGAGAAGGTAGCGGCACTCACAGGAGCACCGGTACCTTCTCAAACAGCTGATAGGCGGGGGTCCCGGGTGTTGGACCCCCACCGATCATAGCTATCCTCAGGAGAGGTCCTCAGTAGTACAATCCTGGAAAACCCTTTAACAAAGATGATTTGCTTAATTCTTTTACGTTTGATACATTGGAACAATATAAGCAAATTGGACAAAGATGGACATGGCCGTTACATCATGGTGGGATCTGTTGCCGTCACATGGTATGTCAGCGCCTTGTCATATATCCGCTACATGTGCTTTATCATTTTTATTCTCAGCCCGATGATTACGACATGATGGTTCGTCAACTTGTCTTCGACATGAAAGCTAAGCCCTCCGACAAGATGAAATCTGAAGCCGAGATTGCAAAAGAGGAGCAGGAGAGACTTCAGAAACTAGAGGTACTACAACTGGCAGGCTCTCATTCAACCGGATTTACACACAGATTCTTATGCTGTTTTTGCTGACTTTTGCCTTTTTATGCATTTTTTTATTTTTTTTTTTGACAACCTGATATTAGCTGACATTCTATGGTAATTTGGAAATGCAGTACACTAGTGTATTTTTTCATACTGGAGTTTTTTTGTCTTTTTTTTTTTATGGCGTCTTTTTTTGTTTTTTTTTTCTTCAGCTGTCATTCATACACTCCTCTATAAGAGAAAAATGCCTGGAATAAAAACCTTCACAAATAAAGCTATAAAAACACATGTGAATAGCAAATAAACTGCATGTGTTTATACAGGTTTTTTTTTTTTAAAGCAAAAAATGGCGATTTACAGATTTATGGGGGAAAGCGCTAAAGTCACAGATATGTGTCAGTCTCTAGGAATTTTTCCTGTATGGTATCTATGTCTAATTGGAAAGGGGTTATTTTTTATGCAGATGTCATTGCCAGGCTTTGTGTTCTTGTTACGATTCCGTTTTTTTCTTGTTACAGGCTGACCGTCTCCGTCGCATGCGAGGAGAGGATGACAAAACGAAAAAGAAGCCCAAACACATCTCTGCAGATGATTTGATGGATGGCTTCATACTGGATAAGGACGATCGGCTGATGCTTTCCTATAAGGTGTGTTTGAGTTTTGGAGAGCTTCGGATCGGCGTTTAAATTTTGGTATTTTGTTCCGCATAGGAAAAGAATAATGGAATTGCCGGATCCGGCGTGTGCTGGCCATTGCTAGGCTACGACTGATCTCATTTTCTATAGGTTTCTGGCATGAATACTGACATTCTGCCAGAGAAATGACTGCAGCGTGCAGTGGTATTCACCTTTTTTTGGCCAGAATCAGCGATGGATGCTATGGTCAAAGCATCCGATGTAAACTTGGCCCATAAGGTGCATACGACTGTGTGTATTTTGCTATCTGCAAATTGGGGATCTGCAGAATACGGATGTTGTCAGTCTTGGATTTGCATTTTTTGTGGACTCAATGATTTCAATGGATCCGTGGTCCGCATTTTGCAGCCAAGTGTAGGATATGTTGTATCTATTTGCGGAAATCACACGGATAATCCCTTTTGGTTTCCGCAATTCTATGTCTGTTCTGCAAAAAGATAGAGAATATGTCTGCAAAATGCGGAGCATTGATTTTAATGGGTCCGCAAAAAAAAATCGGGACTGCACGCAGACCGCATCCGTATTTGCGGAGCCACAGTTTGTGAGCAGCAAAATGGACACAGTCATGTGCATGAGGCCTAATGATTAGGAAAAACGTATCGCGAAAGGCAACACAGTGGTTGCTATTTATGACTCCTCACTGGAGCCTCACCTTGCTTCTGGCTCATGGAAAAGGAAATTTAAAGGGGTTGTACAGAATTAGAAAACTCTCTCCCCCCCCCCATAAACAGTGCTACGCCTGTACATTGCTTCTGTCTGGTATTACAGCTCAGGCATTGAAGCAAAAAGAGGCTAGGCTGCAATACCAGATGCAACCTGTGGATGGGTGTGGCACTGTTTCCAGTAGAAAGAAGCCATGCTTCTCGAATTTCACGCAAGCCAGTTTAAATTAGTTAGAAAGTTAATATTCTGGGCCAAGAAGATTACTTGTTAATAGGGAATCAATATAATTTACAGATAAGGGGGTATTGCAACAGAATTTGCTTTATTGATGGGCTAAATTTTGCTACCGACAATAGGACGGGAAGATGAACCTTCCTGATTCAGAAGACAATGAGCTGAAGACTGGAGACGATGATGATGATGATGATGATGATGCAGTGGTCAACGAGGGCAGTGATGACGGAGATGAGGGTAGTGATGCTGGAGATGATGAAGGTGAAGAAGATGAGGACGCTGATGGAAGTGGTGAGGAAGAGGAGGAGGGAAGTGATGTTTCTGACAACCACTCAGACCTGGAGTCCAATGGAGACAGCGAGGAAGATGAAGAAGTGCAAGTTAAAGTTACGAAGAAAAACAAAAAGATAAAGGAGAAGCACGCCGAAGAGGCCGGTTCTCAGCTGCCATTCACATTCGATGGTGAGTTTCTTATATGGAGAATATGGGGTATCTTATAGTTCTAATCAATTGACTGTTCTTTCCTGATTAGGACCTTATTGTCTTCTCCATAGTGGACAGAAGTCGGTGTGGTAAATGCATACACTGGAATTGTTAGGATAATCGTGCTTTGCAATCTGTACTCCTGTACACCGCTCACATAGCACATTGCTCCTGCTGCCTGAGCCCGCTCTGCTAAAGCCTGACATAGCCTTAGGAGAGCAGCGCTGGTACAGGAACGATGTATGCCCATGCGGCCGCAGGGGAATCTACTCCAGTACGGATGTAGGGATTGCAAAGCACGATTAGGCATCTGAACTTCAGGTGTCTGTTTCGCCAGGAAAGGTAAAAAGAAAAATAAATTACAAATAAGTTTTTTTTTTTTTTTTTTTTTTTTTTATCACATTTACAATTAATTTTAATGAAGTGTCTCTGAAGTTTTCTTTCTACTTCTGAATGGTTCACTTGTTCCATATAAGGCTACTTTCACATTAGCGTTTTCAATTCAACGGATCTCAATAGCGGAGGAAAATGCTTCAGTTTTGTCCCCATTCATTGTCAATGGGGACAAATCTGAACCAAACGAAACGGACTGCTCCAGAATGCGTTCCGTTTGGTTGCGCTCCCATCACGGACAGAATAAGGCCGCTGTCCGTGATGTGGTGCGGAGCAAAACGGATCCGTCCTGGCACACAATGTAAGTCAATGGGCACGGATCAGTTTTCTCTGACACAATAGAAAACGGATCCAACCCCCATTGACTTTCAGTGGAGTTCATGACATAATACAAGACATAATACAACTGGATCTGTTCATGACGGATGCATGCGGTTGTATTATTGTAACAGAAGCGTTTTTACAGATCCGCAAAAAACGCTAGTGTGACAGTAGCCTTACCAGTAAGGGCCCCTTCACATATGTCCATCCCTCACAACCACAAAGGTTTACTGCACATATAAATGTATTACATACATCAGGCAAGGTGAGGTATAAGCATATACACAGTCCGTGGAGCTTATTCTCTGTTGTAAGGTTTAGAATAAAGACTCAACCATCCGCTCTTTGTATTTGTGTTTCTGGTTTAGTCCCGGAGTCGTATGAAGATTTCCAGTCTCTTCTGAGCGAGAAGCCGACTGATCAGCAGCTCATCATCCTGGAGAGGATTCAGAAGTGTAATCATCCCAGTCTGGCCCAGGGGAACAAGACTAAGCTAGAGGTGAGAGACTGTAACCAGCCACTGCATCTGATTAATATAGGCCGCTGATGGTGGGAAGTGGCGATGTGGTAGATATGGCTGATGTCTGGGAGAAGGAAGGTGATATGATTTAGCAACTACCAGTGTGTTTAATGCGAGGCATGACAGGTATAGCTCTCCATTTCCCAAACTGTTTAACTTTGGGGAAACTTGGGAAAAAATTACCAAGAGAAACCCCTATCAGTTTTCGTAAAATTTACAATTGGCTAAAAACAAGTACTTTTAAAGGGTTTCTGACATCAGAATTTAGCATAGTAAACCGAGTGTCATTTGCAATGCGCAAATGACACCTGATGACAGATATGTTTTTTTTTTATACTTTTCTGTAAAGTAGTTTGTGTGAAAACTCAGTTTTTAAAATATGTAAATTAGCTCCCCTAGGTGCAGTAGGCGTGAACCCTGCACCTAGTAGCGGCCGTAATTCCTCCTCTTACCCCTCCTCCGTAGCGTTGATTGACAGGGCCAGGCAGCCAGCTCTTTCGGCTCCCGGCCCTGTTCGAAATCCCGCGCCTGCGCACTGCGATAAACAATCCGCGCACGTGCGTTGAGGGCCGGCGGCCGCCCGGGTCCCGGCTTCAATGACACTTGGTTTACTATGGTAAATTCTGATGACAGAAACCCTTTAAATCACTGTACCAGGGGAAAAATGTTTAGACCCCACACCTAAATGAGTTCTGACCTCCACACCAGACCCTTCAATTAATTCTGTCTCCATATAGGGCAAAAAAAAGTATCTACTTACCTCTCCACTCATCGGTTCTCTTCAGGGCCCTGGCCAGCTAGTGTCAGGACGTTGCATGTGACACACAACACAGCTTTGCTGTCTTTGCTGGCCTGTAACCACTGATTGCTGCCCAAAACACTGGTTTTTAAATAATATCATATATTAGCTTTGCAGGGGGGATGCAGAATTGCTGTAGTTGTAAATTGGGTTGTAAAAATTGGAGGTGGATAATAAGGACCTTTATGTAATGACTGTGCTGGGAAATGTCTATCAGATACTAGAGGTAGGTCGGGGTTTAAGATTTGTATATGAATAGATTATATATATATATACACACAAACACCGTGTCCCTCAAGCTACAATATTAAAGGGGTTGTCTCATCATGGACTATGGGGGCATATCGCTAGGATATACCCCCATTGTCTATAGGTGCGGGTCCCACCGCTGGGACACGCACCTATATCGAGAACGGAGCCCCAAAAGTGAAGGAGAGCAGGAAACCTGGGGCCCACCAGGCACAGCGCTCCCCGCTCCGTTCTCGATATAGGTACAGGTCCCAGCGGTGGGACCCACACCTATCAGACAATAGGAGCAAATCCTAGCGATATGCCTCCATTGTCTAAGATGGGACAACCCCTTTAATTGGTTCCAGGACGACCATTGTATATTGAAACCATTGTAAGTTGAGATCGGTTCAAAAGCCCCAAAATGTCATCCAAGATCAGAGAAAATGAAGATTTAATAAAAATAAGCAGATAACGAAGACGGATAAAGCAAGTCCTTACATATAACAGTCAGGAACAGCTGATAACTAGTAACTAATCCAGAGAAGTGACCGTGATTGGATGGATCTGAGACATTGTATTTTGAGTCTGGTTTCAACTTACGATGGGTCAGAAAAGACCATTGTATGTTGAAAATATTGTATCCTGAGGCCATTGTATCTTGAGGGATCACTGTATGTAAATATATATATATATATATATACAGCCACATAGATGATCTGAAGAGATCAGAAACCATACAACGCAACATATAGAGATGGGCAAAAGGTGCTCCGAATAAACTGGTTCCTAAAAGTATGTATTCATTCCATTCACATGTCTCCTACATAGATATGTCAGTGATCAGCTTTAGAGCTACTTTTGGGATGACTCCATGTTAAAACTATTGCTTCAAAGATTCCATTTGTGTCCTTTTCCAGAAACTATTTGGTTTTCTTCTGGATTATATCATGGACCTGGCTGGGCAGGAAACTCCCGATCTTCAAACTGTTGACAAGATGATCGTGTAAGTAGTCCAGATTTCCATACAATTGCGTACAGAACTGCCCCCTAGTGGCGGCAACAGGCAGCCGAGATCTTCATCAGTATGGGCGGTGGACAATAATGGAACACGCTGGATCCTAGGCATTATTTATGCTGCTGATTTGGGGAAGGGATGGGATTTTGAAATAAATTTATCACTCTAAATAGGCCATTTCTGTACAAATTTTAAAAATGAAGCCATTTTAATGTATATTTTTTTTTGCTCTTATTACAGACCCCTGTACAACTTGTGCCAGATGTTTCCAGAGGCAGCAGCGGATTGTGTAAGGGATGCATTACGGGATATTGCTCGCACCGTGGATGCAGCGGTTGAATCTAAAGGCAGAGCTGCCTACCCAGCGTTACACGTGGTGCGTCTCATTTATTTTCATATCTTGTAGGCTGATTACTGCAGATTATATCCGTGTCGTCTTACCTTACGGTCTTCTGCTTTTAGCTCTTGTATTTTAAGATCACTGGAATCTTATTCCCTACGTCTGATTTCTGGCACCCGGTGGTTACTCCAGCCGTGACCGTGATGAGCCAGCTGCTGACGAAGGTGAGGCACAAGGCCTGTACCATTATATTTGCAAGTCCCATTGATGTTCTGTGCTCTAACTGGTCTTCTGTACTGGTTCCAGTGTCCCGTCACCTCATTAGAAGACGTAGCTGCTGGGCTTTTTATTAGCTGCATGTTTCTGGAGTATGTGTCGCTGTCGAAGAGGTTTATACCGGAGCTGATAAACTTCCTTCTGGGAATCCTCCACTTGGCCACGCCACGCAAAGCTTCTGCTGGTACGTACTGGTAATGGGGTTATACTGTGGAGGAGATTTATTAAAGGGTTATTCCCATCATAGACAATGGGGGCGTATGGCTAGGATATGCCCCCATTGTCTGATAGGTGTGGGTCCCACCTCTGAGACCCACACCTATATCGAGAACAGAGCGTGGAAATAAATGAACGCCCAGCGGAATGCGCATGCGCAGCCGCCCTCTATTCATTTCTATGGGGCTGCCGAAAATAGCCGAGCACTGGCTCGGCTATTTCCGTCGGCTACATAGAAATGAATGGGAGTGGTGGCCGCGCATGCGCAGTCCGCTCCCATTCACTTCTATGGTGGCAGCTGGACCCCGGGAAACCTGGGGTCCTCCAGGCACAGCGCTCCCCGCTCCGTTCTCGATATAGGTGCGGATCCCAGCGGTGGGACCCCCACCTATCAGACAATGGGGACATATCCTAGCTATATTCTCCCATTGTATATGATGGGAATACCCCTTTAAGCTTCTAAACTAGCTTTCGGGCATAGAAAACTTGCAGATTTTGGTGTATAAAGCACCAGTTACTTCCACAACATTTTCAATATATTTGCTTGCTGTCAGTGAATAAACACATATGTAAATCTGTACATAACTAGTCCTGCTTTCGCCTGAGAAGTACAGATGCAGATGTGTCCAGTCTAGACAATGCTCTGTGATCTAAATAGCCTGGATTCCAGACTGATACATTGTAGCAAACCATCAGAGAATAATTGTACAACCGATACAGATTTCTCATGTTAACTAAATGGTATACTACTACTTTTTATTGGTAGTGGATCCTGTAGCTGTCATCTTACCATTCCCTATTTTACATCAGTGATGCTTGAGTCGTCTCTCGTGCTATTTTCATCACTTTTCGTCCACCTCTGCCGCATAAAGCGCGTTTCATCCTCATGCTATTAAACATCATCAGGCTCGCCATTTAGTACAGTAAGCACTTGTTCTTTTTGGCCTTGCCTCAAGCTGAAGTGTGTGAAGTAAACCCAATTCAATCCAACTGGAAGACCGCCACAGAAGAGATTTTTGGCTTAGGAATTTTTATACATTTCTTTGCACCTCAATTTAAAAAAAAAAACCCGAAGACTATGCTAATAAATTTCCCAGAAGTCTAACCGTGGGATAGGAATGAAGACAAGTGAAAGGTCACAAACTGAACGTGGAAAAACCTTACCTTAAGGGCTCATGCACACGACCGTATGTATTTTGCGATCTGCAAAAAATATGGATGACGTCCGTGTGTACCGTATTTTGCAGAACAGCTAGCCACTAATAGAACAGTCCTGTCCTTGTCCGTAATGCGGACAATAATAGGACACGTTCTATTTTTTTGCGGAATGGAAATACGGACATATGGAAACGGAATGCACACGGAGTACGTTCATGTGCATGAGCCCTAAAGGGATTGTCTCATTGCAACAATGAAGCCCCTATCCATGCGGTAGGACCCCTGCCCTGTCCACTGATCGGCAGGGGTCCTACCGCATGCGCCTCCAGGGGCTGGCGTTCCCCCACTTGAATGGACAGACTTGCATGCTTGCTGCCTCTCCATTCAACTCTATGGGATCGCCAGAGTATAAGCGTTCGACGTTCTTCGGTTGCCCTATAGCGTTTAATGGAGAGGCAACAAGCATGCTTTTCCCCCACTTAAATGCGAACACTGGCCTCCTGTTTTAGTGATTCTTGGGGGCCCCCAGTGCTCACTTTTTCGCCCGTCAGACAATTATCCTATATCCTGTGGATAGAACATAAGTTGTTGTAATAGACATGAATAGAAACATTTTGCTGTCTTGCCCTGAAAGGTGCTCCTATGTATTTTTGGTGCTAAAATATACATCTCTCACATTAACCTATTACGAGCAGGCTGGACCACACAGTGTATTTCGGTAGAGACGGCTCCTTACCGTATGCAAAGAGGTATCTCCCAAGGAAAGAGAACCATCCCACTAGCACCACCTTGTGGAAGTGTCTCCCTATGAGTCAGAATCTGACCTTTTAACAAGCCTTGGGACTTAACAAGGGAAAATAGCCAACTAACCCCAGATCCACTAGCAATAAAAAGTAGTACTACCCCATTTAGTTTAGTTTTCCCATTGTCATGTCCAAAGGCTTGTTAAAAAGTCGGATTTTGACTCATAGGGAGCCACTTCCACAAGGTGGCGGTAGTGAGATGGTTCTTTTTCCTTGGGAGATCTCTCTTTGTATATTGTTTTCCCATGGAGCATTGCCAATAAGTGTCCGTACCATGGAGTACTTCCAGTAAGTCTCCATACAGGGCTGATCTCTTTAGGGCGAGAGCCAGTACCCTACCTAAGCTGCCACCCTTTACAGGAAACATAGAGAGCAGGCATACTTAGAGGAGGGTAAGTGGTTGCAATTTAACCCTGCGGCCTCACGGCGGTATTGTAAAGCGGTATTGCACTGTAAATGGCTGTAGTACCGTGCGCTTGTACATCATCTGTAGGTCTTATACATTGCTGAGTCATTGCGTATCATGGAACTTGGCTTTTAACCCTTTCAGTACCGGAGGTTTTTTCGGCTTCGCGTTTTCATTTTGCGCTCCCTGCCTTCCAACAGCTATAACTGTTTTATTTTTCTGTTCACATAGCTGTATGAGGGCTTGTTTTTTGCGGGACAAGTTGTACTTTCCAACGCCACCATTTAATATTGCATATGGTGTAGTGGGAAGCGGGAAAAAAAATTCAAAATCTGGTGACATTGCGAAAAAAAAACGCTATTCCGCTACAGTTCTACGGGTTTTTTATTTACATCGTTCGATGTGCATTAAAACTGACCAGTTACTTTCATTCTACTGGTCAGTACGAATCCGGCGATACCTAATATGTATAGTTTTTCCTGCGTTTTGATAGTGATAAAAAAAAATGTTTTGTCATATCTTGACCCCTATAACTTTTTGGTATTTATGTGTACGGAGCTGTACGGGGGCTCATTTTTTGCAGGGCGATCTGAAGTTTTTATTGATACCATTCTGAGGTGTGTATGACTTTTCGATCACTTTTTATTTAATTTTTTTTTAGGAAAAAAAAAGCAACAAAAAACAGCGAATCGCCATGTTGACGCTTTTTTCCGCCATACAATTCGCCGTATTGGAATTTTTAAAAATTTTTTTAAAAGTACGGGCGTTTTCGGTCACGGTGATACCCATGATGTCTATATTTATTGTTATTTAGGTATTTATTTTTTAATTATACGGAAAGGGGGGTGATTTAAACTTTTGTATTTTTTATATATTTTTTAGCCTTTTTTTTAAATTTTTTGGTGATTATTTTAAAGCTCAAATAAGAGCAAATAGATTGTGTTTTTTATTTTTTCTTTATGAGCAATCAGGGTTTTTTTAATTTTGAATTAAAAACCAAATTTGCTCATTTCTTATCCTGGCCGGCCATCTAGTGGCCAGTATAAGAATTGCACTTTGAAAGCTGTAAAGCTCATCAGCGAGGTTTACAGCTTTCAGGTCGTGTACAGACACCCCATTTGACCACATGTGGCGTCTGTACACCACCCGGAAGCGTACGCCGAGAAACAGCAGAGACTTGCCGGCCATGACGCCTGCCGCACATGCGAGCGGGCGCCATGTGTCTGCATCGCCCCAGCGCCGTACATGTACGGTGCTGGGAGTCTAAGGGTTAAGCTTTGGGGGTAAGACCGATGTCACAGAACAGAAGCGACTGCGGTCCATTTGCTGTAGCTAAATTACCTAACACACAGTTCCCATTGCCCTGTGATGCACTGTATTAGAGGGGGTTTAAGGTGAGATTTGCATTAAAAATCGGAGAACAGTTTCCAAGTTTGCTGCATTTTTGGAAGGATGTTTTCCTGTCCATCGTTATCTCTAGGTTTCTGTGTTTCTGGGTCAAGAAGACCTGAGATCTGGTAGTGTCTGTAGTCCACAGCAGAAGGTTGCGGCCTTCATGTATAGATGTGGATCTAGTTGAGCTTTTTACCTGTGTCCGTTCTCACAATCTGTTTTATCATGACAGATTACATCGTGGTTCCTCCATTTAAATTCCATGGGAAGTCCTCAGAGCTACTATTGATTGACAGCACGGAGGATGCTGCGTCGTGGGTGAAGAGGAATCTGCCGCTGCCTGCCGTCAATGGCCTGGACTTGGAGGACAAAACGGAGATCAATCATTTTAAGTGAGCACCGCTTCCCTCTGAACTCTAATAAAAGTACAGCAAATGGGTCTTCTATTCTTTCTCTATTTAAGGCCCCATTCGCAGAATCGTATTTTTGCTCCACATCTCCACATTTTTGTTACAATTGGTCCACTAAAAAAAAAATGGATGCAGATCTGGGTTTTGCAGACTGCAAAATACTTACGTTTGTGTGAATGCACCCTAAAACTTAAGCCCATGACGAGGGCTTCAAAGTACGCACAGAAGGTTTGCAGTGGGGCAGATTGTAAAAGTGATGTCTAATTTAGAAAACCCATTTTCCCGCCTATATTGCACAGACATCCCAATGATTTTAATGGGCGACGTGTAAATCTTCATTACGCCTTTGGTGACTCTGCAGGAAAGTTGAAAACCTATGGCTGATCACACAGATTACATGGGGAAGGAAATGGGTTGAGTTATAATATCCGTCCCTGAGGGACTCCTAGTTCCTGTTAGGACACCGGCGGCTGTCCCCATAGACTTGGGTCTGACATTTAACTTTTTAAAGGGGTTATCTGCTTTATTTCTATTGATGACATCATCAATATCAGATCAGCGGGGGCTCTGACTTCTGGCACCACTGCAGTCCAGTTGTTGAAGAGAAGGCAGTGTTCATATGAGCGCCGCCTTGTCTGCTCTGTTTACCTGCTCGCCTCAGCAATTGCAGTAGTGAGCAGTGTAATTACAACTATGGTGTCCCCATTCACTTCTATGGGCTGGCTCTGTAGTATTCACTTGAACAGACAGAGCTGTCCCATATAAGTGAATGTGGACGCCATACTTGTAATTACATCTGCTCACCACTGCAATTGCTGCAATTGCAGGTAAACAGAGCAGAGAAGGCGCCGCTCCTAGCTGATCGGCGGTCAAAGGAGTCGGATCCCTGCTGATATTGATGACCTATCCTGAGGATACCGTATTTTTCGCTTTATAAGACGCACCTGATGATAAGAAACACCCCAGATTTTAGAGTAGGAAAATAAGAAAAAATTATTTTTCATCAGACCCCCCATAAATTTTAGGACATCACATCAGACCCCCATATCAGCCCTCCATGTCAGAACCCCATCAGCCCTCCATGTCAAACCCCCAACAGACCTCAAATCAGCCCATCAGACCCCATATGAGCCCACTGTGCCCCCATCAGACCTCAGATCAGCCCACTGTGCCCCCATCAGACCTCAGATCAGCCCACTGTGGCCCCCATCAGACCTCAGATCAGCCCACTGTGCCCCATCAGACCTCAGATCAGCCCACTGTGTCCCCATCAGACCTCAGATCAGCCCACTGTGCCCCATCAGACCTCAGATCAGCCCACTGTGTCCCCATCAGACCTCAAATCAGCCCACTGTGTCCCCATCAGACCTCAGATCAGCCCAGTGTGTCCCCATCAGACCTCAGAACAGCCCACTGTGCCCCTATCAGACCTCAGATCAGCCCACTGTGCCCCATGAGACCTCAGATCAGCCCACTGTGCCCCCATGAGACCTCAGATCAGCCCACTGTGCCCCCATGAGACCTCAGATCAGCCCACTGTGCCCCCATGAGACCTCAGATCAGCCCACTGTGCCCCCATGAGACCTCAGATCAGCCCACTGTGCCCCCATGAGACCTCAGATCAGCCCACTGTGCCCCCATGAGACCTCAGATCAGCCCCACTGTGCCCCCATGAGACCTCAGATCAGCCCACTGTGCCCCCATGAAGACCTCAGATCAGCCCACTGTGCCCCCATGAGACGGCTCAAGATCAGCCCACTGTGCCCCCCATGAGACCTCAGATTCAGCCCACTGTGCCCCCATGAGACCTCAGATCAGCCCACTGTGGCCCCCATGAGACCTCAGATCAGCCCACTGTGCCCCCATGAGACCTCAGATCAGCCCACTTTGCCCCCATGAGACCTCAGATCAGCCCACTTTGCCCCCATGAGACCTCAGATCAGCCCACTGTGCCCCCATGAGACCTCAGATCAGCCCACTGTGCCCCCATGAGACCTAGATCAGCCCACTGTGCCCCCATGAGACCTCAGATCAGCCCACTGTGCCCCCATGAGACCTCAGATTCAGCCCACTGTGCCCCCATGAGACCTCAGATCTAGCCCACTGTGCCCCCATGAGACCTCAGATCAGCCCACTGTGCCCCCATGAGACCTCAGATCAGCCCACTGTGCCCCCATGAGACCTCAGATCAGCCCACTGTGCCCCCATGAGACCTCAGATCAGCCCACTGTGCCCCCATGAGACCTCAGATCAGCCCCAGGACCTCAGATCAGCCCACTGTGCCCCATGACCTCAGATCAGCCCCCTCAGACCCAGATCAGCCCACTGTGCCCCCATGAGACCTCAGATCAGCCCACTGTGCCCCCATGAGACCTCAGATCAGCCCACTGTGCCCCCCATGAGACCTCAGATCAAGCCCACTGTGCCCCCATGAGACCTCAGATCAGCCCACTGTGCCCCCATGAGACCTCAAGATCAGCCCACTGTGCCCCCATGAGACCTCAGATCAGCCCACTGTGCCCCCATGAGACCTCAGATCAGCCCACTGTGCCCCCATGAGACCTCATCAGCCCACTGTGCCCCCATGAGACCTCAGATCAGCCCACTGTGCCCCCATGAGACCTCAGATCAGCCCACTGTGCCCCCATGAGACCTCAGATCAGCCCACTGTGCCCCCATGAGACCCCAGATCAGCCCACTGTGCCCCCATGAGACCTCAGATCAGCCCACTGTGCCCCCATGAGACCTCAGATCAGCCCACTGTGCCCCATCAGACCTCAGATCAGCCCACTGTGCCCCATCAGACCTCAGATCAGCCCACTGTGCCCCCATCAGACCTCAGATCAGCCCACTGTGCCCCATCAGACCTCAGATCAGCCCCACTGTGTCCCCATCAGACCTCAGATCAGCCCACTGTGCCCCATCAGACCTCAGATCAGCCCACTGTGTCCCCATCAGACCTCAATCAGCCCACTGTGTCCCCATCAGACCTCAGATCAGCCCAGTGTGTCCCCATCAGACCTCAAACAGCCCACTGTGCCCCTATCACAGACCTCAGATCAGCCCACTGTGCCCCCCATGAGACCTCAGATCAGCCCACTGTGCCCATGAGACATGAGACCTCAGATCAGCCCACTGTGCCCCCATGAGACCTCAGATCAGCCCACTGTGCCCCCATGAGACCTCAGATCAGCCCACTGTGCCCCCATGAGACCTCAGATCAGCCCAGTGCCCCCATGAGACCTCAGATCAGCCCATGTGCCCCCATGAGACCTCAGATCAGCCCACTGTGCCCCATGAGACCTCAGATCAGCCCACTGTGCCCCCATGAGACCTCAGATCAGCCCACTGTGCCCCCCATGAGACCTCAGATCAGCCCACTGTGCCCCCATGAGACCTCAAGATCAGCCACTGTGCCCCAATGAGACCTCAGATCAGCCACTGTGCCCCATGAGACCCACTGTGCCCCCATGAGACCTCAGATCAGCCCACTGTGCCCCCATGAGACCTCAGATCAGCCCCCCCCATGAGACTCAGTCACCCACTGTGCCCCCATGAGACCCAGATCAGATCACTGTGCCCCCATGAGACCTCAGATCAGCCACTGTGCCCCCATGAGACCTCAGATCAGCCCACTGTGCCCCATGAGACCTCAGATCAGCCCACTGTGCCCCCATGAGACCTCAGATCAGCCCATCTGTGCCCATGAGACCTCAGATCAGCCCACTGTGCCCCATGAGACATCAGAGATGAGACCTCAGATCAGCCCACTGTGCCCCATAGACCTCAGATCAGACTGTGCCCCCATGAGACCTCAGATCAGCCCACTGTGCCCCCATGAGACCTCAGATCAGCCACTGTGCCCCCATGAGACCTCAGATCAGCCCACTGTGCCCCCATGAGAACCTCAGATCAGCCACACTGTGCCCCATGCAGATCAGCCACTGTGCCCCCATGAGACCTCAGATCAGCCCTGTGCCCCCATGAGACCTCAGATCAGCCCACTGTGCCCCATGAGACCTCAGATCAGCCCACTGTGCCCCCATGGACCTCAGATCAGCCCACTGTGCCCCATGAGACCTCAGATCAGCCCACTGTGCCCCCATGAGACCTCAGATCAGCCCACTGTGCCCCCCATGAGACCTCAGATCAGCCCACTGTGCCCCCATGAGACCTCAGATCAGCCCACTGTGCCCCCATCAGACCTCAGATCAGCCCACTGTGCCCCCATCAGACCTCAGATCAGCCACTGTGCCCCCATCAGACCTCAGATCAGCCCACTGTGCCCCCATCAGACCTCAGATCAGCCCACTGTGCCCCCATCAGACCTCAGATCAAGGCCCCACTGATGGCCCCCATGAGACCTCAGATCAGCCCACTGTGCCCATGAGACCTCAGAATCAGCCCACTGTGCCCCCATCAGCCCCTATATTACACAAATGTGCCCCCATCAGACCTCAGATCAGCCCACCCAGCCCATAATGATACAATAAAAACACTCTCTCACCTCTCCTGCGCCGCGGCTCTGCTCTGTGTCCGGCGCTCCTCTGGCTTCTAAGGCCGGCGCTGCACTGTCATCTGACTGCGTGCAGCGTCAGGTCATAGTGCGCGCGCTACGTCCTGATGCTGTACGCAGTCAGGACAGTGCAGAGCCGGCCTCGGGAAGACAGAGGAGCGCCGGACCCGGAGGCGGAGCAGCGGCGCAGGAGAGTTGAGAGAGGTTTTTATTTTATCCTTATGGGCTGGGTGGGCTGATCTGAGGTCTGATGGGGGTCCCGGCACCTTATACATACAAGTGAGCTCTTCCATAATGGAAGCGCTCACTTGTATTCGCTTTATAAGGCGCACCACAATTTTCCCCCTAAGTGCGTCTTATATCAGTAATATAAACGGAGACAACCCCTTTAGCCGTTTCCGTTCTGTGGTATGGATGTAACCTGCTGAGCCTCTGACATCGGATTGTAAACCTCGATTCCATCTTCTCAGTTTTTATGGTAATCTGTACACACCAAGAGTGCCTTATAATGAACGTGGCCTTCTAGATAGGGAAGCGGCATCACCCACAACGCCATGCTCTGTATATTTATAGACAGGGTATAATATGGATTTTGTATATACATACATAAATGTACTGCAATGTCTCATCTTCTGTAAGCTAATTGAGAGTGTCATTGGTTTATGTATTGCCCATAGGCCTAACCTGTATAGCCGTGTGGTCTAGACCTGGTAAGAGATGTGTGGACAACTATGGAGCTTTACCAGCCTTTAAAGAGATTTTCAGCCCAATAGAGAAGATTATCCATGGACATCTCCCCCGAAACACGTTCCCTGAGAAAATCCAGGTAAATATATAGCCCAACGTTGGCAAGAGTTTTTGTCTTAGAAAGTGATGGCCTATTGCTACACTATTGCTGCATCCCCTTCATGCTTAGCATTGGTGTGGTTCCCAGTGTTTAGACCTCTACCAGTTGTAAAGTGATGGCATACCTCCAGCTGTGGTGAAACTACGACTCCCAGCATGCTCCATTCATTTCCATGGAGTTCTGAGAACAGCCAAGCAAGTGTACATCTTGGGAGTCGTAGTTTTACCACCGCTGGAGTGCCGGAGGTTAGCTATCACAGGTCTAGTGTGTTCAAGATATCAGTTCAAGTAAGGAGTAGGGTAACATTCGTTATTACTACAACCAGTAGGTGGAATGAATGGTAATGATAAAATGTTACCTGTTAAAGGGGATGTCTCATCTCGGGCAACAATTTCAGATAGGTGCGGGTCCCACCACTGACCTTGTTCGCAGTACATGGTAGCAATATGACATCAATGTCTGAGATGAAATATCCCGTTTAATGTCACACTTGCCACACAATACACCAGTATCATAAATGACACATGTAAGGCTGGGGTCCTGTTAAAGATTTTGCGTTAAGATCCAAGAGCTTTTCGTCAGTCTCCTGATTATAGTCCTACATCAGAGGACCATGGTTTCAGAGATGGGACAAGCGAGCACGGCTGCTGCGCAGATTTGCTTTATTGACCTACACTCAGCAACTGAAATGTATGTCCACCGCTGAGCACCATTGTTGCAGATTATATATAGAATTAATCCACATCAAATGATGTCAACGCTTTGTGTAACTACTTGTGATCATACGATTCACATTATATATTTACTTGATCCTATTGTTATTACATATCAGTACCATGACTACATATTCCTACTTAAAGGGGACCTGTCACCGCTCCTGACATGCCTGTTTTAATAGCTTCATGCATTCCCCGTGTAATAACAATTCTGGAACATCTATTCTTATGTCTGTATGTTGTGCCATTCCTTTATTATTTCTACTAGAAGTTATGAATGAATTGCTATCAGTCTGCAGTAAGGGTACAGAGGGGAGGTAACCAGTTGGGGGTGTGTCCCTGCACAGACTCACTCTATCCAATCAGTGCTGTCATGTTCAGACTGTGCAGGTACACACCCCCAACTGGTTACCTCCCCTCTGTACCCTTACTGCAGACTGCTAGCAATTCTTCATAACTTCTAGTAGAAATAATAAAGGAATGGCACAACATACAGACATAAGAATAGATGTTCCAGACTTATTACATGGGGAATGCATGAAGCTGTTAAAACAGGCATGTCAGGAGTGGTGAAAGCTTTTTTAAGAGCTGAATGTTCTCAAGTTATGATCGATTATTAAGCAATCTTTACCTGTAAAATTTTTGTCTCTGAACATTATGTTTAAAAATCTTAATGCAAAGACAATTGAAAAGATAAAGATGTCAATACTTTGCATTGATCCTACTTAACAGTTGGTATCATATCCCAGAGCTGCACCCACATTTTGCCTGGCGTTTGACCTGAAATCTCCCAGCATTCCCAGTTTGTTCAGTATCTGCCTGGTACAACTGTACGGTCTTCTGACGTAGGAAAAATGACTTGTCGTGCTGTGCAGCTAACCTGATTCTGATGACAGCAGAATTGTGAATGCAGCTCTGGAGTATATCGGATGTAACTCAGGTTCAGAGCATGTAACATGTAGTATACTTATATGAACTATAATATAGTGATCAGAGGTAGGCCTACAGTAGCTGATTGGTGCCTTGCCTGATACAGTGCACTATGACTGCCCATCCTGACCAAGGCTGAATATTCTGCATACACCTTGTCAAGTCTTGGGTTTTTCTATACCTTTCAAGAGGTCGTTATCTTCTCTGTTTCAGGATTTATGTAAGAACATCCTGGATAATATTGAGAAGCACAGCAAGAAGCCTTATAGTCCTCTCGTCTTTGAGAAACAGATGCCCGTCCCAATGAAAATGTTCACCCCCAAAGTCATGCCCGTGTGAGTATCGATGTCAAGCCGACACCCTGTTGGTGCCAATTCATAGTCATGACCTGTAAGTACATTTTTTATTAAATCTTAATGTTATTTGTGTTGTCTTCTGGCAGCCTGGAGTTCGGCAAAAAACAGGGATGTAACAGGGTGGAGCGCGAGCGCAAGAGACTGATCCACAAACACAAGAGGGAGTTTAAGGGCGCCGTCCGAGAAATCCGCAAAGACAATCAGTTCCTGGCCAGAGAGAAACTGTCGGAGACTATGCAGAGGTCAGTGGTGCCGTCCTGTATTTGCAGATCTACACATGATATAGTGCTGTCTGCTGTAAACTCTAAGAATATTACAAGTCTTAGAAGGTGTATTATATTTATACTGCGTACCTCAGCTGCTGCAGAACCAGGGGGATTTCTGTCCACCCTCGTCATTTTTAAAAATATGGTCTGTAAGAAGATCTGTAGTAAGTTCTGCAGCTGCTGAAGAAGCTCTTTTTACACAGAGAGGAAGCAATCCACGTAAGTAGAGGTAATAGTCCGCAATGATGTGTTATGGACTGCTTCTCCTGGAAGAGATAAGTGGTGCTTATGCAGAGCTGCTTATCCCTGTAGTCGCGTCCGCTCCTGTCATCAGAATGTCATAGTTAGGCTGCATTCACACAAATGTGGATTGGTTCCGCATCCGCATTTTACGGCTCGGATGTGGATCCATTCACTTCAGTGGGGCCGCAAAAGATGCGGATAGCACTCCGTATGCTGTCCGCATCTGTTGCTCCGTTCCATGGCTCTGCAAAAATTATAGATCATGTCCTATTCCTGTCTGTTTTGCGGACATGAATAGCCATTTCTATAATGGGCCGCCCATTCCGTAAATTGCGGCAGGCACGCGGCCGGCATGTTCATGTACATGAGCCCTTATACTAAAATTGCAGACATTAGTGGAGAACTTATGTATTTATGAAAGCAGTGCTGCAGGTAACTACCATAAGAGACTGAAATGTTGATGGCCCATCCTCAGGATAGGTCATCAATATCCTATAGGTGGAGGTCCGACTCCCGGCACCCCTGCCTATCGGCTGTTACAAGGAGCAGCGTCTCCTGGGCAATGACTGCCGTCTTCTTTTTTTGGCCTGTGATGTCGCGTCCATCAGTCACACGCCTTTGTGCAGCTCAGTCCCATTCAAATGAATGGGATTGAGCTGCAATACCAAGCACAGCCACTATACAATGTATGGCGCTGTGCTCCTCGGTACACAGTGAAGAGGCAGCAGGTCCTCCTTTGTTCCTACTGGCAGACGATTGTCAATACATGATCATACAGAATGTAAAGTTTTACTTTTCCAAAGTTTGTCTGGAGGTTTTACTTTCTCGTTAGTTTCCTAGTAGAGGTCCATACATTAACATTATCTAAAACCGAGCCCTTATCTTGTTTCCCCAGGGATGCCGAGAGGAAGAGGAAGGTAAAAGACCTCTTCAACAGTTTGTCCACGCAGGAGGGTGAATGGAAAGCTCTGAAGAAGAAAAAAATGAAGGGGAAGTAACATGGACTCCTCATAGTGGATCTGTCTCTTCTGGGGACAGACTGGATCGTCTTTTCCATTTTATGGAAATAATCCATACAGTGACTGTCAGAGTTTTTCTTTATTTTAAAATTGGACATTGAGATGCCAAGCGGTTGTATAAAGCCACATTATGCCAGACTTATTGAAGTTGTATTTTTAAATGTGGATTGAAATGTTTTTTCCACTTTATTTGTGGATTATTTTGTAATTACAATCCAGATTGTATCCAGATCGTTCTCTTCTTTTTATATTGTTTTGTTCACTTTCCTTTATACTTTGTGAATCCAAGAATGGTGTAATCTGCAGTACTGGGACCTGGGACGATTTCCATCTCAGTTTCAGCATTTTAAGCCATAAGTTATAAGGTTTCGTTGTGATCTGGCATGAACAGAAACCATGATGCCAGTGTGATCAGAGCCTAAGGGTCGAGCTACACAGCGACACTTTGTGTAATGAATTTCAATGGTGGCGCTATGGGACATGCGACTCTGCGGTTGCAAAAAATCCATCTAAGTCGGATTTTTCTGTGACTTGTCTCATTGCAACCCAATTAAAATACATTATATCAAATATCATGTGACTTGATGTCACCGTATCCTTAACCACCTGTTTTGCCCGAGTCCAGCTCGGGTAGTGGGAAAAGTAGCTACCGGGATGGGGGAGGGTTGCTTTAGATGCTGCTATCTCCTGAATGGTAGCAGCTAGAAACATGCAACTTCTTGTCTTGTTTGAAAGCCGACGGTCCAGGCTTTCATAAAATACCAGAATGACAGCTAAAGTCCAAGCAACAGAGGATAAATCACTGTTAGAAATCAAGTCTGGAATAATTGCCGGTAAACACCTGCTTTTACTTTCACTTTCAGCTGCATTCACAGCATCCCAATTTCTGTCAGTGATATCCTCCCCTGTACTGAACAGATTGCTGTCATTCTGGTATTGTCTGAAAGCTTGGAATGTCATCTTTTAGACTATGCAAAGCGCAAATCTCTAGCTGGTACCAAACCAGAGATATGAGCAGCTAAAGCAGCCCTTCCCCCTCCACTTAACTACTTTTCCCACTGCTGGAGCTGGACTGGGCCAAATCAGTTAGGTGGTTAAAGGGGTATTCCGGTTGTTTTTATATTATCCCCTAACCACAGGACTGCTACTGCTAGGACCTACTGATCACAAGAACAAGGGCCCCGTCCCCTTTGCAGCCCCCCTTGAAATGAATGGAGTGGCCAGTCGCACATGCGTATAGCAGCTCCATTCATTGGAGTTCCAGAGATGGAGTACAGCACTCACCTATCTCTTAAAATCCCATAGAATTAAATGGAGCGGCTGCTTCGTTCATTTCACAGGGTACTGCAGGGGTATGGGGCCCCCATTCTCGTGATCAGTGAGGGTCCCAGCAGTAGGACCACAAGACTTTAAACAACCAGAATACCTCTTTTAAAGATACAGATTTTCTCACAAATCTTATCCGCTGGGATGCAGACATTTTCTGCAAGAAAATACACATGACTTGACATATGGTGGAAATTTTAAATCCACAGAACGTAAATTGCAGTTTTACATTTGTGCTGTGGACTTCGCTCATGCAGCGCAGAGAGTAAAATCGGCCCTCAAATCTGCAGCATTTCCACAATGAAATTTACTCTGTTGCTGAGGAAATCCGCCAGTTGTGCTGCAGATTTTCTGCTATGGAAAAACCGCAACCAACCTACCACGTATTGCCATATCCTAAGAGCTGCATTCATGTTGTGCTAGTGTATTTTAAATTATATGCTTCTGAGCTCTAATCTTCCAGCACTCCCTGCTGATTCAGAGTATAGATAGAACTGCTCTACAAGTTGATATAATGGATTTTATTTGCATTGTCATCCCCAGTTTCCAGTTCTGTGAGTGGAAGAGGACTGGAAAGACTGGTTCTAGATGGTTTGCAATGAATGGGCTAGAGCAGTGGTAGAAGACCATACCAGGGTCCACTTTTCTCAGCTAAGAGTGGGAAACTAAGGCCGAACTGGGCACAGGCTCTACAAATCCCGGCAGCTAAATAGAGGACAGCCAGTACGTAGCCTGACAAATCTCAAATACTGCAGTGGAGTGCTGATAATAGGGGCAGGGGGCGTGGCCTGGCCGGCAATGTGAGCGGACGCAGGCTGAAGAGCTCCTGAGCGCTATCGCAGTCCATCCTGCATTATCCTGTGGCGAAATTCGCAATCCTTGGATCAGGACTGCAGTTTACTTCACCCCTCACTGCCATACCCTAATAGTAAGATGACCGGGAAGAGGGAGAAGGAGGCCAAGGACAATCTGGGGCCTACCGCGGTCCGTCCGGCGGGAGTAGCCGCGGCTTCTAAGGCATCGGACGCTGCGGCGCGTCTGGAAAAGTTCGCCAGGACTCCTTCATCTAACACCGAGACCCCTCTGAAATGCCTACCTGAGCCTGTGGGGACAGCGGCTGGAGAAGTATGCCTGCGGGGATCTGAGGAGACGGGCGGGCGGCAAAATCCAAGATGGCGCCGACAGCATGACCGAGGTGGGAAGTGAAAAGGGAGATCTGCTGTTGGAGATAAGTGCCCCTGATCTGAATCCCTCTGTACAGCAACACAATCTAATTCCCTCCTGCTGATGAGCCTACCTCTAAGGATATATTCCTAGCAGTGCAGCACTGTAGCTCTGCTTTGGCCTCTCTTAACTCCTCAATGGGGTCACTGCAGGAAAATGTGTCATTCATAAGGCATGATATCAAAAAGATCAATGAGAGGGTTGCTGAAGTGGAGGAAAGAGTAACCATTATAGAAGATCAGATGCCTCCTGTGAAACGTGATATGGCGAAAGTGATCCATAATATCACCCTCCTTATCAGTAAAACGGATGATCTAGAGAATCGCTCGCGGCGAAATAATCTGCGCATTATTGGGGGTACCAGAAAAAGCGGAGGGGCCTAATGCGGTCTCCTTCTTTGAGGACTGGTTCCGAGAAATATTTGGCACTAATACTCTATCAGCACTTTTTGCAATTGAAAGGGCGCACAGAGTTCCGTCCCGACCTTTGCCACCGGGATCCCCTCCTAGATCTATTCTTTTACGGGTGCTGCATTTTCAAGATAGAGATGAAATATTACGTGCCGCACGAGATCATGGTGGCTTGACAATTCATGGTAATAAAATCTCCATATATCCGGACTTTTCAGCAGAGGTCCAAAAACGCAGAGCAAAATTCATGGATATCAAGCGGAGGCTTCGATTGAAGAATGTGAAATATTCTATGATGTACCCGGCAAGACTCAGATTAGTAGCGGGCGGACGAGTCCACGTTTTTGAAACACCTGAAGACGCTGTACAGTGGGTGGATCGAAATGAAGGACTGCTTAGAGAAGAAGCTGACAACGACTAGGGAAGCCTTCTGCTGGATTCGCGAGACTTCGCATCGGCGATGTACTGATCGCTCAGGATCAGGCTCTGATGAGTACTTTGTTTTTTCTTGGTTGTTGATTTCCTTTTAGTTCTTGGTATCTATATAGGCACTATTGGGACCCCATAACTCTGCGCTGAGACACTTTGAGGCCCTTTTCTCGTCCCATATAGGGGGGGTGAAGCTCGTCAGCATTTGATGTCCTGCAGTATTTTTCTATGTGTTCAATACTCGCCTCATGTTCTGGGTTTATATAGCGGCGCTTGGGATGCTCTTGTATGTCTAAGTTGTAATGAACAACTTAGTTTCTACCTCATACCAAAGATGGTTACCTATCCGACTGGATGCGACGTGGCCTGCTCACAATTGCTGGCTTCAGGAAACTTGTGTGCCTTATGTTCATGTTTATTGCTTGTATTTTTACGTTTTTTGGGGAGTTGGGGGGGGGGGGGTCCGCAGAGAGACGCTCTTGTAACATATTACTAGTGTGCCAGGGAATTACTGCTTCCTTTAGGGCTTCTGTATTGTGTCTATCCATTAAGCTTTGTTTGTCATGGCGGGTGATACACACTTGGTGGTGTGGAATGTGAGGGGCCTTGGAGATCCCACCAAGAGGCAAGCCGTTTTTGCAGCACTTAAGACGTATCAAATTGGGGTGATATGTTTGCTTGAAACTCATCTCACTAAGAATACTCAAAAGGTGTTGCGCCGGCCTTGGGTATCCCACTCCTACCATTCCACCTTTACTTCGCATGCCAGGGGAGTGAGCATCCTTGTACATAGGGCTGTACCCTTTGTGTGTCAATCTGCGGTGATTGATCCAGATGGTAGATTTGTATTTCTAAAGTGTACAATTCACGGGGTGCAAATGTATGTCATTGCAGTGTATATTCCGCCACCGTATTCATGTGAGGTGCTTAAACAGATAATAACACTAACATGTCAGGGTCCTGCACTTCCCATATATTTGGTTGGAGACTTTAATAAATATCTAGACCCAATATTGGATAAGTTTCATAGTGGATCTGCGAGACTTGACACGAGGGAAACTTCGTTGGCGAAGCTGCTGCGGGAAGTAGACATTCATGATCTCTGGCGCTTGCGGTATCCCGATCTTAGACAATACTCCTGCTTCTCGCCAACTTACAACTCTCTATCACGCATTGACCTGCCGCTGGGCTCCCTTGAGGCATCCTCTTATATCACTAAAATTGAATATCTACCTCGTAGCCTGTCAGATCACTCACCCATACATATAGAATTATGTTTGAAAGGTTGCAGTAGCAAGGCTGGGCGGGCCCTCTGGAGGTTGAACCCCTTTTGGATTCAACTTCTGGATGAGGGTGATCCTATGGATTCCCACTTAATTGAGTTTTTTGATATAAATGTTGGCACTACAGACATCGGTATAGTTTGGGATGCCATGAAAGCATATACTAGAGGGTTGTACATCCAGAGAATCAAGAGGCGGAAAACGCAAACTAAGCGTACTTCTGACTCTCTCCTTCGGGAAGTGCAGACTCTAGAAGCTGAATATGTTGTTAATCCAACTGATCCCTTAAGATGCGTGGGTGGCGGCTCAGGAGAAACTTACTGAGTATATGATGCAGACCGCAGAAAATAAGAGTTTTTTCTTGAAACAGAGATACTTTGAGGAGGGGGAGAGTGCGGGCAGTTTGTTGGCTAGGGTGGCTCGGTCGCAGGATGGTCCATCTAGGATTGTGGGCATTCGGTTGGCGGATGGCTCCTATACTACAAAGGATTCTGAGATTTTGAATGTATTCACCACTTATTATAACACTCTGTATACTTCCACTTTGCAGGGGGTCAGTATGGGAGATATCACTGAATACTTGTCCACAATTCCTCTTTCTAAATTGTCCCCAGAATGGGTTAGCTACTTAGAAGAACCATTGGAGTTGGAGGAATTGAAAGCCGCTTTGGGTTCGTTCCCCAATGAGAAGGCTCCTGGAGCAGATGGCCTGCCGATAGAGTTCTATAAGAAGTATCAGGATGTGCTGCTGCCCCGATTGCTAGAAACTTTTAGGGAGGCCTTTCACAAAGGCATTCTGCCATCCTCTATGAGGGAGGCGGTGGTGGTGGTTATCCCAAAGCCTAACAAGGATCCAGCTATGGCCGAATCCTATAGACCCATATCCCTGTTGCCAAATGATATCAAGATATTGGCCAAAGCTCTGGCCAATCGTTTAAATAAAGCTATTGCCTCTATCATACATGAAGACCAGTCTGGTTTCATGCCTGATAAGAGTACTGCAATCAATATCCGTAGACTTTTCCTGAACTTACAAAGACCAATGGATACGGGTGGTACCAAGGCGATAGTTTCGCTTGATGCCGCCAAAGCCTTTGATAGTGTGGAGTGGAGCTATCTGTGGGAGGTGATGAGATAATAGGGGCAGATTTTGGCAGGGTCCGCCGTGCTGATTGCGGGCGTGGAGAATGCAAGTTATACAGAGCTGAAAAACCAGACTGTTGTGGGACAGTCTGGAAGGAAGCAACCATGTTTGTCTAATCTAACATCCACGCCAATCTTTCAGTGGGATGTTTTTGATATTTTTGCAAAATAATTAATTCTGTCATGGTATACTGGGATTTGTAGTTTTGCAAATGCTGGCAAGCCATAGGTTTTTGAGACCACAGCCTTAGGCCTCATGCACACATTTTTAAGTGTTTTGTAGTCTGCAAAACATGAATCACTGCTGTGGAAATGCCACCTTTTTTTCCCCCTCTAGAGAAGTCCTAGTCTTGTCTACGTCACAAATGGCAGTGTGAGTAGACCCATAGACTGCCATGGTTCTGAAGTCGGCCATGTGGATGGAGCCAGAGGTGCACCACCCATGAGGCCAGGTGAGGCGATCACCTCAGGCAGCACCAGGTAGGGGCAAGAGGTGGGCAGCGGAAAGGCCAAGGGCAATGAGCGCTTTAATTGTTGCAAAGTGATTAGGTTAAGAAATTGGCATGGGGGGGCCACCATATCAGTTTTCACCTCAGGCAGCAGAAAGGCTAGGTGCACCCCTGGATGGAGCCTTAGGATGACTAGATGTCTTGCACCTGCCTGTCTAATCAACAGGCCTTTGACACAACATCGATATGTTACATATGCGACATTTTCATGAATATTCCTATCTGCTGTAAAGACTTGGGTTGGAATGATTCACAAAGTAATTGCATTCACGCCTGTGAACCCATTGTTACTTTCTCGCTCGTATCATTGGGGGATACAGAAGACCGTTGGTATAGCTGCTGCCGCTAGGAGTCCCATGGTCTTCTCTGTCCCCCAATGAACTTGGCGAGAAAAAGATTTTACAAAAAATCCTACTTTTGTGTGGCCTTAAAGGGTTTCTGTCACCAGTTTTGGGCACATAAAACAGGATGACATTTGCAATGTGCAAATGTCACCTGATGCCCAAACTGGTAATAATTTTTTTACTGGTGCCCCCGTTTTTGTAATAAATGAACTTTTGTAATATGTAAATTAATCTCACTAGGTGCAAGGGGCGGTAACCCTGCACCTAGGAGCGCCGTTTCCCTACCTTTAGTCACGCCCCCTTTTCTTGTGATGGACAGGGCCAGGCAGCTCGCTCTATGTGCTCCTGGCCCTGTCCGTGCTGGAAATCCCGCGCCTGCGCCGTGCGGACTTCATTCGGCGCAGGCGCAGTGAGTGCCGATGGCTGCCGGGCTCCCGGCTTCCTCACTGCGCCTGCGCCGCCTTCTCTTCCGGGTGTACTGTGACGTCATCGGCGCAGGCGCAGTGAGGAAGCCATCGGCACTCACTGCGCCTGCGCCGAATGAAGTCCGCACGGCGCAGGCGCGGGATTTCCAGCACGGACAGGGCCAGGAGCACATAGAGCGAGCTGCCTGGCCCTGTCCATCACAAGAAAAGGGGGCGTGAATAAAGGTAGGGAAACGGCGCTCCTAGGTGCAGGGTTACCGCCCCTTGCACCTAGTGAGATTAATTTACATATTACAAAAGTTCATTTATTACAAAAACGGGGGCACCAGTAAAAAAATTATTACCAGTTTGGGCATCAGGTGACATTTGCCCATTGCAAATGTCATCCTGTTTTATATGCCCAAAACTGGTGACAGAAACCCTTTAAAATAATTCACCTGCACTTCATTTGGATTGGAAAATGTCCTCGTGTTGCCCTGCAAAAGTTGATGCTCTGGAGACCTGATGGTCGCTTAAAATTCCGAAATGTCAGAGGGTACAACTTGATTTGTCTCGTGAGGCATGACATGGATTGGATTCATGGGAGAGATCAATTCTCTAACAGAGATATTTAGGTGAATCTGGTTGCACCATGAAGTCTGGTAGCATGTCTACATTCCAAATTAGCTGATCTTTGAAACATATTAGAAAGGCCTTTGAACTGCCTTTTCTGATGTCAAAATGGATGCCTCGTTGGGCTCATCCAGATTTTCCTCAAGGAAAGAATATCTGGTCAACTGGTAAGAGAAAGGGATCAGCAGAGCAGAACATGTAATGCATTTAGAGGAGAAGAGAAGGTGGTATACCCCCAGGAACTACAGGACATCTACAACATTCCCCTAACTCAATATCTACAGATACGGCAGGTATGGTCCTTATGTAAGACCCTGCTCACAAATCTGACTAAGAGGCCACTACTACTAGTTTTGATGATATTGTAGGGGCACTATCACATGTGGTCTCCCTTTCAGGATTATATAGGGCTATGTGTTAGAAAAATGTCACAGCTTCCAGGATTTTCTGTACATGAGAAAAGATCCTAGAAGTATAGATGAAGATCCATACATGCGTAAGTAATAAGATGGCGAGAGACCTTTTTGAAAATGATACACAAGCCATGTATGCCTTTAATCTCCGTGCCTCTCCCCAGTGTCCGAACCATATTACTGTCCTAAATACAAGACCCCAGCCACTGACTTATGGCATGGGCTTTGGACTTGCCCTAAGGTCATGGTTTTCTGGAAGGACTTGATAGAAAATATGCCACCCCACTGGTCAGTATCTCTAATGTTGGAACCACAACACCTCCTGTTTCACTTTATCCGCTTGCTGGGCTCGGCCAAATTTCCTTCTTTTCTCCACACGGTTTTACTGGTAGCTAAGAGGGTATCGCTAAGTGAGTGGTTGTCTCCAAAAATGTCTGGAATACAAGAGGTTGTTTGACGTCTCAAAACTCTGTTTGGCCATTGAGGCAGGTAGACATACAGTGAGGAACATTCTGCCACCAAGTTCTTCAGAACCTTTTTGACATCACACCTTCGCCCTCAAGAGATAGATGTTGTTAACTCTTTCCGACAGACCACATGGTATTTTACCTCTTACTCTTGGGGCATTAAGACTGTTGTAAGGTCAAATTTCCTTGGTTAAATGAAGTCGGGAGGTACACCATTCTCATTTGTAAGGTCTCTCAGGATGACTCTTATTGTAAATCTTATTTTAAAAAATTCCTTTTTTTTTTTTTCTTTCTTTCCTTCCCCTCTCCATATTACCTGTATGCAATAATGATGCAACAAGTTGTTTAACTGAATGGATCTTTGACCTTTCACAAGTTGCTCTCCAGCGCCACACTTAGGGGTCATGCACACGACCGTATGCATTTTGCAGTCCGCAAAAAAAAACAACGGATGACAGCCGTGTGCATTCTGTATTTTACGGAACAGCTGGACCCTTATAGAACTGTACTATCCTTGTCCGTAATGCAGACAATAATAGGACATGTTCTATTTTTTTTTTGCGGAATAAAAATACGGACATACGGAAACAGAATGCACACAGTAACTTCAGGGTTTTTTTGCGGACCCATTGAAATGAATGGTTCCACATCCGGTCCGCAAAAGAAAAGGAACTGACAGAAAGAAAATATGGTCGTGTGCATGAGCCCTTAGGAAGATTAGATAACCGACAATTATCAGGGCTCTGTTATATACTGATGTGTTGTTTTCTCTTTGAACATTTTTAATAAAAAGATGTTTAAATTATAATAATTCACCTGTTTTCCAGCTTTGCAAATTAGAATGTTTTATTTTATAGTCAATTATCGGTTTCATTCTCAATGCAGGGAAGAAATAAATATAATCTTCACTTTTCCTTTTAACACAGAAAAAACATGCATAATAGCAGCTGAAAGCAGCGAGATTACAGAGGTTAATACTGATCCAGTGCAATACAGCAATGGGCCCATTCCATCTGCCTGGTATACGGTATATCTTCATGCTGCCAGCTTCTGTGATCCTCTCCGTTCTATGATTTGTCACCTCGGGCTTGAAATAGATAAAGAAAATCTATGTTATATTACAGAATAATAATGCTGCCATTTTTTAACGGGTGCCTCTAGTTTAGAGATATACAAGGTAATCAGCGAATCAAACCTATCTTCTCTAATACATTTGTATTGATAGTATTATTTCTTGCAGGGGCAATCTGAACATAAAGTGAACCTGAGTTGTCAAAAAAAAGTTTACATAATGGCTGTGCTGCTTTGTACAATCATAACTGAAGGAACATGTCGGTTTTGGACTTCCCTAATATCTTTTTCAGCCATATTATTCCCTGTTTCAGCTGCACAGCTAGATGCATTTCTCTCAGAAGCAAGGGTTGTCACCCTTCTTAGAAATTAGAATTCTGCCAGCACTTTACTGCTGACGTCCTTTCCCTTACTTCCCATTATGTTTGTTTTCAGCTCTTGAGCTCATAGAACAGATAAGGAGAGGGGTGGGGACATCTGTGGATTCAGAAGCAGTTCTTTTATCAGGCTCAGGATCTCGGCTAGCTCCCCCCATTTTCTGTGAGCCGTTTTCTGTGTCTCTCTTACTATGGATGGATCTTGCCTGACTAAAGTCAGTGTATGATTTGAAGGTAATGTCTAATCTAAGGTTCTGAGAACTACAGGCTGTCATGACCTGGTTTAGTCAATAATTGGAAGGTTAAACCAGGGCTGTACCGAATCTGATTATAGTACATTATTCTATGGGGTTGGCACTATCCGTAGTAATTAATATGGCCACTTGACCTATACACCAAACACCCTCTGCGTGGTCCAACTCAACCCATACAGATTGAGTAAATACTGGCCAATCCCAAGAAAGTCTGTGGTATCCAATGAGCATTTAGGGGGACATTTGTTAAAACCGGCATTTTACACACCAGTCTTAATAAATGAGATGCAAATTTCTTCAGGTCCATGCACCCAAGCGGAGATCTGCACCAACAAGGTAGCTGGTGTAGATTTCCACAACAGAACCACGCCAACCACAGGTTGTATGTGGCATGGCAGCTCTGCACCATTCACTTCAATAGAGCTGAGCTGCAGTACCAGACAGAACCTATGGACAGGTGTAGTGCTGTTTCTGTAAGAAAGCAGCCATGTCTTTCTAATCTTGAACCCCTTCAATATTAGCCTCCTTCGTACCATTTTACATTTTGTTTTTACTGTGATGTGAGACGCAGACTTGTCTAATACCTTCATTTTCTTTGATACCAAGCCTTTCCTCTTCTCCTTCCAGCAATGTCCTGTAGACCGCAATCTCTGCATCTAGCTTCAGCTTGATGTTCAGTAGATCTTGGTAATCCTGCAAATATCGTGCCAAATCTGCTTTTGTTGTGAGGAGCCGATCTTCTAGTTGAGCAATGATATCCTGAAGTGCAGCAACCTCTTCCAGGTGCTTTTCCTGCATATCCGCCAACTGATTCTCCAAGGCTTCATTTCGGGCCCTCAAGCCATCAATCTGGCTCTGCAGGTCAGACACCTGGGAGCTATATCTAGTGATGTCTTCCCTGATGTGCCTGATCTTCTCCTCGTTCTTGGCGACCTGTCCTTTCACTGTATTGAGCTTCGTCTTGTACCACTTCTCAGCCTCTTGAATGTTTTTGGTGGCAGCTTGTTCAATCTGAACCCGCAAGGCTCTTAATGCTGCTAGTAGGTCAGGTCGAGAACTTTCAATCTCCACGTTCACCTTCGACTCTTCTATTTGCTTCAGTAGGTCGGCCACTTCTTCATCATGGAGCTTCTTGAGGAACTCGATCTCATCCACCAACTGCTCCACTCTTCTCTCCAGCTCCAACTTCTGCACGGTAGCATCGTCCACATCTTGCTGAAACTCTCGTAATGTCCTCTCGGCCTCCTCTGCCAAAAGAAATGGAAAATGCAAATTAAGTTTTTTACTGTTGCTAAATCTTTCTATGAGTTATTGACAGATAGGGTCATTCAGGTACGTTCACATGTGCAGCGGATCAGGTAGACTTCGCTGGATATGGCACTGCCAGATTATACAGTTCATTCTGGATCCCCATTTATAATGGGGTCTGGCAGACCATGTTCTGGTCACTTTCTGGCCAGACTGTCACATGTGTCTTTTGTCTGGCCGACACTCTGCATTTGTGCTAGATGCGAACCTACCCCAATACAATTCTCCTGGATCATATGGAAAGCTCCCGTAGAAAGAAGAGACCTCCATGACTTCTGGAAGAGTTGGTGAATCTCCCAAGTGCTGCAGAGGCCTCCTGGCATCTCCCAGAAGGCAATGGTACAAGGATTCTGCATTTTTACACTCAGCTCTGGTGTCCAAAGACACACTCGGTGAGCATAGCCATGCGGTGGTGCCTGTTCAGGTTTATGCTGTCTAAATATTAGACTTTGTAAACCTTACCTGACCCAGTGCACACAGAAATATTCTACCTTAGAAGAAATGCTACGGTTAGAGGCCTTATGTACGTACCATCATGACAGCCTAGTTACAATTAATGTGTCTGTTTAAAGGATATTTCCAGGATTGCTATGGTTTTTCACAGATATGCTCATGTAGTTATATACTTTGTGTACATCTTAGCAAGCCTTTTTATTTTACTATTTTAACTCTCTAGGCCCATTTTCACCGTGTAAACAAATCCCTCTGGTTTGTTTCCATCCTGTTGCAGGACTTCTTGTTCCTGTATCCAGTCAAACCCATAATGCACTTCTCATTCCTCTGCCACAGCTTTATAGCTCCTCCCACCCAGCTAGTTACATAGACACTCCCCTATCACTGCCCCGCCCATGGACATGACATCACAGGAAGTAAGAAAGAGCTGCATGGACATGGTCATGTGACCACGGCCCAGAACAGAAGATATGAGCTATAAAGCTAGAAGAAATACATTACAAAACTATAGCTACCTTCATAATTTTTCATTTTAAAGGATGTTGACACAAACTGGAAAACTTCTTTAACCCCTTTGAGACCTACGCCGTACATGGTGCCCACTCACGTATGCAGTGGGTGCCATAGCTCCAGGGTTTCTGCTGTTTCCAACAGCAGAGACCCATGGCCATAAGGTTGATTGCATACATTTTGTCCCTCAGATCACAGTATCTGAGCAGTCCGGAAGCAGGAACCGTATGCTCCTGTAAAAGCATTCCCTAGCTGAGATCAGGGAACCTGCTACACCATGCTAATAGCCTGATGCCTCAAGCAGGCTTCAGCAGCTATTAGTGCAATATACCAATACAGGTCACTAGGTGGCAGCACTGTATTGTTCTATTAAAAATGTTCAATGATCTCTATTAGAGATGAGCGAACGTGCTCGAAACGAGCACTGTACCGCTCGGCTCCCCTGCGCTCGCATGGGCGCAGGCAGCCACTTCCGTCCTCCTGAGGAGGACGGAAGCGGCTGCCGGCGCCCATGCGAGCGCAGGGGAGCCGAGCGGTACAGTGCTCGTTTCGAGCACGTTCGCTCATCTCTAATCTCTATATATAATGATCTCTAATGATAAGTTCAAATCACCCCCCTTTCCCCAAAATAAAAATACTTAACAATTTAAAAAAATTAACATTATAGGCATCGGCGCATGCAAAAACGCATGTACTATTAAAATATAACAATATTAATCCCATATGGCGATTGGCATAATGGGAAAAAATAAAACGGCCAATTCACCTTTTTTTTTGTCCTTTTAAAAAAAAAATTTTTTTTTTTTTTTTTTAGTATTAAAACGCAAATAAAAACTGTACAAATGTGGTATCATTGTAATCGTACTGACCAGGAGAATGAAGGTAACAGGTCAATTTTACCATATAGTGAACGCCCCAAAAAAATAGTGGCAGAACTGTTGTGACCGATTCCCACTACATTGTATGCAACTGTAAATGATGTCATTAGAAAGTACAAGTTGTCCTGCAAAAAAATAAGCCCTCATAAAGTTATGACTCTGGGAAGGCGGGGAGTGAAAAACAAAAACGGAAAATCGCCTCTAAGGGTTAAGGCATTGTATGTGGATTTACATAAGGTAAAGTTACTGTGATACTCAATAGGGTATCAGGATGGGAAGATGTAGCTCTGCTGCACATCATAGTATCAGGCATGCAGTTTGAATTCACTTTTTCAGATCATGTTGTACTTAATGTATGACATTTCCAAGGACGATCTGTTTTGAGCTGTATTTCCACAGATTCGTCCCTCCTTTGTCAGGATTATTATATGTATGACTCTTTAGGAGATGGCCTGGAGCTGACGGCTTCATCATCTATTCCTGACTGAACACTGCTTGCTCCGACACCTGCATTGTACAGAATACACTTGTGGTAACCAACAGAAACTAATCATTCATCTGCTCCAGCGTATGCTGCCCTGATTGCCATTATCTCGTTTATGTATTGCCTGCATTCTGAAATTTAAAAAAAAAAATAAAAAAGGACAATCCCCCTACTTCCCTGACATACGCATTAATATTCCCTCTTTGGAGCACCCATGGCATACGCATAAATGTTCACATAATGGCGCCCCATTAATTACTACATTTCAAATCTGCTGTACCGGTCCGTATACTACAGCTCCCATAGATGGCCGTGGGCCATACCGTATGCCCAGTTTTATACTGGAGCCACAATGTACCATTTTGCAGGTACATTGAAGGCATCAAGAAAAGCGCCAAGCATGGCGTACAATGGAACTATAGCGACTACGTGTGGCACCATGGATTATCCATGGAAGAATCAGTCACTCTGCCCCATAAGTGCCATCCTGAGCCACCGTCATCAATGTGTCAACTATATTTCCCATGTAGTGCCCATGCAAGTGGCAACCAGGGGTGCACCACCAATGAGGCCAGGTGAGGCGATCACCTCAGGTAGCACCAGGTAGGGGCAAGTGGGGGTCAGCAGAAGGGCCGTGGGCAATGAGCACTTTCATTGTGGCAAAGGGGTTAGGTTAAGAAATTGACATGGGGGGGGGGGGGGCGCCGTTTCAGTTTTCGCCTAGGTGCAACCCTGGTGGCAACAATAGTGGCATGCTGACACCAATAATTGACACAATAGACTAGTGCTACGAGAGGGGTACAGACCAGTCAAAATCAGTCCCGTGCTTATTCTTGCCAGGGTCTGCAGGCTTCCTTGTGATGACATCATTCCCCATAAAGGTTAATGTATAGCTTTATTGTACAGGATTTTTACAAGGGCATCTACTTAAATACCACCACTATTTTGTCACTTTCATGCAAATTGTGACCCAAAAAACCCCATAAAAACATATTGTGTACATATATCCTTATAAGAAAACTAAGGCCTATTATTCTCTTGAGGAGGGAGTGTGGTCAGACATCTGGAGATAGCTCCTACATGGAGATAATGATTTGGAGTTTCGTGGTCTTTCATATATAAAACATCACAAGACACACCATGTATAATGTAATTACCAGGCTCCTGACAACGAAATAATCCTTTCTTCCCTCTTAATCCTTTAATAATAATTGGCTGTGCCTAGGCGCGCCTGTGAATGCAGATTTATAAAATGTGAAAAAAACCACCATGAAGAACTGATGAGGTCTGATGATGGTTTCTCTGGGACCCCCATTTATTGGGAACGCAGTAGACTTTTTTCCATTCCTCCCCAAAAACTGCAAATGGTAGATCTACAACTAGTTCCCCGCATCATCTCCTACATGTGGTGGCCAAATACACCAAGAGGTAAGATCAGGGCTGTCCATTCCATTCAGTGTGTGGTGTCACACCCCAACATCCAGCCCAGGGCCCTCACCTACCATGTGCCATTTATAATAATGGCGTATTGGTAGAGAGGCCTTTGGGTCCCTTGGAAGCTGGACCAGGCTGCAACTGTTCTCTTTCTATACCCTGTATAGCTTCACCTATAGATTTTTGCGGGTGGCACGAAACGGACATACTGGTGTGGACAGCATAGGGTGCATTTACATCACCATTTAGCTTTCCGTTCTTCTGATCCGTCAGAAGAAGAGAGAGAAAAAAAAAACAGGATCCAGTAAAAAAAACGGATCCTGTTGCATCAGACGGAAATGGCTCAAACAGATGACATCTGATGCAACAGGATCAGTTTTTTTACTGGATCCTGTAAAATACTGGATCCGTTTCAGTCCTATGCATAAGTGATGCAACAGGATCCGGGTTTTTTTTACAGGATCCTGTTTTTTGTTTTTTTTTTGTCTCTTCTTCTGACAGAACAGAAGAACGGAAATCTAAACGGTGATGTGAATGAACCCATACAGAGTGATGTCCGCATCTTTTGTAGCCCCCACTGAAGTGAGTGGGTCTGCATCTGACCTGCAAAAAATGAAGATTGGATGCGAACAAAAAGTATGTAAGGGCGCTTTCACAATTTTTTTTATAGCATCTTGCAAATTTTGTATGTTTTTTGTGTTTTTTTGGTGCACTTTTTATGCAGATGTTTGATGAAAGTCTATGGGAATTATTAAAAGCAGTACAAAAATGTATATTTTCAGTGGTGCTTTTCTTGAGTTAAGTTTTTTTTTGGAGGGGTGCGGTAAATGGCCTTTTGTAAAAAAAAAAAAATAATAAAAAAAAATTGTTTAAATCACAAAATAACTTTTTTTTTGCCCCATTTTCTGGCATTCTGTAGGATAATAGGAAAGTGAAAAACAAAAAGACAGAGGGTTATATTTCCAATCTTTGGGAAAGACCTTCTCCCAAAGTTTGTGAAATATGTGGATAGGCGCCACTGGGTGGGACGGGTTGAAAAACTTTTAAAATTGAATTAACAATCTGAGTGGTTTCTCGTATCTGACGACGGATCAGAAAAGACCATTGTACGTTGAAAATATTGTATCCTGAGGCCATTGTATCTTGGATCACTGTATATTGGTAGGTGATCAGAATACGTTGCTCCCACCAATCGAGAACATGGTTATAGGACTAGACTTAAAATGATCCATTTTAAAAATATTATAAGAATTATGAAAAATATAATTATATTGATATTTGTTCTCACTTTACTGCGGAGAGGGCCTGAAGGATAATCTCAAGACACCGACAGGTCTCACCTGACCTGCCGAGATCGCTTTGTTACAGATCGATGTCAGCTTCAGGAGACAGCATCTTCATCAATGACCTTTAATAAATATCTCAATGCGTTTCGAGGGTTACAGGCAGATCCCCCAACGTATTCTGGTTTTGTAGGATAGAGATCCATAGTTTGTTTGTTTTTTGCCCCACTTGAAAAACACAAGTGGCAATGTGTGTTACATTTTTCATGGTATTTTTAGTTGCAATTTACAAAGAAACTGACATTGGAGGGGGGTCTGTACTTTCCCGAGGAAAGACATGTCTTGCGAAAAAAAAACTATAATAAAGCTTTGAACACACAAAAAGGAAAAAAGGCACAAAAAGGCAACAAAAATGTAAAAATAAACATACAATGCATAAAAATAAAAAAAACCCATAAAAGCGTACAAAAAAAAGCTAACAAAAATGTGGCGACACTCTAATAGTTAATGTGTTTAAAGGTATGCTCACCCCTCAACAGAAATTTGCAGCATGCAATTCATAGTATGGAATGAATGAATTTATGAATGAACCTCGATAAAAGACCAATTGGCCAAAAAGGTGACAACTATTGACTTGTACTTAAATCATACGACTACCCCCAACCTGTACTCCTATATGGAAATGAGTGGAAAATGTTAAGTGATGCTGTAAAACATAGGTCATCTATGAGAAAACTGTGACAAAAGACCCCTGCACCCTATGAGGTCCTTACCTCTTAAGGCCAACTCCTCATCACATTTAGCATTCCAAATTTCAATTTCTTCCTCCAGGTTACCCCGCTCAATGTCGGCCGCCCCTTTTTCCTTGTTTAACTTCTCAATTAATTCCTTAAGCTCTTTGAACTGTTTCTCGTAGTCATCAGATATGCCTGGTCCCTTTTCCTTCAGACGTCTGGTCAGCTCCTCCACCTCATCACATAAAGCTTTGTTCTTCTGTTCCAATGATCGCACCTTGTCAATGTAGCCTGCAAATCGATTGTTCAGCTCCTGGAGCTCTTCCTTCTCATTAGGACGGTGGATGTAGACCTTGGTGGGGGCCTCTCCCAACGTTCCTTGGAGCCCATCCCTTGCAGTACAGTTGGAGGCAACAGCAGAAGCAACAGTCAGGGTCTTCTGAGAAAAAGAAGAGCTCTTCATTTTAAGTCTTGTCTTCAACCTTAGCTGTGGGAAGTAGGAGGACAACATCCCTGGACGAACTTATATATGGAGTACTGGAATGTGACATATAGACTGCAACTGTATGCGTATAATGTATGGGCTAATTAACAGGATAGCTGATGCGTTGGCAGGGATGGAACTGCATTAAATCACATTCTCTAAGTTTTACATGCAAGTGCAACATAACAAATGTTATACAGCATGATGGGAGTGATATCACATCAAATGTAACACAACTGAAAAACATCTACGTACCAATAACCTTGGTGTTTCCCAACAATTCAAGGGTTCTTCTGGAAAAATGTAAGGTTTTTCTTAAAGGGGAAACAAAGTTTCCCAAATTTACAGAATTTCCCCCACACTTTTTCATCTGGCAGAATCTAGCAACAGGTTTTTCGGCCCTTGTTTTATATTTCTTGTCAGTCATGTACAGACTTCAGACTTTTGGGGGACATAAGTGTGGATCTGTAGTGTGACGTGTAGACGGGATTCCCGACCACAGAAAAGGAGTTGTTGACAACATGACCTTTGAGACAAAAAAATGGCGTCATAAAGTTAAAAAATTTTTCACAAGGATCACTTGCTCTAATGTTTGGCAACTTTTTGGGCTTTTACACTGCTCAAGCCACTTTTGAAGTCGTTGGAACTTTGAGAGAGTCATGTAGTCTCTCCTAGTCTGACAGATTTATTATAATTTATGTAAAAAAATAACATCAATTATTGTGCAATTCTACAGTTATGCAAATCGAAATAGTTGTAAGTTTTGCTAAGATCTGTAGATGATCAAATTTTCAAGCACCTAGCTCCAATCTGTGGCATGTGGGAGGGGCATAAAAGACAGATTGAAAGCAAAGTTTTTTGCCACATGAAACCTCAAGTTGGATCAAGTTGTGTAGGATGATTGTTGTGATTCCTCCTGTTCATCGACCTGCCAGTTTGTGCAAACTGTGAGGGACAGAATCTTTGAACTGAGAGACCTTGGTTTATTACTCCAGCAGATTGCTACGCGCTTAAGACAAGATGTCATCACAGTGGAATGACAGCAAGAGGTGCACAGAGGTGAACCTCTGCACAGAGGGATGGTCTGATTAGATGTATGGCGTGTAGTGATCCATTCTGTACTGCAAGTGAAATTGGACGTCACATCCCAATCCTAGGGCAGCAAACAATGTCTACATAAACCATCAGAAGGTATTTACACAACATTGTGATACGAACCATACAACCAGCTATAGGTGTTCCATTCACCTCTCGCCACCGTTCTCAAAGGCTATCAAAGTGCACAGTAAGATGGCAATGAAGGCTGGAATGGAGGTAACACAATAATCCTTAATCGATGAGTCTTGGATGCAATGGTCGCAATAGATTGGTCTGGAGACCATGAGGTCAACGCCATGAAGAGGCCTTTACAAGGGAATGTCACACTGGTCCTACTGCCAGGATTATGGTGGGGGTTGGCATAATGTATGGTAACTGGATCCCTCCAGTCTTCATTTCAGGGAACACTAACAGCTCGGCGTTACATTAATTTGGTCTTGGAACCAGTGGTACGGCCATTTCTCTAAAGTGTCCGTCACAGGAGCCGTTTTTCAACAGGACAATGCTAGCCTCATGCTAATGTGAGGAGCCTACGTGGTCTAAACGTGCTACCATGGCCTGCAGAGTCTCCAGGCTTGTCTCCCATCGAGCTCATCTGGGGTGTCATTGGTTGGCAATTGCAAAGGGAGCTGCCAGCAGCAGATCTTGATGATTTGTGTGCCCTAGTGCATTCAGCATGGCAGAACATTCCTCCCAGGGGCGTAACGATCGCGGTCGCAGAGGGTGCGACCGCGACCGGGCCCGGCAGGGGAAGGGGGCCCGCTGCACTGATATGTAATGGGAGCGCTCTGATGGGGCCCGGCATGAAGCACAGTGATAATGCCGGGCCCATCAGAACGCTCTTCAAACGAGAATAATGTACACCCCTGCCGCAGAGGCGGGCAGGAGGGGGGTTGCAGAGGCAGAGGGGAGTAGAGGCAAGGGGGGGGCCCAGAGGTAAGGGGCGGCGCACGCTCTCACCGGCAGTTCCAAGGTGAACCAGAAAGCGGTCTCCGTTCCCTGCTTCTCCGGTCGCTGTTCTTCTGAGCTCCAGCGCTCCCCCTGCAGGCTGCACATGGCGCTGCTGGCTGTGGAAGGAGCGCTGAAAGCCCGGGAATCGGCCTCCAGCACAGCCAGCAGCGCGATGTGAGTTCGGGAGCGCGTCATCAGAGAAGGTAAGTATGTGTTTTTTTCTTTCATAAAGCTGAAGTCTGGAGAGGGCAATGGAGGCAAAAGGGGGGTAGGGGGCTGCACAACTACAGTGAGGGGCACAAAAGTGGGCATTTTTACTGAGGAGACATCTATTATCTATCATACCTACTGTGAGGGGGCACCTATTATCTGGCATAACTACTGTGAGGGGGCACCTATTATCTGGCATAACTACTGTGAGGGGGCACCTATTATCTGGCATAAATACTGTGAGGGGACACCTAATATGGCATAACTACTGTGAGGGGGCACCTAATCTGGCATAACTACTGTGAGGGGGCACCTAATCTGGCATAACTACTGTGAGGGGGCACCTAATCTGGCATAACTACTGTGAGGGGCACGTATCTGGACATAACTACTGTGAGGGGGAATCTAATCTGGCATAACTACTGTGAGAGGCACCTAACTTGGCATAACTACTGTGAGGGGGCACCTAACCTGGCATAACTACTGTGAGGGGGCACCTAATCTGGCACAACTACTGTGAGGGGGGACCTAATCTGACACCTAATCTGGCATAACTACTTTGAGGTGGCACCTAATCTGGCATAACTATTGTGAGGGGACACATATCTGGCAATATCTACTGTAAGGGGACACATATCTGGCCATAACTACTGTGAGGGGGCACATATCTGGGCATAACTACTGTGAGTGGCACAAAAGTGGGCATAATTACTGTGACAGGAACAAAGGTGGGCATAACTGCTGTGAAGGGGCAACAATGTGGGCATTAGTACTGCATACCTCCCAAGTGTCCCTCTTTTGGAGGGGACAGTCCCTCTTTTTGACCCATGTCCCTCTGTCCCTCTTTTCTCCTTAAATGTCCCTCTTTTTGACCTGGAGAATTAATGCATAAATGTGCATTAATAAATTTATTAAATTTGCTCCTTAATAAAGTGTCTATACCTATAAATTAGACCAGAACTTCATTATTTGGGGCCATTGGGACCTTAAAATATCTATAATCTAATGATTTATGTGCTTATATTTATATGGACAATGACGTGCAAGAAAAAAATTGCCACAGGGGCTCCAGTAATTATGCTTTGGGCGGAGTTAGAGGTGTGGCCCAGTATGGAAAAAACTGCCGTGATGCGCGCCGCACACATTGTCCCTCTTTGCAATTTTCAAAAGTTGGGAAGTATGGTACTGTGTGGTAGCATTTATGGGGAAATGTCCTAGATTACCCTGCTATACATTGGCATGGCTCAGTCTTGCAGGCCAGCACAGCGCCCCCTGCTGGGGATTTCACAGGGGCAGTCACCATCCCTTCCTTATGTGATTATTCTTTTTTTCTCTATCACCACAGAGACCTTGTTCTGGATCCAGTGGACATCACGCCGACACCAGCGCACACACCTGGATGAGGTAGGACCAGCTTTTATTGTATAAAAATGAGGGGGGGGCCCGATCCAAAGTTTGCACTGGGGCCCATAAAACTCTTGTTACGCCACTGATTCCTCCTACAACCATTGATAACTTCACTGATAGCATAACAAGACGTGTAAGTGCGTGTATTTCTGCGCATGGCTCTCATACACAATACTGAATGAATCGAAATGTTCACATATTAATAACATGTCTATCGATCCTGTGATTTCCATAATTCCATGATTCCATAATTCTTGGTGTTGCAGTATTATCACGGTTGAATAGTGTACTTGACTGTTTTAGGATGTGATTTTGCTGTGAGTTATAGGAATTTAGTATTTGCGACATCCATTAAACACCAAAAAACTTTGCTGACATGTCGCAAATGAGAGTGAATCCACACAGATTTTTTGTGACTTTTTTTTTCGTTTTTTTTTCCTGCACCTGTATTTTTGTCGTGTTTTTTTCTCACAGTAGGAACGCTAGCTTCAAATATTTGCAGGAAATATGAAACGCAGGCCACATACAGGCATTTTGGTTTTTTTTTATTTGCTACTGGTGTGTGTGTTAATTAGGTTTCTGGCACGCTGAGGTTTATTTTCTGCACTTATATATCGCTGACATATTCCATCGCGCTTTACAGACATTACCATCACTCTGTCCCCAATGGGGCTCACAATCTAATTTCCCTATCTGTATGTCATGGGAATATGGGAGGAAACCGGAGTACCTGAAGGAAATTTATGATTTTTGACACCCAATAGACAAAACAAAAAAAGGCTGACATTTCATGAATGAATCGCTGTCACACACAACTTACATTGACAGACGAAGCGCTAAAGGCTCGAAAACAGGCACAATTTCAGTAGTAAATGAGACTAAAAAAATAAGACAGTCTTAGGCTCCATTCACACGTCCGTATGTATCCATATGTCATCCGTTTTTTGCGGATCCGCAAAAAACGGAAGGATGAATAACATCTTTTTTTTTCACCCCTCCTGGAACAGAATCCGCAAATACGGATGACATGCGGATGGCTTTCCGCATGTCTTCCGCATTTACAGACGTCCCATAGACTTGTATTGGGCTACGGACCGCAAAACAGGAGGAAAAGTAGGACAGGAGGATTTCTGATTGCGGATCTGCAAAACGGAACGGAACAGAGAAACGGATGCGGACAACATACGGTGCAATGTCCGCATTTTTTCGGAACCCATTGAAATGAATGGATCCGCATACTATCCGCATAATTGTCAGCAAATGCGGAAACGGATGCGGAGAGGATGCGGATGCAAAATACGGACGTGTGAATGGGGCCTAAAACAGCATTTTAGGTGTCAATGTGCCCCAATCCACTTGCATGGGCTCCACCATTCTTAATAAATTTCCTCCACTCCTGATTCATTCACGTGTCAGGCTGCGCCATTTACACCTTTCATTGCGAAACGTGGGTTATTTTCCATTTTCTAAAGTTTGGAGACAGAGTTTGGAGCAGGGAAATCTGATGCTGTAGAAGGAGGCGGAGGAGGAAGAGAAGAAGGGAGGGTCAGGGCTGGCAGCAGGAGGGGACAGGGAGGAAGGAGTGCACTGTACAGCACCGTGAGGCTCCAGGAAGACAAGGGTAAGGAGTTTCACTAATAACGTATAGAAATATATATACACAGCACTAGATGAGATGTGTATACTGCCGTATGGGGGAGCACAGCGCTCAGACATGCTGGAGGAGCGAGCTACAGGTAGAGGAGGGAAGGGCTGTAGCCTGAGGAGGAGATGAGCAGCACTGCATCCTGGGCTACGTATCCCAGTCAGCACTGGAAGAGTTAAATGTGATGGGCTGAATGGTAGGAAGTGCAATGAAAACTTTTCACTTTTTCCGGGTGGAGTCACATTCAGTAATCAAGGGGTTAAACACTATAGGTGCTGGGGGTTATGTTTGCTGTTCTGGTAGAGAGTAGACCCCACTGACTATAATGGGGTCCTGCGATGATCCGGCCGCCTCACGACATAAATGGCAGGTTTCGTCTGGACAAAAAATGTTCCATGCAACAGTTTTTGACCATCTGCCGGCCGGAATTTGTGCCAGATCAGGCATGTCACCGATAATGTATTTCAATGGTGTCGCCATGTGACATGTTGCGACGCTACAGTTGCATAAAAATCCAGACTGTTGTGTCATGGTATGTAGCATGTTGCATAGCGACACCATTCAAATGCATTACATGAAATGTTGCGTGACTTTCTTGTTGCCCGACACATGTTTGCCGTGTAGCAGGACCCTCACCCTGGTGATGGTTCCTGTTTCGCCATCTATCACCATTGTAATTTCTAATGTAAGGGTGTTCCACACTCGGCATTTTTTTCATGGCTTTACTATAGTACTTGAAAAATGCCAGAAAAAACGCAATTTATATTAAAAATGTCATGAATAGATAAAACAACACTAAAAAAGCACTTGTTTAAAAAGAATCAAGAAAAATGCATGAATTTTATAGTTTTTTTTACAAGACACCCCCCCAAAAAAATAAAAATAAAAAATAAATAAAAAAAAGTGTCATGGAGGCCTTAGGGCTAGTTTAAAATCTGCCATGTATTCCGCGTCAGAAATCCCTCTGGTTTCCGCCTCTTATTTTTTGTAAGATCTGCTAAACTGCGAGCAGACGCCCACCGTGGTTTCCAGCAGCATCAGTCCCTGGACACTGTACCAAGAATGGACTTGCACTGTTAACATGTGACCGCATGGAGTCGGGGGCAGGGTTAGCGCTGCTGCTGTCGCTTTTTTGGTGCCGAATCCGAGCCATATTCCGCTGGCAAAATACTCAGTGGGGGAGATTTATCAAAACTGGTGTAAAAAGAAAACTGGCTTAGTTGCCCATAGCAACCAATCAGATTCCACCTTTCATTTTTCAGAGCTCCTTTGGAAAATGAAAAGTGGAATCTGATTGGTTGCTATGGGCAACAAAGTCAATTTTCCTTTACTCCAATCTGATAAATCTCACCCAATGTCAACAAGGCTGTAAGCAGGTATCACACACAACTTTTTTGTGACACTTTTTGATAAAGTAGGAAGGAGAAGTATAATTCCTTCCTCTATATTTCTCATTCCCTTCCAACCCACTTTTGGCTAAAAAAAAAAAACAACCTGTCACAAAAAAACTGTGCGACACTACTCATATGCCACTAAAATGCAAAAGTGCAGAAAAACGCCTCAAAAAATGATGGGGGAGATTTATCAAAACTGGTGTAAAGGAGAACTGACTTAGTTGCCCGTAGCAACCAATTAGATTCCACCTTTCATTTTCCAATGGAGCTCTGAAAAATGAAAGGTGGAATCTGATTGGTTGCTATAGGCAGTTTTCCTTCACATCAGTTTTAATAAATCTCCCCCTATGTGTGAATGCAGCCATAGGGTATTTTAACACAAGCGTTTACGCATTTTTGCACTTATTACCACAGAAGTAATGATTTCTACTATTTGCATCCCAGATCCATATGATGCAGTTAGTTTGTCATGTGATGCTTGTGATTCTCAACTATGCAACCATATTATTCCCATTTGAAATCGCTTGTCTTCAAATAAAAGTACATTAGGATAATGTAAAGGGCAAACTGACTCGAATATGGCTTTCAAAAATGTTTTTAGAAACTTACGCCAGGGAGGGGTGTGTATAGCAGGACCAGAACATGCGCTAGGGCAAGAGGAAAGTAGCGGAAATGGCTATATAGCGACCTATCTGGTTTCTCAATTTATTTTCCTAAAGGCCTCTGGACTATGAGAGCTGTAATCTGATTGTTGCTATGGGCAACTACTCCATTTTTCCCATGCACCAGTTTTGATAAATCTGCCCCAGACGTGTGACAGGTTCTGTAGCAATTTTTTTTGCTGTAAAGATATTACCATATTACGGGTCTGTTTTAGTAGGTATAGGTGTCCATGAGGCCATTACTGTACCTCTGTATGCTTCCAATGGTGGCAGCATACAGAAGGTGTGGCGTTTCCCACCAGACCTTGTACGTACGGAGGTGTTCTCGGAGAGAATATGGTCGTACACGTGGTGTCAGATGGAGCCGGTACAGCTGTGAACAGTAGTCACGGAGTTGTGTGAAATTCAATGGTGAGGCCTTGGATCACGTGATTGTATTGTACATAATTCTAGGCTGGAAAAAAGTGCCAAATTATCACACTTTCCAGATTATCAGATGTAAGGTTAAAGGTATTTCACTGTATATGTGCACACAATATATAAGTAGTACGTGTGACACAAGGATACTCTTGTCACATGTCTGGTACATGGTACTGTATGGATACATGCCATATGTACACCAGAAGGATGCTCCCCATCGGGGTTGTCCTGCCTGTTAAATACCTGTCATCTGTCTCTACATGTAAGTTTTAGTAACTACCTACATTTCGCAAGTAATAACATCCTGGAACATCTTTTCATATTATTCTATGTTGTGCCATTCCTCTATTATTCCTACTAGATGTTTATGAATGAATTGCCAGTAGGTTCAGCTGGGTGTTACCAGTATGGAGGGGATGTGTGCTCCTGCACAGTCTGACACTGGCAGCACTGGTAACACCCATCTGAGCCTTCATTGCAAACTGATGACCATTCATTCAACTTCTAGTAGGAATTATACAGGAATGGCAGAACATCAAGTGATAAGAAAAGATCCAGAATAGTCATTACATGGGGAATGCAAGTAGTTACTAAAACTGACATGTCAGGAGTGGTGAAACGTCCTCTTTTATACAATTTTAGAAAATTTGGATAAAACAAATTAAACATAAACCCACACAGGAAGCAAAGTAATAACACGAAGACTGAATCACGCACCGTCAGTGAGCTCAAGTCCTGCATAAGGCTTTCAGGCCTGCTCTTAAGAAATTACTTCAGGGAGGAAGCAGATGTGAAGCTCATCACTTAAAAAAAAAATTTAAAAAATGAGCCTTTATATTTTTACCACGTGCCACAGATTCCAGACCCCCACGTGAGGCAGGCACATAGCCTAGGAGACACTAACAGAGTTCCCTAATTTAATTCAGGACTGTAAAAAAAGGGTTTTACAGATTAAAGGAAATACACTACAGGTCCCCGCAAGGCTTCATGCACACTGCTGTGTCCGGATTTCAGTGCAAACCACGGATCCACAAAATATGTACACCCCCCATTTGCACTCCTCATTTTTCTTACTCCCATCAATAGAAAAGGCTATTCTTGTTTGCAATGTGGACCAGAATAGGACATTTTCTATAATTTGCAGAACAGCCATAAAAAATCCACAAAAAACACGGATGTGTGCATGTCCACATAGAAATGAATAGGTCAGTGCACTAACTGCAAAAATGCGGATAGCACACAGATGAAAAATATGACTGTGTTCACGAGGCCTAAGGACAGTCATAGTGCCCCTGATATGCAACCCCTTTAAATTATACAGACCTCAGACCAGACTTCCTAAATTAATACAGACCTCAGACCAGATCCCTAAATTAATACAGACCTCAGACCAGACCCCTAAATTAATACAGGCCAGTCACCCTAAAGAAATATAGACCCTAGACCAGACTCCTAAACTAATACAGACACCAGATGAGCCAAACTAAAGAAACAGACACCACATGAGGCCCCCTAAATACAGATCCCATACCCATGTAAATTCAGATGCCAAATTAGACCCCACTAAATATGAACCCCAAACCAGACCACCCTTAATACAGACCCCAGACAAACACCTAGATCTTCGCTTCTTCTTGTTCCTGTTCACTCTGAAGTGCCTCCGCAAACACTGGACCAGATTTACTAATCTTAAAGTTGGCATAAGCTTAGACCGGCTGTGTAGACCTACACCAGATTTATCACAGAGACTCAGTCTGGATGATAAGTGTGCTGCAGGGAGAGACGCCATTGTCTAATCCTATTCTGACTGGTTGGCTTACTTGCAACCCAAATTTTACACCAGAATTGTGTCCTAATTTCAATTCAATCACAGTTTAGTAAACATGGGCCAATGTCCTGATGCCACCCAGGAGTGAAATGGAGTGCAGGAAGTGAGTGGGGGTCTTTGTTTCCCCTTTGCGCTGGCGGAGGATGAGCCTAATTTATGACGAGGCATGTGCCATGTCAAAAATTATGTGCACTTCCGGCAGTCTATGCGCCACTTGCAAAAACTACTCCAGCCCCTGACTGGAGTCGTTTTTTGCCAACATTAAGGGCTCATGCACCCGGCCATATTGCTGCCCTCAAACAGTGGGTCCACAATATACGGGCATCGGCCATGAGCACACCTTGAATGGGTCCACAACCCGGAAGGAGCGGTCCAGAATGGAGGCACTGATCCCCACACTCTTCTGTGGGGTTTCTCACCTCGCCTCCACACCGCAAAAAAATAGGACATGGAACAAGTTGAAAGGGTCTGGATCCGTCTATGGCAAACACACGGATGGTGCCCGTGCAAATTGCGGTCCCCAATGCACGGAACAGCTGACACACTGTCGTGTGCATGACCCCTGAGCCTGTATCGAGGAGTAAATGTAGGTAAATTTGTCAGGGCCAATGTCCCGGCTCCTGCCGTTCCCTTGACACTCTCAAGTCTTCAAAGCAGAGGCAAAATGCCCGTGCAACCAAATATTGTCGCACTGGCTTTTAAATAATCGCAAAAACAGGCGGTGCCATTCGTAAATGACCCCCAGCATGTTTGAAAACGGAAGTGAGATTTGCATGTCCGTCCTGGAAGTCTCCCCTTTTCCTGGAAGTCTGCTGGAGAGAGTATGGGCATTCCGGTCCGGCGCTGTAGGCTCCATTCAATGCTTCTATACACTTGTCATCTCATACGGGGGTGAGGTCCGTATTACAAAATCTACCTTTGCAACCCTATTGCTACACCGGTGGGTGTCTTGAAATGTCCCAATATGCGTTGTTCTTATCATTTTAACCCTGCATATTTTTGCAAGACCACTTAAAAGCCTCTTTGCACAATTCCATTAACAGAGCACAGCTTCCTCTTCAGATACTCTTACTATTTCACGCATTGCTTCCTCCTTACAATACTGCAGCTACTTCTGGCTATTACAAAAGAATAACCGTGTGCTTCTTCAGAACACCAGGAATGTCAGTGTAACCTGTAACGTGCACCACCGTGAGTCAGCACTATTGACCCCCTCAGCACCTTGAAGGAAGTAGCACTTCTTAAGGGTCTTCTCATTCTCCAGGCTGCAGGTGTCAGAGCTCAGCAGAACCCAGGAAGATGAACGAGCGGACGACAAGAACCCAGGAGGAACCCAAGCAAGGCAGGGTCATCACTGTTGTCTTTCTGGCTCTGCTCATCGACCTTTTGGGCTTTACGCTCATCTTGCCACTCTTGCCTTCCATATTGGATCATTACAGCAAGTCTAATGTAAGTAGAGATGCAAATGGCCAACCAAGGGTCTATTTTAATTTAATTTTTTTTTTTTTTTTGGGGGGGGGGTACAGTCATTCAGTAACATGCTATGTGTAAGGATTTAAGGATTTTGTATATTCAAAACGCGTGAGCTAAGTTATGCTATTATTGGATCAGAGTTCAGACCTTCTACACTAAAGAAGAAGTTTTACTTGAAGTCACCAGAATGGACAGGCAAACAGACAAATTGTGCTTCAGACTTTTGGAGGGAAAATCTTCCCGCTCTTTTAGGGATCACTGGGCAGAAATTTATGTCTGCCCAGTGATGCCTTTTGATTGGTCACTTCATATGACCTATTATGTCACAAGGTTTAGGGTAGATTTACCTTGAACCTGGTGACATTCATTTTATTGGTCATGGCTGTAGGGGTTTTGGATATAAATATCTGTGCTCCACAGGGCAATTTGCCTTTGCCTGACAGCTACCGAGCCGGATTGCTTGCCCCTTGAAGAGAGAGTACCCCCTCAGTCCTGTTGGTTGATAAGGCTACGTTCACATACGTAGAGAACCTTCTGTTGCGGAAGGTGCCAGACCCAACATACACAGGACACTTGATGGCTCCCAGCGAATCTCATTGACTATAATGGATTTCGTTGAGTTTCCATTATGGTTTCTACTATTCTGCTCCACCGCAGATGTGAACAGAGCCCGATCTGTGTAGGGCTCCTCTGAAACACTGCTGTGTCTAATAATTATATGACCCGTGCCCGTGTCCCTGTTTCTTCTTCTCCAGGATGGACTTTATCAGACGTTACAGAACACTGTGGACTGGTTTGCTGAAACGGTTGGGGTTCCCCAGGAGAGGAAATACAGCAGCGTCCTGTTTGGAGGTGAGCCGTGTGACTAGCCATGAGAACGTGGAAAATATAGATATGGGTTGTAGAAGCACTGACGGGTTGGTGTCTTCAGCCCATAAAGTGGTGGTGCCAGCGGTGATGGGTACTAGTCTGTAGTCTGTAGAAAGGAACTGCAGGACTCCCAGGTCTTCAAGAAGTACGCCAGTGAATAAACAGAGTACTGCAGTTCCTTTCTATTCTTTAGCCATGAGAAGGGGTACAGGTGGAGTGCCACAATTTACAGACTGAAGCCTTAAAGGAGTTATTCCATGATTGATGTAAAAAATGAAAATCGGACATAATATAGAACATGACAATACCTTTCTAACAAAGCTAGAACCAGCCCTGTACCTCAATTGGATGCAGAGATCTCCCCATTCATTGCTCTGCTAGATTACCTTCAGCCTGGCAGATCAGGGGCGTGTCCTTTCTGCTGCAGCTCTCTCCCTGTAACTTCCAGAGCTTCTAACAGAACATACAGCTGTGGCAGTTGAAGATTTAAACTGAGCATGTTGGACCACCTCAGTGAGACGGACAAAAAAATAAGGAAAAGAGCAAACAGCAGGTGGCGCTATACAGATACATTTTATTGAATAACTCAGAGGCTGTGCTAAATTTTTAATTACATGCAATTACAAAAGTATTCAGATCCAGGAGCTGATTTGAAAAATGTAGAATATGTTTCATGACAAAATCTCTTTAAAGTTTACTTAAAAAAAAAAAACATATTACATGTAATAGTGACATATCAAGGGCTTTGATCAGCGGGGGTCCGAGTGCTGAGACCTCCCCCAATTGCTAGAACGAGGAGAAAGAAGCGCTCACTGCAGGAGATAGCTTAGAGATGGGATGATAGACTTTCTATTGAGCTCGTCTTTAGCATCGAGAAGAGGCTGCGCTCTATGTGAGCTTTTCTTTCCTCTCATTTTATCAGTCAGTAGGGGGGGGTCTCAGCACTCAGATTCCCACTGATCAAAAATTTTGATATACCGGAAGTTTTCTTTTTTAAGTACACATTAAAATACAGGACCACTTTAATTGTATTGCTCTTGGGTGAGTCGTGGTGTAACTTTCATATATCATATGCCATATATAATACTGGTATCTTCTTAGACCTTATGCACACGACCATTTTTTCCCCCCACCAGATCTGCATTTTTGGCAGATTGGATGCGGACCCATTCATTTCAATGGGGCTGAAAAAATGGGGATAGAGCATTGCGTGCTGTCTGCATCCAGATGTCTGTGCTGCAGAATAGGACAAGAATAGACATTTGGGGACCGGCCGCAAAGGCGGGATTCACATGGGGGGGGGTCTGTATAATGAGGATCCGCTGTTTGTGGACGTATGGTCGTGTGCATGAAGTCTTATGTGGCAGAGGAACCATTGGGCCCACTCAGGCGCTGTGGTCTGGGTGCAGCTGTGATATTAGGGAGACATAGCAGATGTTTTCATCGTGGTGGTCCAGGTCCTGAGACCCCAACCAATTACTAAATCACAGGGTCAGAAGTGCTCAGCCGAGATGTGATCGGCTTGGATCTGACTGAATATACTTTCTATGGATCCGTACAAGCTCCAAGGAGAGCCGAGTAAAGATGGTCGCAGTCAAATGGGCACAATACTCAGTGCTCTGACCGTTCATTTCAGTGATTGGAGGGGGGACCTGGATCTCCACAATAAAAAAACTTTTTACGTTTCACTCTGACTTCAGAACTTTTTTTTCCAAATTTTACGTACCCTTTAAATGCAAACCCATAGAATTTCGAATGCAGCTCTGGATGTGAATAGAGCAGTTCATGAATTAAAACAAGTTAACCAGGAAGTTCAACAGGAAGATATGTCCACAGTGGAGCCGAGCTTTGAGAATAAAAAGACCGGGAATCCCCATTGGTCTCTACTTATTGAAATGCAAACTTTTTATAAGCATTTCCATTTATTTTTTATCAGTTTCCTTCTTCCTTGTCCCTAGTTTACCCTATTTATATGACATATGCCGTATAAGCGGCGTAAACGCCCCAGAACAATACAGGAGCAGCCTATTGACACAGAGACCTCACAAACTAGAAGAAATGTTACAGGAAGTACAGATACATTCTTATGATTCACACTAATGCATTCTGGGAAAAGTTATTTACTGTATGCTCTTGTAATTTAAAGCAGGGGCGTAACTACCATAGCGGCAGATCATGTGACTGCTATGGGGCCCAGGGCAAGAGGAGGCCCAGTCTTAGTTGAGATTATCTCCTCTTCTAGTGGAGGTGAAAACTTGGTCAGGACGCTACCCTCTAAAGGAACAACTTTTAGCAAATGAGACAGTGGAAAAAATGGCCCAAGGATCATTGAAAAGGGTTTTAGGCAGAAACCCTTCTGTCCTGTGTGGGGGGCCTGGTTTGATCCTTGCTATGGGGGCCCTTACTTCTCTATGTACACCACTGCTTTAAAGTGTCACAAGCTTGTGAAACCTAAGATGTCTGACATGAAGCCATGTAAAGGTACATTGTACTATAGATGTCTGAGGGTCATAGTTTAATTTGAGAGATCACATTAAATTCTATTTTAGGTCTTAAAGAGTCCCAAACCCTGGTGTCCTGTGGTTTTATGTCATAGTCCCAGGTGTCTTATTTATGTCCCACTCCCTGTTGTACTGAAGCTCCCTGACACAGATGTCCAGTGGCTATATGTCCCAGTTTCTGGAGTCCAGTGGTTTTCTCTCCCAGTTTCTGGAGTCTACTGATGAAGAAAAGGGTTATGTCCCACTCCACAGTATACAAAAATGTCTTGTCACTGGTGTCCAGTGGTTTTCTCTCCCAGTTTCCGGAGTCCAGTGACTTACTGTCCCAGTTTCTCGAGTCCACTGTTGAAAAATAGGGTTATGTCCCACTCCTCGGTATACTTTTTTTTTTTTTTTCATTGGTTTTCTCCCAGTTTCTGGAGTCCAGTGGCTTTATGTCCCAGTTTCTGTCCATTAGCTTTATCTTCCAGTCCCACTCCCTGGTGTACTTAAAGGGGTATTCCCATCTCACAAATGTAGTTTGTATAGTTAGATATAACCATACCAGTATTATTACTAGTAGAATTGTATTTATATAAAATGTACCGTTTAGAAGATTTCCCTATTTGTATATCCATTGTCCCACACATCAGTCAGGCCGTTGCCCCTGGTTACGACCACCGCGGCTGTGTAGTAGTGGTCGCCGGCTTGCTCCTCCTGAGGTAAGTGCTGTTTTGTGAACGCACATTGCATGAGCATGCGGAGACACATCTTAGGGTTGTAGCATTTTTGTCTGCGCTTCCAAAATACAGAGAAACGGATCCTGTTCCAAGATGTATTCATCTCTATGGAGCAGGATCCGTTTATAAAGTCTGCGTTTTGGACGGATCCGGACCATTGTGTTTTGGACTGGTAGCGTCCAAAACGCAGATGTGAAAGTACCTGAAGATGTGTCTCCGCATGCTCATGCAATGTGCGTTCACAATACAGCAGTTACCTCAGAGCGGGTTTGAACAGGAGCAAGCTGACCACCACTACTACATGGCCGCGGTGGTCGTAACTAGGGGCAACGGCCTGACTGATGTGTGTGGACAATGGAAATACAAATAGGGAAATCTTCTAAACGGTACATTTTATATAAATACATTCTATTAGTAGTAATATTGGTATGGCTATATCTAACTATACAGACTACATTTGTGAGATGGGAATACCCCTTTAAGTGTCCTGTCAATGGTGTCCAGTGGCTATATGTCCCACTACCCTGTGTCTAGTAGCATTATGTCCCAGTACCCAGTGTCAATGGAGTCCAGTGGCTTTATGTCTCAGTTTCTGGAGTCCAGTGGCTTTATGTCTCAGTTTCTGGTGTCCAGTGGCTTTATGTCCCAGTTTCTGGAGTCCAGTGGCTTTATGTCTCAGTTTCTGGAGTCCAGTGGCTTTATGTCTCAGTTTCTGGTGTCCAGTGGCTTTATGTCTCAGTTTCTGGTGTCCAGTGGCTTTATGTCCCAGTTTCTGGAGTCCAGTGGCTTTGTGTCCCAGTTTCTGGAGTCCAGTGGCTTTGTGTCCCAGTTTCTGGAGTCCAGTGGCTTTATGTCCCAGTTTCTGGAGTCCAGTGGCTTTATGTCTCAGTTTCTGGAGTCCAGTGGCTTTATGTCTCAGTTTCTGGTGTCCAGTGGCTTTATGTCTCAGTTTCTGGTGTCCAGTGGCTTTATGTCCCAGTTTCTGGAGTCCAGTGGCTTTGTGTCCCAGTTTCTGGAGTCCAGTGGCTTTGTGTCCCAGTTTCTGGAGTCCAGTGGCTTTGTGTCCCAGTTTCTGGAGTCCAGTGGCTTTCTATCCTGGTTTCTGGAGCCCAGTGGCTTTATCTTCCAGTTCCTGTGTCCAGTAGCTTTATTTGACAGTCGATGGAGTCCAGTGGCTCATGTGTACCCTGTTTTCCAGTGGTATCAGGTCCCTTATATCCCGAAGCTTCATGTCCCAGTCAAAGGTGTCCTGAGGCTTTATGTTCTCAATCCCTGTTGTCCAGAATCTTCCTGCCCCCTACGCTCATGTTCAGTGGTTTCATGCTCCACTCCTGAGATGTCCTGTGTTATTACGGTCACTTTCCATTTTTTACATATTGTAATATCTACTGCACTTTGATAATTTAATGTAATATTTCCTATTTTTCAGGTCTTATTGGGTCCCTTTTCTCCCTGCTGCAGTTTGTCTGCTCACCGCTCACTGGAGCTGCCTCTGATTATGCAGGAAGACGGCGAGTCCTGATGATCACTACGGTATAACTATATATTAGTTTTACTTAAAATGCGTCAGACGAGATGCATATACTGTTGTGGATTTGGATTTGCATTATCATGATCTTAATAGAAGAGGGAATATTTTAAAATTTTTTTTTAAAACAACCCTGTGCAGCCATGGGCAGTCATAACGTGGGATGGAGGGGACTGGCCATGCAAACATCAGGCTTCGGGGCTTTATACCTCTTGAATATAGTACAGCTATTCTCTCCCCAGGGTTGTAGCTATACGCGATGCAGAAGTTGTGCCAAAACCTGGCACTTGAGGGGGTCCAGAGAAGACGCTAATATTATACATACCACTTGGTCGGTGGGGGTCCCTGTTACATACTTTATATTGGGTCTCAGGCTTAGCTGCAGGTTATGCTCGTCACATAGCATGGTGGTCTGTGGACCCTCCAGCAGTAGGAGCTCCTCCTGCTACCTCTACGCCACTGCAGATATTAATGTTAATGTTTGCTGTTGTTAGGATGTAATCGTTATCGTTTTACAGCTTCACACACAAGATACTAGTTTTATATTGCTTCCTGCTGTTATCTTTCCACCCTCTCATAGACGCAGCTGAATTCCCAGCATTCCTCATGGCCTTGTTACATGCTCGCCTAATATCAGCATATTTTCCACCAGCGAGTTATGTCAGCATTGTGCGTGCCCTAGGCTTCCAACACGTATGGTACACCCACAGGATTTGCTGGGTTATAGGAAAATAGAAAAAAAAAAGTTTTATCAAGTTATACCGATTTAGTGGACATAAAGCATCCAGCAACTGATGATCTGGAAATCCTGATTCTCAATGGTGATAGTGCAGAATAATCTAGAGCTGAGGTCCAGATTTTTGCAGGTTGAAATTCACCTTCTGAAAGGCGTCCAAACAGGGTGTAAATACTCACTAGTCTTCAGAGATCTATTGGGTGTTTACAGTATATTTTTATATATAGGCACCTCAGCTCATGCACTAGTGGCTGTACCTCGTACATGAACACGTTTCATTCAAGTTAAAGGGGTATTCTCATCTGGAAATGTATGTTGTATTTATAGGGTAGGCATTTAATGGCTAACCTCCGGCACTCCAGCTGTGGTGAAACTACGACTCCCAGCATGCTCCATTCATTTCTATGGAGTTATGAGAACAGCCAAGCAAGTGTACATCTTGGGAGTCGTAGTTTTACCACAGCTGAAGTGCCGGATGTTAGCCATCGCAGGTCTAGACCATGAATGTCCGGATGGTGTGGCTCCCACCTCCTATGTCAAGAACGAGTCTCTGCTGTCAATGGAGAGCATGCAGCGCATAAGCAGAGTCCTCTCCATATGGGGTTGTTGCTTGGATGGGGAAAGCTGTGTATGTAGGACGTGCTCCTCATTCATGGTGGGGCCCCGTTCTTGAAATAGGAGGTGGGACCCACACCATCCGGACATTAATGGCATATCCTAAATGTCCAAATGAGAATAACCCTTTCATGGGATGAGCGACCAACTACCAACTAGCGTCATTCACTGTGTTGTATGTCATGAGGTTCCAGAGGTTGGATCCCCCATCAAAGAATGAAGGGCTTGCTTTAGGATAGGTCATCAATATTAAAGGGGTTATCCAACCCCTATAATGCCCGGGCCCTTCATACTGATCATACTTACCCCATTCCCCGGCACCCACATCGCTTCGGATACCCGAACGGCCACTGCTGATTCTCCCCGTCGTACAGATCAAAACATCCGGCAATTGGTAGGGGTGCCTGGAGAAACCATATACGGTAATACATAAATTAATGCATACTATATTATTAGTCAAAAGATGCATCACAGTAAATGGGCAGGAACATTCCTTTAATCTTATCATACAAGCAAGAGTACCACTGCCACCTTTAGGGCTCATGCACACAAACGTATTTTCTTTCCGTGTCTGTTCCTTTTTTTGTAGACTGTATGCTGAACCATTCATTTCATTGGCCAAAAAAAACCCAAAAAACTAAGTAAAAAACTAACTCCGCCTGCATTCCGTTTCCCCTTCTCCATATGTCCTATTATTGTCTGCATTACGGACAAGGATAGGACTCTTCTATTAGGGGCCACAAGATACGGAATGTACACGGACGCCATCCGTATTTTTAGCAGATCTATTTTGCAGAGTCCTTAAGTGGATTTATTCACCTTGATTTAAAATTAAGGACTATTCAATTTGATAATTTATCTTCATCTCGGCTGGAGCGTTGCATTTCTTTTACAGAATCCAAAATATTCTGCTTTCCTTCAAGGAGTCAGAAAGTGGTAAACTTTTAGCTGCCAGCAGGTGGCGCTCACCCCTGTGATGGCTGTTTTTTACACAGTTACCCTATGCACCAAAAAGCTTCCAGCACATGGACCCATAAGCTACCATTATACAAAGGGTTTTTATGGCCTCGTTCAATGGTATATGCCAGGATTAATTTTATAGTAACATAGTTTAAAAGGTTGGAAAAAGACATTGGCACGTTTACCCCCAAGTGGGTGCATGGGTGCTTTTTTATTTTTAAAATTTAATCATAGCTTTAGAGATTGTACAACAGCTCAAATTCCCCCACCCTTAAAAAAAAAAACAAAACAAAACTTTATGCCATCGATCTGCCAATTATCACCCTACACTGGATGGGTTTACGGTTTCACTAACATGTTCTTCTCTGGCAGGTTGGGTTAGTGGCATCCTATGCTTTATGGGCCATCTCAAGAAGCTTCGGTGTTTTCCTGATTTCACGTATCATTGGAGGACTGAGCAAAGGAAACGTCAGTCTGTGCACAGCGATCATTGCTGACCTACCTTCTCTTAAAAACCGCAGTAAGGGCATGGTAAGTACACAGCATGCTGGGTATATAGGTGGCCTATGCTGCTCTGAACACAAAGGGGTCATTTACTGTAATGTAGAAAAGTAGCAAAATTTGTCACAGGTGGAAATTTGCTAAAATTTTTTTTAGCTTTTTCCGACACCCTCAACAATGGGTGAGGTGAGGACGGAGGAGTTGGGCGTTTCGTAGCCTGACTTATTTAACATGTGCCGCACATTACACCAGAAATTTCAGTTTTCGAGCATGAACAGTAGAAGATGCGACAAATTTATTAAGAGGAGTGCAGATCTTCCTTCGACGGCGTTTTTACTAAGACCGGTGTATAAAATGCCGGTCTTAGTGAATGATCCCCAAAATGTGCACAGATGAGTCACGCTTCCCCTACAGAGTAGTGATTGATTAGGGGTGTAGATATTGGGGGATATAGAGATGGCAGTGTCCACATGAGACCTTGCTATTATAAATGACGCATGGTAGGTGGGGGGCCCTTCCATAATACATTTAGAGGAGATGATAAAATATACATGGAGCCGCTTACCATTGCATATATGCAGATTGTGATTTTACGGGAAATCTGATGTTTCATTTTTTTCACAGGCAATGATCGGGGTGGCCTTTTCTTTGGGTTTTACCCTTGGCCCGATGGTTGGCGCTTACTTTGCGATGAACACGACGGGTGGCGAGCTCTTCTACGTGAAGCCGGCCCTCCTCGCTCTCCTTCTCTCCGTTATCGACCTGATATTCATCTTTCTGCTCCTTCCAGAGACTCTTCCCAAGGAGAGCAGGGTAAGACGTGGCCACCTGAAAGGGTTAACTAGATTAGAAAACCCAATTTCAGACACACAGTGGAGAGCAGAACTACTATAAGTATTTCCTGCTTTGCAGGACCCATTGATTTCAATGGGCAGTGTGTAACGCTCCGTTTCTCCTCTCATGGCCGCTACACATATTGTTCCCTGACTGTATGATGTGAGGTGTGTCGGTCATGCAGCAGGAATGTGGGTGTTGTGGCTGCTGCATTTTTGTCAGTCAGGGAAGAAACGTCATTCATGATTAATCCTTGAATTGGAAGTTTTCGCTTAGCTGCCGAATGTCAGTGGTGACAGCTGTAAAATAGCTCCTCCGGCAGATTTAAAGAGGGTTTCCAAGTTTATGTAAAGAAAGCTAAATCAGTGTATCAATAAAAAAACATTCTAATATACCCTGCATATCAATTCCTCACCATGCTCAAAATCTCTGTTTGCTGTATATGAATGGAATGGTTTTCAAGTTTACATCCAAAGTCTGAAAACCAGTAAAGGGCACACCCCCACACAGAGATTTTTGCAGGCTGAATTTGGCATGGATTCTGCACCAAAAAGCCAGCAGTTAGGGTCCATTCACACGTCCTGTTTTTCTTTCCTGATTCGATCTGCATCCGATCCGCAAATCATGCGGGTAGGATGCGGATCCATTCATTTCAATGGGTTCTGAAAAAATGCGGACAACACTCCATATACTGTCCGCATCTGTTGTTCCATTCCGTGGATCCGCAAATAAGATAGAGCTTGTCCTACTTTTGTCCGCATATGCGGTCCGTGGTCCCATTATAGTCAATGGGTCCGCAAAAAAATGCGGATAATATGCGGAATGCATCAATATGTCATCGGCATATCATCCGCAATTGCGGATCCATTTCCAGGAAATAGAAAGAAATACCAACATATATTCCTCCTTCCTTTTTTTTGCGGAAAAACGGAACAGATGCGGATGTACAATTGGTAAAAACGGAATGTTTTTGCTGAAACACGGTTCCGCAAAAAAACGGATCGAAAATCTGGAAAAGAAAAATACGGACGTGTGATTGGAGCCTCACCCATATTGCGGCACAGTTGCGGCAATAAACTACAGACACATAAACAGATGTGCAGCCTTTCATTGAAAACAATAGAAAGTTGGTTTTTGCACAGTCACCCGTGGCTTTTTGCCGTGGAATCTGTGCCAAATTCAGAAAAAATCTGCATGGAAGGGTCCTAATATCTTTCAATACTGAATGTTTGGCATAATTGTAGAGGTGATACAAACATTATAAAACTCTTTCCCGTCCTGATAGTTTGTTACAATGTATCCGTGCAGGTAAAATGTATCAGCCATGCGCCTAGGTGATTCAGTTCACAGAGCACTGTGCAGACTGGATACAAATGAAGCAAACCCTCAGCTGTGAGGTTTATTAGGTCTATATGGGTTTTCTGCCTCTAGATGTATGGCTAGCTTTTTCAAACTACAAAATTGGCATGAGGATTTGTCTAGGATTTTGCTGTGTGGATTGCAAAGGGTGAAATTGCTCCCCTTATTACCCCTTAAGAGTAAGTTAAAGGGGTTTTTGACCTAGAGGCAGCTGAGCCCCATAGAAGTGAATGGTGAGCTGAGAGAAGGCCGCAGTGTTCACAGGAGCGCTGGTACCTTCTCAAACAGCTGATCGGCAGAGGTCCCAGGTGTCGGAGACCCTCCAATCAGATACTAAAGACCTATCCAGAGGTCAAGCCTCGTCATAAATTAGACAAATCTTAGGGCAGCGCAAGGAGGAAACTAAGACCGTACAAAACGTAAAAAAGCCAGTCTTCGTAAATGACCCCCATAGAGACAGGTGACATGGCCGTTCTGCTCTTGTCTCTTGGACTTCTAAAAACAGGGAATATTGGTGGAGTAACACTGAGGCCTCATTCCCACACCCGTGTCCGTGATGACATATGTGAGAAGATGGTCAGTGGCTTGTCCATGAAGAATCCGTGTTTGGTCCGTGTGTCTTTTTCTACGTGTCTTTTTCTACAGACACTGCTGGACTGAAAATTGGTTTCTAGCAATGATCTGTGAAAACCATGGACCAGTCATGGATGGTATGTGTGTTTTTTCCGTGGATTTCACAGACCCATAGACTATAATATGCGTAGTAAATAGGGCGTGCTTCCATGGTGTCACCAGAGACCCACAGTCCGTGAATACACACATTAAAGTCAATGGATGCGTGAGCGGGCCATGGAGACCACAGCACAAATCTGAAATTCACTGATGTGTGATACAGGTCTGACCTAGGACAAAGGGCCTTACGATTTTGATTGTAACCACTATGTGGGTATGCTTTTTACTTCTGCTTGATATGTTCTTACCTCTTCTCTTTCTGTTTTTCAGGTTCCATCCATGATGGTTGGATTTCAAGGGGCTTCAGACCTGCTCAGTCCTGTGTCCTTATTCCAGTTCTCTGCAGTAACAAGGAGAAAGGACCGTCCTTCTCAAGAAAGTATGCCTTAAAACAATATCTATTTTGTCCAGAAATATTTATTACCTAACTACTAGTGATACTAGTGATAGTGAAACGTTTTAGATCAGTGAGGGGCTGACCATTGGCATCAAGGGTGCCTCTAGCCTTTCTGCTGCCTGAGGCAAAAATTGAAATGCCCCTCCCCACATGCCAATTTCTTAACCTAACCTATTTATTACAATGAAAGCGCTCATTGCCCATGGCCCTTCCGCTGCCCCCCTCTTGCCCCTTCCTGGTGCTGTCTGAGGCGATCACCTCACCTGGTCTTATTGGTAGTGCAATAAGTACTGTTAAAAACCTTTTACCGAATGTGAATTCCGTTCCAAGTGATACCTTGGGAATGGCTTTTTACAGTGCAAATTAATTTATAAAGTTATTACCCGAAGTCTCGTGAGACTTCACGAAGTAATAACTTCGGCTCATCTGAGCCAATACATTCTAATACTGTACGGAGCGAATCGACTTCATGTTTCATCCGAAGTCGATTCGCTCATCCCTAGTGACCATCAGGGGCGGACTGGGAACTTAAAGTGGCCCTGGAAAAAATAATAAAAGTGGCCCCGTTTTATAGTTGGGTCCAAATTGATGGAAAGCAGGGCCAGCAATACCATATCGTGGCACTAATGATACTGCCAGCAGCAAATACTGCCAGCAGCCCAAAATACATCCCCAAAAACTTCCACTGGCCGACCATGAAGTGGGCCCAGGTGGCCCCGTGGGCATTGGCCCACCGGGAAATTTCCCTGTAAGGTCTATGGCCAATCTGCCCCTGGTGACCATGATTTACATTTCTAAATGAAATCTAACAGGAAGCCTGTTGTGATTCCTGCAGTTACCAGCAGAGGGTGCACTCACAGTGAACACTATGAGTATTCTCTAGGAATGATTCCATCCCATACAAAAAGTCTTGTAATGTATATCTAACATCAGTGCACTTATAGCTGTAACTGTAATGATAAGAATGATTAAATTTTTTGTATATGTGGAGTCATTCTCTATACTATATGCTATAACTGTCCTAAACTATCTTGTACAGTCCCGGGAGTATGGATCGGACCATTAAACCCAGCATGACTTAATCAATACACTCTGTACCCTAATTGTAATGTTAAAGGGTCACTCTATCTTTTACCGCTACAAAAATGTGAAGAGGATGAATAAGCACTGATCCTCTTGTCTTAGGATGGGCCATGAGTGGAAATGCGGGGATAATGCTGGAGGTGGTTGTAGTTGGTGTATGCCCCTATAGCAAATCCTGTTTATGGATCCTGTGATCTCCATGACCGTACACACTGATCCCATATTGAAAAAATATATCATAAAATTTCCATTAAAAAAGAGGTAAGGATGAAGAGTTTCACCAACAGAAGTGTGACTCTCCTAGACCAAATACATCCCCCCATATAAACATATTGGGCAATAAAGGCGTCAAATTTTGTAATCTCAAATATATGTAAACCATATGGTGCACTATTAGTATAAAAAAGGGAGCACATACAATGTCAATTACTCCTCTATTAGATCCAGTGCATCTAGAATAAATACCATCTAAATAATAAGCAGCATAAACTGGTGTGCATTAAAACATAACGCTTACCTACAGGGGGGAGAACCAGTCCAGGAGAGCCACACACCCCAACGCACGTTTCGGCCCCACGCCTTCCTCTGGGGGTATGGCTCTCCTTATTAGTGGTGAGTATATATAGCACGGATCATCCAATCCATGGAGTCAGAACATAATTTTATAATTTAAAGTACCTGTATTTTTGCGCCAAAAAACCGGGATCAGCGTCCATACCAGAAGAACGCCGCGGTCACGTGGTGGCCAGTCACATGACCGCGCGTCTCCGGAGTAATTGTAATGTACAAAAGGCTTCAGGGTACGCAACAGCCACGTGATGGCCAGTCACGTGACCGCGCGTAACCCGGATACCTAGACGCCATCCCTGCCTGCACAAATGATCGCGATCATGTGATAAAAAATCACATGATCGCAAACAGCGCACATAAACCGGAAGTATTCTTACAAGGTAAATAAATCAAAAAATAAAAAATAATAAATAAAACTAAATATTAAAAATGGCAGTACTAAAGTGCACCAGTGCATCCACCATTGACCAATGTGTACATCAATAACCAAAATGTTTCACAAAATAAACATTATAATACATTGTGAAATAAAATACTAATAAATGCAATATACAAAAAAGTGAAAAATATTACACATAATTTTCTACAAATTCTAATAAATCATGATTGGTGAAAAAATGAGAAGTGAAAAATAAAAAGCATAAAGTGAAAAAATCAATATTACACCAAGTAAAAATTATTACACCATGATTAAATACATTAACTAAAAATCATAATATGTGACAAAAAACATGATTATATGATTTTTGTGATTTTTTTATCACGTGATCGCGATCATTTGTGCAGGCAGGGATGGCGTCTAGGTATCCGGGTTACGCGCGGTCACGTGACTGGCCATCACGTGGCTGTTGCGTACCCGGAAGCCTTTTGTACATTACAATTACTCCGGAGACGCGCGGTCATGTGACTGGCCACCACGTGACCGCGGCGTTCTTCTGGTATGGACGCTGATCCCGGTTTTTTGGCGCAAACATACAGGTACTTTAAATTATAAAATTATGTTCTGACTCCATGGATTGGATGATCTGTGCTATATATACTCACCACTAATAAGGAGAGCCATACCCCCAGAGGAAGGCGTGGGGCCGAAACGTGCGTTGGGGTGTGTGGCTCTCCTGGACTGGTTCTCCCCCCTGTAGGTAAGCGTTATGTTTTAATGCACACCAGTTTATGCTGCTTATTATTTAGATGGTATTTATTCTAGATGCACTGGATCTAATAGAGGAGTAATTGACATTGTATGTGCTCCCTTTTTTATACTAATAGTGCACCATATGGTTTACATATATTTGAGATTACAAAATTTGACGCCTTTATTGCCCAATATGTTTATATGGGGGGATGTATTTGGTCTAGGAGAGTCACACTTCTGTTGGTGAAACTCTTCATCCTTACCTCTTTTTTAATGGAAATTTTATGATATATTTTTTCAATAAAGATTATATTTATGAGCCAAGTATGACTTGTTGCTTTTTGTAGGTTGTTAATATTTATTTAGTCTGGGGCTCATGGAACAGGGGTTCATGTATATGAGCTTTATTGCTTTTCATGTGTGTAATTTGTATGTTCTAACACTGATCCCATATGTCTAATACACAGTCTTTCCTTACATCTAGGTCTACACAATCTTCAAGTCCTGGGCCTGGTCTACTTCTTGTACCTCTTCCTCTTCTCTGGCCTTGAGTACACCATCAGCTTCCTGACCCACCAGCGCTTCCAGTTCAACAGGTAATCCATGTTCAAGAATCTGGAACTATTCACGTCCTTCTTGGGTAAATAGCAAACAGATAGCAAAACTTGGTGGGGTCCCCTGCTCCATCAAGTTACTCAGTACATGGGAGTCAAGTGCTCCCAGATGACCTGGAACGCAAAGCACAATGTCTCAAATTATTGGCAAATTTACATACAGAAGAAATGTTAAGAAAACAAAAAATATATTTCTCGCTCGTATCATTGGGGGACACAGGAGACCATGGGTATAGCTGCTGCCACTAGGAGGCGACACTAAGCAACCAAAGTGTTAGCTCCTCCTCTCAGCTATATCCCTGCTGCAGGCACTGAGCTAATCAGTTTTTAGCTTAGTGTCTGCAGGAGGCAGACCTCCCTGCCTTGCAGGGTGTCTTCTTTCTTAATTTTACATCTTTTTCCTTTAGGTACGGGAAACAGAGATGCCTGGCTTCTCTGTTTACCCGGGGAGGAAGGCCGGTGTCGGTTTCCCTCACCGCCCGACCCCCCCCAAGAATGCAATGTGGACCAGGGCAGCCCAGCTCTCCTGCATCCCGCCAGCCATGGGGTCACCTACACTTATGCAGTCCTCCCCTCCAGCCCAGCCTCACTACCACCTCGGTGCTAGTAGCTGAAGAGGTGACCCTGCTGGTTCTGTGATGGAGGTGGAGGTGAACAGAAGAGGATGAAGATGAGGTGAGTACTCTGCAGGTGAGTATAACCCTGTCCCTCCCTCCCTCTCACGACTCCATACTATGGTGCCTATTGATCACTCTCCCCCTCTGGTGGAGTATTTGTGTTGATACTAGATACCTTAGCTCTTTCTGTACAGTCTCCTCGCCAGGTGGAGTATGGTGTTAACGCTGTACACTAGGACTTTTGCGGGATGCCCTCCTCCTCAGGTGGAGTATTGCACCAGCACGGGTTCATGTGGATACTCCAGTCTGACCTCATTCTCAGGTGGAGAGTTCCCTTAGCCCTAAGTGCTTTGTCTACCACGCCGTGTTGTCCTTCTCAGGATCAGGGTTTTTGTTCACCCTGCGGGCCATGGTGGCACCCCCGTTGCTTCCTCCTTGTTCCGTGCATTCGCACTGGTTGCGGTTCTGTGGTTCTACCACATTGCCCTTGTCCCATTCCATGTTTCGGCACTGGCTCTGTATACTGTAGCCTCTGCCGCTTCCCTCATTCTATGGGTGGAACCCTCACACTGGTCCTAGGTGTGGTTATTGTGTCTTCATTCCCTCTCGGGGATCTCCGGCTCATTTTACGCTATTAATGCATGCCGTTGCCCCAATGGTGGGGTGTTTAGGTGTCGCTTCGGGTTTTGTGGATTCGCTCACTCTTTCCTGATGACATGGTCATCTGCGGTACTTCCATTTTCAGACCGAGTATTCGCATTAAGATACATGCGATAGCTCATGAGCCATTCACTCCTGGTGCTCACTTGCAGGGTTCTCCCTGATTGGCATAACCTTTTCGGTTATATGGCACTAGTCTTCCACATGATGTCCATTTCAAGCTAGACAGGGCACTAACTGTTGATGCTATTACACAATCAACACTGCCTCTTTTGAGATGTGTTAAAGATTGACATGTCCCTGTGTAGGTGACACACCTATTCAGGGCACATACAGTGCATCAACTGCCTTCCCCCTCACACCAGCCGGTGCCATGGTGCTGGCACATATTGTCACAGCTACTGGTTGTTTCGTTCCTGGAACGCAACTCCCTTTCAGTGTTATGTCCCTCTGCAAGACAAGTAATTGCGCTCCCCCCAGACGCAGATTCTGTCTATCTGACCAGTAGCCAGTTTCCTAAGTCGGATGGTTATTGTTCCGGAGCATTTGCCATACTTTGTTCTTATATGTTTTGCAGCATCGGACATAGTCATCCCAGGTTCTCCTGGGGAAGTATTTATCCTTTCTCGGACCAATCTGTCCATTCCGCTGGTAACCGCATTGTCCCTTTCGGGCAGAGTCGCTACACGGTGACAGTAGATGGTCTTTGACACTACACACCTCCTATATATTTGACCTTTCAACTACAGTTGGGTCCGCCTTATCCAGGCAATTGGGGGATATCAAGCCACCTTCTTTCTTAAAGGTCTCATGACAACCTTCTGCGGTTCCAGGGGCCTCTGTCTTACACAAGTAGCGGCTCTTTAGGGAGCATTTCCTTTTAGCAGAGATGTATGCGGTGATCCTTATCTCTTGGATCTGTTTCCGTGAGGGTATTCCTACCAGGGTTTGTGCCCTCTCTCACGTATAGTAGCCTACGTTCTTTAACAGTGCGGTTGCTCCGTATTTGGAGGCTGCCTAATGCCAACCATGTTTTGGTCCTGCATCCAGCATCACTTACAGTATTCCCTTTGTCTAGTGGCGGAAGTTGCTTGGCTGCACTCTTCTGCCGCATTGCTCTTCTGCTGCGCGGACGAGATGCTTTTGTTTCCTTTAACTGGTTCTGGTGGTTACTTTTGGTCCTCCTTGGCCATCCCTCATTTTGTTTAGTCTCTTCTCGTGTTGGATTCTTGCAAGCCTCGCGGAGGGCTGAGCGGTCTGGACGGCTGCGCGCCGTTACCCGTTTGAGCAGGTCCCACAGGTCCTTTTCTATTATCATGCAAGAGATCCTAGGTTCCAGTACGGGCGCCACGGCAATCCTGTGGTCCTCACCATCCGGAAGTTCCTTCCGCACATCATTCTCAGTCGTCAGACATGCTTATACTTCTTGTGGATATTATGTGCCGCTATCCACATCTTCTGACGCTTCTTGAGCCCTTGGACTTCATTTAGCTGGGTTTTCCTTGTTTCTTTCTTTACCCAGCCTAGCACGCCATGTGTTATACCTCTCTGGCTGGCCTTCTTGATTCATACTCTTCCTGGCCCTTTCCGGTATTCTGTGCACCCTCCCTCACATTTCTGTGTGGGATCCCATGGCCTGCCTTGAGGCTGTTCTTGTCTTTTGTTCCCTCCCCATGGTACTGCTTTGGGACATCCCATGGTCTCCTGTGTCCCCCAATGATACGAGCGAGAAAATAGGATTTTTTGTGCTTACCTGTAAAATCCTTTTCTCGCTAAGTTCATTGGGGGACACAGCTCCCACCCAGTAAGTACATTGCTGGCTCTTTTTGATGGGTCTCACCTATCCTGGTTCTGACCCATCTCCAGCTCTCTTCTCACAGTTGGTTTCTGTTGGCTTCTCCTGGCTGCTCCTACTGCTTTTGTACAAACTGATTAGCTCAGTGCCTGCAGCAGGGATATAGCTGAGAGGAGGAGCTAACACTTTGGTTGCTTAGTGTCGCCTCCTAGTGGCAGCAGCTATACCCATGGTCTCCTGTGTCCCCCAATGAACTTAGCGAGAAAAGGATTTTACAGGTAAGCACAAAAAATCCTATTATTAAACAAATTCCCTCACATTTTCCGGCTTCTAAATACGGTGCTCATCCTGAACACCATATTTCTCAATGTATCTACACCAGACAACTGGACAAAAATACATTGATAAATCTCCCCCATACAGATCTATGACTGCAGCCTTCCCCAGTTTATTATAAAACTGCCTGAAGCTGCCACTAGGGGGAGCTCAGTCCATAGGAATGTATGCAGTTACCACCGACCACAATGGAAGCTGTAAAAATCTCTTTGCACTGTGCTCCCCCTAGTGGCAGCTAAATGAAAATGCAGTATTTTCATGTCAGGATCAGAAGAAGTTCAGTGCAGGGGCCTCACGGGCTCCATAGCAGTCGATAAAAATATGATTCCTACTACTTCGATACAATTTATGGATTCCTCTTGGAAAGGATTTCTTAGATTTTAGAAGAAGTTTGAAAATTTGCTAAATGTTCCATTTACAATGCAGAACCCATGGAAATTGGGGGTAAATAGTGAAATTTTGTGCTAGTCTGGATTTTGCAGAGTATAACCCTGATTTGGCAGCAGCATTATACGTATGTAACTGATACACTGATTTTCCTTACTGTTAAGGATCACTGTGTGCACCATGTATACATATATATTGATAAGCAGACACTAATGGATCCGGAATGCATTATCAGAGCCAGTGCGGGGGTTCCTAGGAAGGAATCTTCCGGCTGCCTTACATTACAGTGATTATTAACTAAAGCTAATAGCCTGACATAACGAGCAGCAATCTCTTATTAGCCCATTCTCATATTTGCTGGTGAAGTAGCGGGCCATAGACATAAGGTAGCACATTTGCTGGTGGAGTAGCTGGCCATAGACGTAAGGTAGCACATTTGCTGGTGGAGTAGTGGACCATAGACATAAGGTAGCACATTTGCTGGTGGAGTAGCGGGCCATAGATATAAAGTAGCAAATTTGCTGGTGGAGCAGCGGGCCATAGACATAAGGTAGCACATTTGCTGGTGGAGTAGCTGGCCATAGACATAAGGTAGCACATTTGCTGGTGGAGTAGCTGGCCATAGACATAAGGTAGCACATTTGCTGGTGGAGTAGCGGGTCATAGACGTATGGTAGCACATTTACTGGTGGAGTAGAGGGTCATAGACTTAAGGTAGCACATTTGCTGGTGGAGTAGCGGGTCATAGACGTATGGTAGCACATTTGCTGGTGGAGTAGAGGGTCATAGACTTAAGGTAGCACATTTGCTGGTGGAGTAGTGGGCCATAGACGTAAGGTAGCACATTTGCTGGTGGAGTAGTGGCCATAGACATAAGGTAGCACATTTGCTGGTGGAGTAGCGGGTCATAGATGTATGGTAGCACATTTGCTGGTGGAGTAGCGGGTCATAGACGTATGGTAGCACATTTGCTGGTGGAGTAGAGGGTCATAGACTTAAGGTAGCACATTTGCTGGTGGAGTAGTGGGCCATAGACATAAGGTAGCACATTTGCTGGTGGAGTAGTGGGCCATAGACATAAGGTAGCACATTTGCTGGTGGAGCAGCGGGCCATAGACATAAGGTAGCACATTTGCTGGTGGAGCAGCGGGCCATAGACATAAGGTAGCACATTTGCTGGTGGAGTAGTGGGCCATAGACATAAGGTAGCAAATTTGCTGGTGGAGTTGTGGGCCATAGACATACGGTAGCTGACCAATATCCTGGCTTTTGGTAGAGCTTTCCCTGAGGGGATGGGATAATGGTTTTATTGCTGGTTTATAGAAAAAGAAAATCTGAATTTATGGCAATTTCAGTGATGGCATCTGTAGAGTACGGTATTGGTATTGGTGACATGGTTTGAAAAATATATTTCTATTTTAATTATTTATATGGCACTGATATGTGGCACAACGGTGTTCATGCTTTGTCATCACACACGGACTCTGAAAGAATTGGGATTCACAATCGAAATTCTTATTTTGGATATTATTTGGGCAGGGTGTGGCATTGCTGTTTGGACACTGAATGGCAGTATTATATGGGACATTGTATGATGGCACTGTATGGTGGTATTAAATGGGCAATGTATGGCAGTATTATATAGGACATTGTATGCTGGTATTATATGGGCACTGTATGTTTGGACACTGAATGGCAGTATTATATGGGACATTGTATAGTGGTATTATATGGACACTGTATGGCAGTATTATATAGGCCATTGTATGGTGGTATTATATGGGCACTGTATGGTGGTATTATATGGGCATTGTATGGCAGTATAATATGGTACATTGAATGGTGGTATTATATGGGCACTGTATGGCAGTATTATATGGGGCATTGTATAGTGGTTTTATATGGGCACTGTATGGTAGTATTATATAGGCCATTGTATGGTGGTATTATATGGGCACTGTATAGCAGTATTATATGGTACATTGTATGGTGGTATTATATGGGCACTGTATAGAAGTATTATATGGTACATTGTATGGTGGTATTATATGGGCACTGTTGAACTTGTGCTGTTTTCTATATTTCTTATACAAATAAAATGGGATAGTATTTTGCTCTGGAGTCTTCAAACTCCTTCTGTGACATTTTAGCTGCCTTGGACCATTGTACAAATCAGTGCACAGTTGTCCATAACAGAAATGTCCCAATAACTCCACAAAAGCCGTCACCACTTGGGACTGGAGGACTTGGTGCTTGTTTGCCCCTATTTCCATATTTCTTGGGTGTAGGACGTGTGGAAGTGGACATCCTCACAGGTTTTACCACCTATTACAACAATGGTTACATCCTGGTCCAGGCCTCCGTTCTCCAGGGTCTCCTGAGCATCCACTTGCAGATGGTCTCCCTGTAATTTTGACCTCTTTCAGTCATGATTACAGAGCGATCACATAGGTGGTGAAGCCTCATTACACCGGGGGCACCTCTCCCTGCGGCAGACGAGCTGTAATATTCCTGGAATGTCACCCCCGAGGGCCCGTCTGGATTTGGATGAATTTGCTGCTCTGATTTGTGCCTGATTAGCAGAAACCACCCTGCCGTCAGCTTAGTCCTGGAATTCCATTTAAAATTAATGAGGTGGGATTAAATGGCATAAAATGTCCCGAGGATGCGGTGCCGTCCGCACGGGATCATGAGATGTCCACCATTAACCCTTCCATGACCACTACCCTTGTCTGAAAGGTTCTCAGTGGAGGAGGTTTATTTGATTTTTTTATTAATTGCAGAAACGAATATTACATGGTTATGTAGATTTTTTCTGAGCATGCAGACAGGGGGCGAGGAGAACCTGGATCAGCATATGTGATGCCAGCATGGTGCTTAGAACTTCATTGACATACTCATCATTTCCGGACAGCTTGGAATTAACCTACAAGTTTTTCTATACTAATTAAATACTAGTTATAGGTACATGTGGGTTTTGCTAACTTTGGGCACAAGTTGCACAATCCATGAGGCCTGATAAAAATTTCGCCACAGGCGGCACCATTCCCTGACTGCAAGGGGTAGAAATTAGGGAGATATCATCAGTTCCTCCAGGGAGGTGGGAGCACCATTCGAGTCAGGCTAGAAACACCCCCCAGAAGTACTGTAAATATCCTGTGCCATACGGAGGCACCATATGGTGGCACAGAACAGAGCCAAAGGCATTCTGGATGCATCCATACAGGCTGCAACTTCTTGTCCCCTGTTACAGTAGGAAAAGCAGCTCTTGAGCACAAACTGCTGCTCTAACAAAGGACAGGCTGTGCAGCAGGCATGTGGCCATTGTGGAGGGCAGAAGTAGGAGTTGCACCTGGGCCTTGATGTCTGATAGAGCCCAGTGCTGAACATCCAAGCAGTTCTGACCTTCAGGAGACTGGGAAAGCTGGGAGCTATCCTGAAAACAATCCTGGAGGCCCCAACCATGATAAAAACATGCGGCTTTGGGAGGAGATTTTAGGGGAAACATCTGGAAGTGATCGGATGGAGGGTAAACACTGCGCTGACACTACGGATCGCACTGTAAATGTTCCCGGCTGTGAAGTCAGCCCCATAACCTGCACTGTTTGATTTCTCTGGCAGCATGCAGCAGGGGAAGATGTTTTTCTTCATCGGAATTACCATGGCCGTGATCCAGGGCGGATACGCTCGGAGAATCAAACCAGGAAATGAAGTGAAAGCCGTCAAGCAGGTAACTATGCAGTAACGTCATGCTGTGAGGATGAGGATGCCAGGATACTCCAGGTACCCTAGGGCCACCAACACCCTGTAGCTGAGTAGAAAGGAGGGGGTGTAAGAAAGAACCTTATTCCAAATGGACCTGGAATACTCTGTAAGGTTTATTCCAAAGGAAGTAAAAGATCAACCTATACATCCATAAATCTTCGTCTCCTGTCTCCCCTACTTTCTGCATCTGAGCACAGACATGAAAGAAGGTCAAAGAAGTACAACCAGCCTTAAAGAAGAACTACTGCAAAAAATGTTATTCGATGTCCTGCTAGAAATGTACATGATGTAATCTGTAGTGAATGTCATTTTCTTACCACTGTATGTATTTTTGACATGTGACTAGGAATTAGACCCACCAACTCACACAGAGACTTATGTGTGGACAGGAAGTCTAATTCTCTATGCATTCCTATGGGAGCCTCACTTTCAGTTTCATAGGAATGAATAGAGCAGTGACTGGCTTCCTGTCCTGGGTCAGTTGGAGGTCAGGGAGTTGGTCACATGACACAGCTACAATTAGAAGAAAGTGGAAACTCTCAATTAGAGTCCCTGATAAGAAGATTGCATTCACTACAGATTATATCATGCACCTTTCTAACAGGTCAGAGAATAAATTTTTTTGCGGGAGTTCTTCTTTAAGGCCCCTTTACAGGAGCCAATACAGCAGGCAATTATTTGGGACAAAAAGCCAGCTCCTGACAATTTCCTGCTCATCAGAGGAGGTGAGAGCTGCATCTACGTACGGCAATCATCTCCCCTCTATGGGGACGAGCGATCCTCCCCAGACCGAATGAATCGGGATCTGCTGCCCAGAAATAATGATTTAGATGTCCACATCACAGATGTTTTCACCCGATACACAAGCCTTTGTTTGTTCATTGGGGGATCGGCACCTTTACGCAGGGCAAGTATTTGGGAACAAGCATTTCCTGATAATTGCCATGATTGTTGACCCTTGTAAAGGGGCCTTTAGTGTGATGAGGGGGACCTGTGGGCCCCTCTGGTTTGTTGGCCTGGTTGCAACTGCATCTGCTGTGACTCCTATAGATAGGCCACTGTATGTATAGAAGTCTGTGGACCTATACTGTCCATCTGTATGACTCTGTATGGATTCATATGGAGTACAAAAGTAAAAGTAGCCTGGTTACAGAGATATTCTCCTCTAAAAGAAATGTTTCTACGGGAAAATATGTTCTGTAATATGGTGCTTATGGGAAGGAGGACAATGACTCTGTCCTATGGGACCACAGGGAGTCATATGGGGTATCCTTGTCAGTATAGTGAGTGTTACCACATGAACATGGGTGCATAGTGAGTATCACATGAACATGGGTGCCCTGTCGTTCACTCATCTCGCCTCATGGCAGAAACGGCCCTGGCTTAGGGGCCTGGTCGGCCGCTGCGGCCCCTATAGTTACACTACTGAACATGGCGATCCGGTGATGTCACCACCAGCCTCTGCTGACCCAATTCTAGTTAATACTTAGTGTGATGGATTTCCTAATGAATTATGAAGACCCCAATTTTATCAGAATTGCCTTCTAAGTGTCTTTGGTACCTTTGATGCCTATAAAACGTCTGATATTTTATTAACTGTAGGATGCAGATTTCAGATCTTTTATTCTAATGGTTATGTTCTCTGTATGTTAATATTGCTCCTCATACATACTGGTCTCCTGCACTGCAGGCCATTATTCTTCTCATTCCAGCATTCCTGCTGATAGGATATGCAGGCGGCCTGACCTCGCTGGGCTGCGGACTTCTCCTCTATTCTTTTGGTAAGTTCTGACATGACTTCTTTCCACTTTGTCTTCTCTTAGATGTATGGTTTCATGTATCGTATTGTAAAATATAACAGGCTAGAAGCTATACAAGGTTTTGGTGTCCTCCAGAGCTGGGTTACTCAATGAATTAGGTCAAGGCTATGATCCTATATTCTGTAGCATCTAATAGGAGGAAGGTCGTCCTAGTCCAGGGCCACACATACTGTACCACGGGCTGAGAACCCAAGCTCTAGATCTTTGCTTCTCAAATGTTCTCAAATGAACAAAAATCAGTAATACTGAATAACATGGGCAACACCGCCAATTTGGCATTCATGCTACGGATGCATTGCTGCAACCAACCAATGTTAGCTTCTTAGGTAGACGCTAAGGCTCCATAGTAAGTTACATGGGAAGAAGGATAATGACCGGCATCGGGACTGTACGTTTCTTTACACTGGTGGTGGTGCAGCACTGCAGTATCCTTCATGACCACTACTCATCGTATGGAGCTCAGTGTATCAGCCCACTCAAACAGCTGTGCCGGATGTCGGACCCTCATTAATCTGTCCTAAGGACTGGCCATCAATATTACAATCCCAGAAAACCCGTTTTAGTTATAATCTGTGTACCATATTGCAGAACATACTGGTATTACATGGGCAAACTACAAATTTGTGCTGCTCACAGATGATTGGCTGTATTTGAAGCACTATGACTGCATCTATGTGAGTAGGAGTAGGTTCACGGCAAACTTTTCAGCCTCTGACTGTAAGTAAGAATGTTTCCATTCACCAACAGCAAGCAGAGTTATTAAAAAACTGTGAGGACCTGAAATACAAAATCTATTAGATAGTTTCAGGACTTTTTTTTCCATATGAAAATAAATCTGGACTTCTCCTTTAAATGAGGCTTCATAGTGTTGGCTATAGTACTATATACCAATACGACCGGTTCTGTTGGCTCCTCCTATGTCAGCCATATTGATTTCTGGGTTGAGATCTCGGTTCCGTTTAGGGTACATTCACAGGACTGTGGTGCCGCAGTGCCCGTCTTGTGGACTGCAAACTGCGGGTCCGCAGAACACGTGCACCGGCCGTGTGAACTCTGCATTACAATGCGGACTCATTGACTTCAATGGGTCTGAGATCCGCAAGATGCGGCGATACATATAGCATGTCCTATCTTTTGTGGTGCAAAGGCACGGACCTCCATGCTGCAAAAGATAGGATATATTTCGCCGCATCTTGCGGATTGTGGACCCATTAAAGTTGGAGTTCACACGTCTGGTGCCCGTGTTTTCTGGACCCATGGTTTGCAGTCCACAACACAGCACCACCACGGTCATGTGAATGTACCATTAGTTATACGATATTTATTGGCGAGTATCAGGGCTCCTTTTTATTTTCTCTTTTATACAAGTTTTACGTCAAGCAGAACTAAACGCATTTTCGCGCCCACGTTCCTCAGTTGCAAATCGCCCAGTATAGAAGACTTCTGCGGGTGGGTAATTATGGAGGGGCTCCACCTTCTGGGTTTTTACTTGTTGATAAGGTAATTAAGTGATCCCCATACCAGGCCCTGCTTTACATAGCATTCGTGCAGCTAACACAATGACTGGGGCTTGGAAACGGGCCACTTGCATACGCCCCACTCTGCTAATCTGGAACATATGACAGCCGTTCTCTGGGAGTCGTTCCCTCTTTGTGCTAGCAATCTTCCTGCAGTTCCCTTGAAACCATTTATTACTCCATCAAAGAAACACAAAGCAGTGTGAGGCCAGCAATTCTCCTGCATTGTACATACTTCATCCTGAGGTTTCCTTCAGTGCCAGTAGGTGGCAGTGTAAGCTGTACTAGCATTATATCACTGTGTTTTTATGAGCAGGAAATCCTGTAGGCCATCACATAGAGATTTATTATCACATACAATACTTGTTGTATCTGTATCGACCGGAAGCTGAGGAGTAGACGTGGGTTGGTGATGCAACTAAAATGGTAAATGTTATTCTCTGTACAATAAAAAAGTATTCCATTTTATATCAGTTTTTCATGGTTTTCAAGATCTCTGCATGCTGTCATTCGATTGGAATCTTCATGGTTTACTTCCAGAGTATACAACTCTGTCATGTGCTGAACAATGTGACATGAATTGCACACATAGGCTATGTTCTAGTTCCGTCCATTCTGCCGCATTGCCTTCCCAAATCAGCGGCCCATCTTCAGAAATCTACAGCCGATAACCTGTATTATTATTACCCTCCAGAAATACATCCAGGCCCCTCCTGATCTCTTATAGTGAACTTACCATCACCTCCTCAGGCAGAGAGTTCCATAGTCTCACTGCTCTTACCGTAAAGAATCCTCTTCTATGTTGGTGCAGAAACCTTCTCTCCTCTAGACGTAGATGATGTTCCCTTGGTATAGATATAGACTGACTTTGGGCAAATGGGCAAAACTCAAAGGACTAGGAATACGGCCACATGCCGCGGTTGCGTTAGAGATGAGGACCGCACAGGCGTACAAGCCGCAGCGGGCTGGAATTAACGAATTAGGAGTGCAATGTTTAGTCGGTCGTCATTGTTAATGGCAGTGTGGTGTTGCAGGGGCCCCATGGTCATTAACAATGAAGACCAACTAAACCAGGGGTAGGCAATCTCCAGCACTCCAGCTGTTGTAAAACTACAACTCCCAGCATGCACACTTGCTCTGCTCCTCTAAGAACTCATATAGAAATGAATGGAGCATACTGGGAACTGTAGTTTCACAACAGTTGGAGTACCGCAGGTTGCTGATCCCTGAACTAAACAATGCCATATTAATTAATTTGAGCCCGCTGTGCCTTGTATGGCCGTGCGGTAGTCAGCCACAACATGACCGCCATGTTTGTACCCAAGGAGTAGATCCAGGGGCACGTTATAACACTGAAGGGCCCAACATTGATACTTGAGAATTTTTCTTGAGCACCAAAGCAGGATAAAACGGCAATCCTGAATATAGTGTCTCAGAGGTCTCATACATGCGCACACAGACGAATGGCCTATAAATATATATATATATTACTCAATTGTGTGATTAACATTTATAAACTTTGTATCTTGCGTAATTTTAATGTTTCTCTCCTTCCTGTCCCAGCTGCAGCCATTGTGGTTCCATGTTTATCTTCATTGGTTTCAACATATGGTAAGCATTATATCACAAAAATGCATTAGAAAAGCAACTTGGTTTATTTTACCAATGTATCTAAAATTTAAAAAAACTATGAAAAATATTTGCAAATAATTTTCATTAAAAATATCTCAATGATTTGTGTTTGCAGCTCCCATGCAGATTAAGGCTACTTTCACACCAACATTTTTGCTGGATCCGTCATAGATGAGCAAAAACGCTTCCGTTACTGATAATAGAACCGTCTGCAGGCGTTATGAACGGATCCGGTTGTATTATCTTTAACATAATGAAGACGGATCCATCTCTAAAACCATTGTAAGTCAATGGGGGATGGATCAGTTTTCTATTGTGTCAGAGAAAACGGATCCAGCACCATTGACTTACATAGTGTTTCATGCCGGATCGGTCTTGCTCTGCACCACATCACGGAGAGAAAAACGTTGCTTGCATTGTTATTCTGTCCGCGATGGAGACACAACCAAATGGAACGTTATGTATTCTGGTGGACAAAATAGAAGCGTTTCCCCCCGCTATTGAAATCCTATGACGGATCTTAATAGCGGAAAGGGAAATCGCAAGTGTGAAAGTAGCCTAAGGTAAAGACTACAAAGAAACCCTGTGTAACCAGTCATGTGGTGCTCCTCTCCCTCTGCCGTCTCCTTATTTACTGAAATTGGTTGCTAATGGCAGGGGCGGATTGGCCATAGACCTTACAGGGAAATTTCCCGGTGGGCCGATGCCCAGGGGGCCATCTGGGCCCTCCTAATTGCCAGCAAGTGGAAGTTTTTGGGGATGTATTTTGTGCTGGTGGCAGTATTTTGTGATGGACTGTGGTATTTGGCTCTGTAGGGCCGTTATAATGTGCCACAATATGGTATTGCTGGTCCTGCCTTCCATCAATTTGGACCCAACTACAAAATGGGGCCACTGCTAGTATTTTTTCCAGGGCCACTTTAAGTTCCCAGTCTGCCCCTGGCTAATGGTTATATAAATCTTAAAGGGGTTGTCTCCTTTCAGATAAGGGGCATATCGCTAGGATATGCCTCCTTTGTCTGATAGGTGCGAGTCCCAAAGCAGGGACCCGCAGCTATATCGGGAACAGAGCCCCAAAGTGGTTGAGGGCGCACTGCGCTTGTGCAGCCGCCCTCCATTCATTTTCTATGGGGCCGGCGAAAATAGCCGAGCGCGGCTATTTCGGTCGGGCCCATAGAAGTGAATGGGAGCGGTGGCCGGTCATGCGCGGTGGTGGCCGGACCAGAGTCCTCCAGCCACCACTTTGCGGAGCTCTGTTCCCGATATAGAACCCGCACCTATAAGACAATGGGAGCATATCCTAGCGATATGCACCCATTGTCTGAGATGAGACAACCCCTTTGTGTCAGGAATTTCCGGAGTGGCTTCCCTTTTCTTTGTAAAACACTTTAAAGGGCATCTGTCAGCAGTTTTGTACCTATGACACTGGCTGACCTGTTACATGTGCACTTGGCAGCTGAAGACATCTGTGTTGGTCCCATGTTCATATGTGCCCGCATTGCTGAGAAGAATGATGTTTTATTATATGCAAATGAGCCTCTAGGAGCAATGACCCGCCCTGTAACATGCATATGTACACTCATTGCCAAAAAAAATTCCCACACCGGGAAGGAGTTGTTGGAATGGAATGAAACATTCTCTGTGAGGCAAGACCGGTCTGAACAATTCAGACCGCACCTGTGATCATTTACACGTCTACCTGCTACATAACCGCATACCGTGTTTTGACAGGGTCAGGGTGCGGTATTTTGTCATTGAGTGTATGCGGTATTGTATGTCTAAGTTTTTATTTAGCATATCTTAAATCCATAAGTCCCCTCAATGTTTAATATGCATGCTCAAGGGGGAATTGAAGGTGATGATTGCTGGTTTTAGTTATCATTCAATCCCTTTAGATGCAGGCAGAATGAGAGTATGTAATGGGTTAAAAGCAGCAGATCTATGTGTACACTGTGGGCTATTCATAGAGAGCAGCCAGCTAGAGCCTCATCCATCTGCTGGTGAGAAGCTGCACGCTGCGCATGTGTCACTGTATCAGCGCTATTATTAGATTTATAATGCCACATTGTATTGTAGTGAATCCTTCATTATACAATATAATAATGATGTATTATGACGTCATCCTAATATAAACTCTGATCCAGGAAGACAAAAGCTTTAGCGCCACCTGTTGGATGACTATCATAAAAGTCAATGTCTGGCCCCTTAAAACAGGCCCATGGAGCATGACTTGGGAACATAAGAAAAAAGACTCCTTAGCGTCACCCGCAAAGCTAGGGAGACTCGTCCCCGTCGCAGCCTGCTATTGGCTGACCCCCCATATGTTTTGATCCGCACGACGGAGAGATGCAGCGACGGCTGTGCCGGGATCAGAAGCGACGCCGGTGCCCGGGAGTGGGGTAAGTATAACCTATAAGAGGTGCCCATGCATTTGGGGGGGGGGGGTCATTATAGGGATTGGATAATCCCTTTAAAGGCCAGGCAGTGCTACCAATTTGGATTATATCACAAGTCATTGGGGGGTCATTTATTAAGACTGCGTAAAAACGTGCCAATGGACCGCGTTTTGTATTTTTTCTTTTTAGCGCCCGTTTTCATGCTTCCCTCAACAGTGGGGAGGGGTGGAGGCGGTATGGGGGACTGGCCATCAGGCCCGGCAAATTTACTGTCATTTCCACCAGGAAACTGTGGTGTAAATGACGACTGAAATCTACTGCAGTTAGGGACTGGTGTAGATTTCAAAGTAGGCGCATGGACTGGTGGCGTGCGCCCTGTCATAAATTAGGCGTATCCTCTCTGTGCAAGGGGTATCAAAGACCAGCGTAAAACTTCCGTTTTTGATAAATGACCCCTATTGTTCCAAGGTCTGTTTAAAGGGACAGAAATTGACTTAGGTCTCATGCACACGACTGTATTTTTGGTCCATGTCCGATCTGCAATTTTTGCTTATCGCACGCTGACCCATTCATTGTTATGGGGCCACAAACTAATGTGGACAGCACACGGATGTCACCCATGCGGCCGTTCTGCAAATTATAGAATGTCTAATTCTTGTCCATTTTATCTACGATAGGGAATGAGGAAAGTGTAGGATACACAAGGCCGATGTCTGTATTTTGCGGATCTGCGGTTTGCGGACTGTAAAATACATACAGTTGTGTGCATGTCGTCTTATAGGACGGTCATCCAATAGGTGGCGCTAGTGCAGCAGCTTTTGTCCTTCTGGATAAGAGTTTATTTACATCTCATTATTCCAAGGGAGCATTTCCCAATTTATTTGACTCCCTATGCCTCGCAGTCTCCACAAAGAGAAACTTCCCACATCCATCTCTCTAATATGTAATATATATGGGTGCTTTTTTTAGGGTGAACATGGTGCTTCATGGAGGGACTATAAAGCAGCACACACAGCGAAAAGTATGTGCTCAAAATGGCATACACGTAGCATTGCGGTGGTACATGAACTGAGTATGGCGGCACAAAGAGCTCCTATAGGCCTGTGTCTCCACACACTGAAGTGCTGTGTGTGTATGGAACCTTAAGCCTCATTCACATGTCAGTGTTTGATCAGTGATTTCCATCAGTGATTGTGAGCCAAAACCAGGAGTGGAGCCTCCACAGAAATAAGGAATAAGGGAAAGATCTGCACCTGTTCTGTGTTTAGAGTCGCACCTGGTTTTGGCTCAAAATCACTGATGGAAATCACTGACCAAACACTGACATGTGAATGAGGCATTGCACCAATACTTAGCTTATTCCTTGCCTATATTCCTGTATACACGCTTGGATCTTAGGCTGTGCACTGGAATATCTGAATACTCTTACCGATCAAAGTCTACAAGACCATACATATCGTATAGTCTGAATAGGGAGACACATATTGATTTATTGGACCGGCCCTTGTACAATCACCTATATGTTATTTACACAGGGCACAGTAAATCACCTGTAGGCACCACTTTACGGTTTACACAGAGACTGGATCTATATGAAAAGTTGGGTCACTACCCTATAGTACATAATACAAGAAATAACTTGATCCTGGAGCGTGAACTGCAGCAGAGTTACTTGCGGATTTGCCATGGATTTTGCTGCGGATTTCACCCTATGCAATCCAAAGTCGAAATCCTCAGGGTAAACTGACACCCGGCAGACTTAATTTCTGTACCACAAGTCAATTTCCGCCTATATTTTGCCCTGATTTTTTTTGTCATTCGCTTTGCTGCTGTTGAAAACTCTTTGGAATTTCCACACCACAGGAACAGTATTTTATAGCCCGGAGCAGCATTCATTATTCTGCTACAGTCAGAGCTCATCTGTAATCTCTGCTACATTCAGAGCTCATCTGTAATCTCTGCTACAGTCAGAGCTCATCTGTAATCTCTGCTACAGTCAGAGCTCATCTGTCATCTCTGCTACAGTCAGAGCTCATCTGTAATCTCTGCTACAGTCAGAGCTCATCTGTAATCTCTGCTATAGTCAGAGCTCATCTGTCATCTCTGCTACAGTCGGGGCTAGTCTTCCCACATGCTTTCAGACTATCATTACAAAAAATATTATGTGGCACATGTAATGTAGTTGTACCCTTTTTGTTCCCTCTGTACCTCTTAGGTTAGGGCTACATGGTAACGTGTCTCACGACACATGTCACTGTGTAGCCGTAACCCATGTGGGTGCAAAGGGAACAAAAAGGGTACTACATTACATGTGTCACATGACATTTTTTGTAATGATAGTCTGAAAGCATGTGGGAAGATGAGCTCTGACTGTAGCAGAGATTACAGATGAGCTCTGACTGTAGCAGAGATTACAGATGAGCTCTGACTGTAGCAGAGATTACAGATGAGCTCTGACTGTAGCAGAGATTACAGATGAGCTCTGACTGTAGCAGAGATGACAGATGAGCTCTGACTGTAGCAGACATTACAGATGAGCTCTGACTGTAGCAGAGATTACAGATGAGCTCTGACTGTAGCAGACATTACAGATGAGCTGTGACTGTGACGCAACAATTTCGATGGATTTTTTTGCGGCAGTCATGCCACAGCATATCGCATGTTGCAATGCGAAACCATTGACTATCATTACAAAAAACGTTGTACGACTTTTCTGCGACAAATGTTGCCGTGTAGCCCTAGACTTATAATAAATGCCCTGCTTGTTCAGGGTCTCTATACCGCTTGCTTTCTGGGTAGTATATGCACACTGTTTGCTGTGGAGCATTACAATTTTAGGACATCGACTATGTCTGTTAACAAGCTGATGACTGGTTTCATTAGCAACCTGCAAAGCTAGACTGAAGTTGGATAATTCCTGCATGCTTTCAGATCACCCCCTCCCCCGTGGTGACCTACTGTATAATAAAGCGCCGCGCCAAATTACCAGTGCCATATAGTGGTCAAATGACAGCGCCATACATTTGCTTGAATCACAATAATACAACCATGCACTACTAAAATAATACTGTGCTGAAAAATGCTGTGAGCAAATAATATTGGCATACAATGCTTAAATAAATACCGCCATACAGTGAGACAATAGTGCTATAAATAATATTGCCAAGTATATTGCGCGTCGTGTGATATCATGTATCTCTTGCTTTCCCCAGGCTCAGCCAGCCAGAAAGGCACAGTGATGGGAATCCTTCGAAGTCTGGGGGCTCTCGCCAGAGCTTTGGGGCCTATCTTATCAGCTACTCGTGAGTGTCCGCTCTCTATACTTAGCTCAGGATGATTAGATTAGACCTCTGTGTCCGGCCGAATTGTGCTGGTGTTGGGAGAAACATCTTTCTCATGTCACTGGTGGGCCGGGTGTGTCCTCTCTGGAGGCAAGCCAGGATTTCAGAGCGTTTATTGAGAACATAAAACAGGAAACCATCAGTCAGAGCAAATCTGAACCGTTACAGCGAAACATCAGCCCAGGAGTAAATCACCGCTTACATGTTAATGGCTGTTTTGACAACATACATTTCTTATGGGAGGTCTCCACCCAATGAGTTCCATCATGGATCATAAAAAGATGAAGCCTTCACTTCTGAGCCGTGTGACATACAGCACTACAGTTTAGGGTATTCTGAGTGAATACAGTAGGGCCCCCTGCTTAGGACCCTCATTAATTAGCAGAGCATCTCTGGAGGACTAGCACTTCTGTGCATTATGTTCAGTTTGTTCACCGTGTAATACTTTATTTCACCTGCGGTGGTGCTGCAGGGAAACTGAACCAGGTTCTCCCATTGATTACAGCTGATTGCTGGGGGTCTGTTGCTTTAACTAACCAATCAGATCCCAGATCTGTTTTTTGATATGGACAACTGCTTTACTTTACCTTTGCACTAGTTTTTGAAATCTTGAACCCAGCGCAAAACTGAGGCACTTTGTTTGCATGGGGCCTGAGTGCATGACACAAGGATTCACTCTTGTGAATTTTCATCAGAGGTGTAAGTTTGAAGCTCCTGTATGTAAAATGTATAATGGGGCCACGACCTACCATCAGCCATTGATAATACTGGTGTCTTCTTACATGGAAGAGAGGTCTTTGGACCTAGGGGCAGCCTCTATACTCTGTATGTCAACACTCCTGGTCCCTAGCATCCTTTTGCTGTGCTCCACCCACTCAGCGCAATTTTAAAGGGGTTTTCCAAGACTTTTTAATCCTCTGGATAGGCCATCTGTATCTAATTGGTGAAGGTCCAACACTTGGGCCCCCTACGATCAGTTGTTAGAGAAAGCACTGGTGCTTGCAGTATCACAGTGGCCTTTTTTCAGCTTTGCCTAGGCCAATGATGTCACGTTCATCGGTCACGTGGCCTAGGTGCATCTCAGCCCTATTTAAATGAATGGGGCGGACCTTCGATACAAAGCACAGCCACCATACGTGCTTGGTAAGCTGAGAGAAGGCCGCAGTGCTTACAAGAGTGGCAGGGTCTTTTCAAAACAGCTGATCGGTGGGGGTCCCAGGCAGGGGTGCACCTAGCCTTTCTGCTGCCTGAGACGAAAACTGAAATGGCGCCACTTCATCCTCAACGCCAATTTCTTAACCCAACCCCTTCCCTTCAGCCCATGGCCCTTCAGCTACCCCTCTCTTGCCCCTACCCGGAGCTGCCTGAGGTGATCGCCTCACCTGGCCTCATTGCTTCTGCACCCCTGTTCCCCGGTGTTGGACCCCCACCAAGCAGATACTAATGACCTATCCAGATGATAGATCATCAGCTAAAATGAAAACAGCTAAATCAGCTAAAAACCTCTTTTTTTTTTTTTTTTTAAAGAAGTCTCCCAACAATCGACTGATGAATTTGTAGTCGACCATATTTTTCCACATGAGCGGCCACTATCAGAAGAATGTATGGGCAACCATGCCGGAAATAACAGTGATCCCCCCCACTTTACATCCATACGTCCTAATGAGGCATATAGACAGAGAATGTCTTCTTGATACAGCCTCTTTAAGGACCTTTAAACCTGCGTGTAGAGGGATAAATATTACTGTAAGTAAAGGTTTGGGTTGCGGCCCCCTCACAGTCACAGTAGACATATTTGGGTAGGTCACTACACAGTCGTAGGGCAGTAATTACTTGTGATACTTTATAACTTATACATTTTCCCGGCAGTGTACTGGCTGATCGGCGCTGAAGCCTGCTTCACCCTCTGTGCCATCTCATTCCTGATCCCTCTCGTTTACCTCAGACGTGTGAAAGTGACTAGAAAGGAAGAATAAGAAGATCCAGGGAAGGAGAAAACTCTGAAGACTACTGCACTCTGGAGGATGACTACGTCCTTGACCAAATACTTGATTGTTCTGAACCCCTACAGAGTATATAGAGCTAATATGGGGTCACTTTCTGAAGTTCGCGCTCCCCCAGTATTAGCTATAACTGAGAGCAGTGATCTGTATTCTCATCACTGGAACGTTTGGCTCATTTAAAGCTATGGGCGTCATGTATGATCACCGATATGGATGAAGTGCCTTGACCATAAACATTCTTGTTTTCTGGTCCCAAGCGGCTGATCGGGGACACAGGAGCATTGGCTACACTGGTGGCTATTTACCTCAGATGACTAAGGAACAAGTTCTCTACAGAGCAGTCATGCTTTTACGTGTTGTACAGAACTTACCTTTGTGATGTCACACTTGGTACAAAGCCTTGGCATCATATGTTTAACTGGCCCCTTACATCAGAGCAGTAGGGTATCGGTTTTATTATATAGCAAAAATATGTACAGTATATAATCCTTCCAGGATTGGGTGTGGCACTATATATATATATATATATATATATATATATATATATATACTTAAAATCACCCTCCAGTTCTAGAAAAGAAAATCATAATTGGGTAGCGAAAAAAAAACACTTACCTGACGTCCTCCTTTTCAGCTGCAGATCCACCAATTCCCAGACTCCACTTCTGCTACCCGAGATGGCGGCACCTCTTCTCAGACTAAGGCCTCGTTCACATTTACATTTTTACTGATGTGTGCTGTCCCCAGGAACGTAGCTATAGGGGGTGCAGAGGTAGCAGTCGGGCCCAGGAGCCTTAGGGGGCCCAAAGACCCTTGTGCCACATAAGAAGAACACGAAGCACTGAGGGAAGGGGGGCCCAAGCTAAACTCTTGCACCAGAGCCCATTAGCCTTTAGCTACACCCCTGGCTGTCCCCATTTCAAACGGACAGTGCACGTACCCATTGATTTTAATGTGACTGTTCACATTTCAGTATTTTTATTACTGACCGTGGGTCAGCTAAAAAACATCACAGGGACATGCATTACTTTGATCCGTGATGCCAACCAAGCACACTCATAGAAGTCTATGGGTCTGTGAAAATCACTGACACACATGCATGTTGTGTCTGTGTTGTGTTCACTTTTCACTGAAGACTAATAGGAGATTCTTTGGAAATTAATTTTCAGCTGAGCGATGAATTACGGATGACACACGGATGGTAAAAATGGACAGAAGGACCAACCACGGATCCTTCCTGGATGAAACACATATGCTTTTTTTACGTACGTAACACTGACACATTTAATAGTCCGATATACTTCCTGCTTCCTTTGGATTGGCCAGCACTGCACATGTGCATAGTGCTGGCCAATCAGAGGGCAGGGCAAGACAAGCAGGAAGTGTCTTGGACTACCAAGTAGTCTGAGAAAAGGCGTGGCCATATTGGCTGACAGAAGAAAAAAGGAATTAGCGGAAAAGAAGGGCACCAGGTAAGTGTTCTGGTCAGTCCCCAATTAAATAAATTTTTCATTTCTTGAATTGAAGGGTCGCTTTAAGTCAGATCAATAAGGTGAGGGGATTTTGTACATAGGTGTTAGCGTTTTATACATAATTTGTGGCATTCACATTACCTACTGATGTGACAGAGTATATGTTATACATATCTACGGTATATATGGTGCCAGGTGCCTGTACCACATGTTGGAGGCTTGTATTATTTTTTTAGACTAGATTTTAATCCTAAATTGCAGTTTATTTCTGATTGTGGGACCAGGGTTGTTTTTGGACTTCCCTTTGAAGAACATTGCCGTCAGAAATTCCATAGCCTGAAAAGGCTGAATACAGGGAACAGTGGATTGTATTCACATGTATGGCAGTGGAAGATAAACTTTAGCTTTAGTGTCCCTTGAAAGTCTAAAGGTGGATTTAGACTGTGCAGTAATTGGGCAGATTATCTGGAACTAATGTTCCGGCGAACACTTGTTCCTGAAAATCTGCCCTTGTAAAGATACAGTTGATCACCCAATGAACAAACAAAATGCTCGTTCATCGTGTGGTGGTCCTGTCGTTCGTGCAGGCATCTAAATGATGGTTTCTGGCCAGCAGATTGTGGTGTCGCTCACCACTGAGCGAGCAGCTGACTGACCACAATCGGCTTCTCGGCAGTTGTGAATGCACTTTTCTGTGTTGTCAAGAGGATCTCCAGAGTATACTACCGTATAGACCAGAGATCAGCAACCAGCAGTGCTGTAAAACTACAACTCCCAGCATGCACACTTACTTGGCTGTTATTGCAACTCCCACAAAATTGAAAAGAGGATTCTGAGAGTTGTAGTTTCAGAACAGCTGAGGTGCCAGAGGTTGCTGATCCCTGGTACAGGCGTACAGTGTCAACCCCCTAAAAACGTACACGGTGTACACATTTTTTTCTGCTGCACACATCTGTATGGAACAGTGTAGTCTGCTTTGAAAAAGAAAAGACATATACTGAGGTGACGGAGGCCAAAAGAGCATTTTTGGCATCCAATGGGTGAATGGGAGCCTATGGGTACGTTTGACTAAGGCTACTTTCACATTAGTGGCAGCATGGCGGGTGAAGGGTGCCGCCGGATCTGTGCTGCTGCAGGTGCCTGTGTGGGGCCGGAACCGCGCTCCGACCCCACACGTGTCAGACAGTCTCATACATACATACATACATACATACACTTACATACATACATACATATATACTTACATAGGCCCAGACAGCAGGAGGAGGACGGCACGTGCAAGGCTAAGTTTACCCAGAGCGCCACCTGCTGGAGGGAGGGGAAATTGCAGGGAGACGGATCCGTCATGAACTCCATTAAAAGTCAATGGAGGACGGATCCGTTTACTATTGTGTCACACCAAACGGATCCGTCCCCATTGACTTGCATTGGGGGTCATTCCGGATCTGTCTTGGTGCAGATGCCCAGACCGGAGAGCAAACCGCAGCAAGTTGCGGTTTGTTCTCCGGTCTGGAGACGGAACGGAATACTTTCAGGAGCATTCCATTGTCTTCAGTTCAGTTTTGTCCCCATTGACAATGAATGGGGACAAAACTGAAGCGTTTTATTCCGGTATTGAGCCCCTATGACGGAACTCAATACCGGAATTTAAAAACGTTAATGTGAAAGTAGCCTAACAGTAGCCTTGTGAGTAATAGTGGTCTAAGTGCCTTACATAGTGTCCTTGTCAATAAATGATGATACAAAAGGATGTGTCAAATTGGATCTTCACACAAAAATGTTGAAATTGTCCATATACCGTATAGTAGCAGGCAAAATGTGATAATTATGAGTCACTTACTTAAGAGGTATTGTATTGTTTCTGTTTTGTTGTGGGGACGATAGTGACAATCTTTATCTACGGCTTATGACGTCTGATGACTAATATATGGTCAGTGGGTGGAAATCCACTTTAAAGGGAATGTAAAGGGAATGTATCATCGGAAAATTACCTATTGTTTAAATCAAGTTTTTATATTAGTTTTTTTTTTACAATTTTTGGGGTTTTTGTTTTACTGTCACAGTCTATATTAAAAAAAAGAGACTTTCAGTCGGGTGAGGAGGACGGAACCGTTTGGTATGAGTGTCATACCAAACGATCCGTCCTCATTGACTTAAGGCCCTTTTACACGAGCCGATTATCGTTCAAATAATCGTTAAAACGTTCGGATTTGCACGATTATTGTTGTGTATAAACACGGTTAACGATTTAACGACGAACGAGATTTCGTTCGCTTCTCGTTGATCGCATCTTTTGTCCTGCCAATAAATTAATCGTTAATCGTTCGCAAATCTTCCAGTTTAAACGAAAATCGTTTAGTTGTTGGCAGATGGTAATGGGCGTTATTCATTCTACGATCGTAATAACGATTATAAAACGACCGAAAGTACGAAGATTGTGAACGACTTCTCTTTCAATGTAAACGGTATTTACATTGCATCGTTCGATCGTTCATCGTTCGTTAATATACGATCGCTAATACGATTTATCTTTCCGTGTAAAAGGGCCTTTACATGCAGATGAGGACGGATCCGCAATGCCTGCGGGCATTTGTTCGCACGGGAGACGAGCGATACAGTGCTCGTAACGAGCACTGCTCGCTCATCTCTAGACGAGATATAAGGAGATTTACTAATGTAACAATTCCACCACTTTTATTTGCTTGGTGCACACAATGTCCCTACCGGGGAGTTTATTTTACAGTATGGTTCACATATCATGCATGGACACGGTTGATGAGCTTTATGAAAAAGACTAAAAGGGCGTGTCCTCAAGAGCATCCTCGATTTTCTGTTCAGCCTTTCATGTGGTTTCGTCCCACCCTACGAAGCAGCCATGGGAGGCCTGTGCACAACTAGATAACGTCATTGTGAAAGTATAAACAGGAAGGGCAGAGGGGCATCTGGGGGATATGATACAAACACCCAAAAGGCATAAAGAAGTATACACACGAAAAACCAGATCACTGGAGACTATTATTATACTGGATTTATAGACCAAGCAGGTACTGTATTAGGTAGGATGTATCTCTGACCCTGATGTCCATGTAATATAGTGGTAACTGTGACAGAAGGAGGACTTGTAGAGGGACGGACATCAATCTTGACCGATTCTTTTAGGTTACAATCACATGCAGCATTTCTGCCACTGCGGTAAATCACCAAGAACGACCAGATTTGAAAGTGTAGAGGTTTTCCAAGAGAGCCCCAATTGTCAAGGGTAATCTTTAAAGGGGTTGCCCAGGCATACTGTTCCATTCAGTCCCACAATGGGACATAGATGCAATGATGTAGTCCAGGCATGGCCAACCTGCGGCTCTCCAGCTGTTGTAAAACTACTACTCCCACCATGCCCTGCTGTAGGCTGTGAGAGAAAGCTGGGAGTTGTAGTTTTGCAACAACTGGAGAGCCTCAGGTTGGCCATCCATGACATAGTCCTACCCAGAGTGTAGTGATGACTCTACATGAATGATATTAGATCAGTGCAGGTGCACGAGGTTAGAGACCATAGTGCACCTATGTGTAACCTGGAGATTTATTCATAGAACACTTTATTTCCATAGTTTGGTAGATCATACACCACAGCACCTTGATTTAAACTGTGAATGGGGGCCCCACTCATAGAGGTGTTTCAGTGCCATCTACTGACAAAGGTCTATGGCTGGTCAGAATCTAGATCTTTATGTCCATTCCATTTATTCTGATCTCTTTCCATGTGGTTGTTGGTTTCCCGCCAGATTCCAGTCACCATAACACGCTCATGTAGGAAACCCATAAAGTTCTAGGAAGACTTGATATTTATATTTCCAGAGACAGCAGTGGAAACTCTTATCAGAGGAGACAGAGCACGAGAGAACAACAACAGTGGTGACATTAGATAACAGGTAACAGCTGTGGAAGTAAGGTCACCTCCCCCATAGAACATGATGGGACCCACAGACCTTTCCAAAACCAATAATGGGAAGAAGTATTGTTTTAGCAAATATATTTAGAATCGTCCTGTGTACTATGCATTCTGGATCTGATCTGTCTTGAAAACATGTATTTTCAAAGCTTGTGACAGCTAACCTGGTAGAAAAAGGGGGTCAGTCAGCACCTCCCAATGTGCAGGTGCACGCTGCCATGGCTAGAAACACAAAGAAAAAAAATACAATGCAGCAGCACTCTGCAAACCAAAGTACAAAAATGCCATAGTAATAGAAAGTATTCTGGTGCTAATGATACGCTTATTTAGTAAATTTGAGATTCTTGGCAAATATATTTTGTACAAAATTTGGGCCCGTCTGCCAAACGCAAAGGCGATCTCTGTAAGACGGGAACCTAACACTAATTCCTACCTGTTATGTGCCAGGACGGCCACCATAAAATTCAGGAAGTGCAGGTTCCACATGCATGCCGCGTCCACTCTGCTTTTTATCATTTTTGGTGCCAAAATGGCCTCCGTTAAATCCAGTGAACATGCGTGCTGAGCCCACTTTATACCTCTCCTGGGGCCAGATGGCCACCACTGAATACAATGAGAGTCCACTCTATACCTCTCCTGGTGCCAAAAGGCTTCCAATTATAAAAAGAAGAGTGGACCCAGACCCAGCATGCATGTTGAACCAGCACTCCCTGAATTTAATGGTGGCCGTTCTGGCACATAACAGGTAGTATTTAGTGTTAGGTTCCCGACTTACAGAGATCACCTTGACGTTTGGCAGACAGGCCCAAATAATTTTGTACAAAATAGATTTGCCAAGAATCTCAAATTTACTAAATAAGCGTAGTATTAGCACCAGAATATTTTCTATTACTATGGCATTTTTTTTTTTACTTTATTTGGTTTACAGAGTGCAGCTGCATTGTTTTTTTTCATTAGCTAACCTTGTAGGTCAACCAGTCTATCTAACCATGTAGGTGGCAGAATAAAAGAAACATCAGATTTGGCCAACAATCCACTCCCTCTAACATTCACAGAAGATCTTAACACATAATCATAAGGTTTCTTCCTGCTGTGTAATGCCCTGGAGTCCACTAGAGAAAAAGCTGGGCAGGACTAGTGCTGCTTCTGCAGAGCCCATCCAGGACTCTACATGTTGCTTACAACCTTTATATCAATGGATAGAACTTAGGGGAAATGTGTGAACGTGTTCTCCGTTGTATTCATTCTGGGAAAGTTACACAACTACAAATACTGTTCATATTGTTATTTGGGCTTCTGTATTTTTTTTCTATTTTGTACAGTCTTTTATGTTTTTTTTTTTTATCGTGTATTTTTAGCAGTTACATTTTGGTCATGATTTGGGTTTTGCTACCAATAAACATTTACTTTGATTCAACCATATAGGACTGTTTATACCACTTTTTGTTACTTGGATGTCAATTGTCTGGTTTGAGTCTATAACTTTTAAGAAATGTCAAACGGTGGTGGTAGGGTGATGGAAATGATAAATAAGCCTCAAGAAAAAAAAAATTGCATCAATAGGATTTTTGACGTAGGTAACGTGGTTGGTCCACTATCTGTGACTCGGACTCATCTATGTTTGTACATGTTGTAGCTGTTGAGCTTGCTTTGTGCACATGCACCCAAGGAAAGGCAGGTGCTCTCAGCAATTAATAAGTGATGTAGTAGATGGGAGAAGTTAATGTCTTCTCTGCCATTTTTTGATGGAAACTAGGATAATGCTCTACAAGCAACCGGACATGATAAAAATGACATTGTCAAACATTAAGGGGCCGCTCAGACGTCCGTAGTATTGCGGATCCGCAATACCACGGATGCCGCCCAGCGTATGTTCCACAATTTGCAGACGAGAATAGGACATGTTCTATAATTTAGTGCGGAGCCGCGGCTGCAATCATTAGGAGAAACAAAATGGCCGCCGTCCTATTAGTACACACAAAACCTATCCTAATCACACAGCAGGGCAAGTTACTTGACAACAGGTAAAGAGCTACCTCATCCTCCTCTTTGCTCTGCTTGTCAGGGATTAGGATCCTAAATACAGTTTAATACGATCTTTAGCTGAATCTTTGTAGGAATGGCATTCATCAGGAGCCATGAGGTACAGAGAGGATGGACAGGACAAACTGTGGTCATGGAGACTGTATACAAGAGCTGCTGCTCATTACCACATCTGCTCATGAATTCAATTCCTACAAAGATTCAGCTAAAGCTCTTATCAGCTGTATTCAGAATCATAATCCCTGACAAGTAGAGCAGAGAGGAGGATGAGGCAGCTCTTTACCTCAGTGTAGTAACTTGCCCTGCTGTGTTATTAGGACATGTTTTGTGTGTACTAATAGGACAGCAACCATTTTGTTTCTCCTATTGATTGCTCTCTAGACAAAACGAGCCATTATAACTAATGAAAGGTATTTGGGAATATATTTATAATGAAGTAATATTTAAGTTTTTTTTATTTTCTTAATTCCTGAAGAACCCCTCACTGAGGGCAGCATAAAATAGTGACAGAAATGCTGATTTAAGCGGGGTGTCATTCATGAGCTAAAAGTAAGTGGTTGCTGAGAACCAGCATCATAATCATTGCATCACGGGCCTTGAAAAGAGTAAAACCTACCTGAGAAGAGTCATGGTTATTCTAATCTCCTGCTCTCCCCGCCCATCTGATAATGATTGGCAGTTCTCTCCTAGAGAGGAAGGGAGAAAACTAGGTAGAAGCCTGTCAGTCATCAGCAGGAGGGCAGGGAGAGCAGGAATTCATGAATAACCAGGACTCTTCTCAGGTTGCCGGACTCTTTTCCAGGCCTGGGCTGTAATGATTATGACTAGAGATGAGCGAGCATGCTCGGGAGCAATTTTCGAGTAGTAGCGTATGCATTTTATAATCTGTACGCTAATACATACGCATCTTCTAATCTGTACACTAATGCGTACGCATCTTATAAATTTGCACGCTAATGCGTACAAGTTACAAGATGCGTACTCATTAGCGTACAGATTAGAAGATGCGTATGTATTAGCGTACAGATTATAAAATGCATACGCTACTACTCGAAAATTGCTCCCGAGCATGCTCGCTCATCTCTAATTATGATGTTTGTTCTCAACAACCACTTACTTTTAGCTCATGAGTGACACACCGCTGAAATCAGCATTTCTGTCACTATTTTATGTTGCCCTCAGTGAGGTCATCATAAAGTTGATGACAGGTTCCCTTTAACATTGTGCGGTGTAAACCCACCTTTACTGTATTTCTGATTAATAACAAAGTAATTGCCTAAGTAGGAGATCAGAAATGATAGGAATGTCAATACCTAGAGAAGGTGATTGCTGCTATTTATCTTATGATCAGCTTTTTTTTTGTGCAATTTGTTGGGTCACCAAAATGATTTTTGCGTTTTTTTTTTTTTTTTTTTTAACTTTCATTTAAGGTAAGCTGTCCTAAAATGTTTTTTCCTTTTTTTTTCTTTAAATTTGCAAACTTACTGTAAAATAAATTAAAACCGTTTCCCCAATTTGTTGCCAGTCATTTTGATATTATTATATATACAGTTTCACATAAATGAGGTTATGGTGACGATGTGTGTTGGGATTTTTTTGCCATATATATACTAGCAGAAAGACCCGGCTTCGCCTGGGCATATTTCATCTAGTTCATTTAATGTTTCTGTGTGTCGTTGCAGAGAGAAAGTCAATGCAGCTGACAGAAGTTGATTTTTACCTTCATTTTTTCAATCCCCATTGGCTGCGGAGTGGGCGGGGGCATGACCTGACCGGGTCGGGGGCGTGGTTTACCGGGACCTTGAAAGGGGTGCTTTTAGGTCCTTCTTTTCAGGGTGGCCTGAATTATAGGTCAATGTCATGGTAATTTGAGGAAACACAGTGGGTAGCAGTGGAAGAAAACATTGCGTCGCACGGGTATATTTAATCTATTTCATTTAATGTTTGTGTGCGTGTCATTGCATAGAGAAAGTCTCCTTTCCACCCATTCGTGTAGCTGACAGAAGTTGATTTTTACCTGCATTTTTTCAATCCCCATTGGCTGCGGAGTGGGAGAGGGCGTGGCCTGAGCGGGGTGGGTGTTGCTTTTAAGTCCTTTTAGTGGAAGAAAACATCTTTTATTACTACTGAACAGTCGTAGTCTAATATTAGTCTATTTCATCTAATGTTTCTGTGTGTTGTTGCAGAGAGAAATTCACCCTCCCACCCCTGCAGCTGAAGTTTATTTTTACCTTCATTTTTTCAATCCCCATTGGCTGCGGAGGGGGAAGGGGGCGTGGCCTGACAGTCAGGGTGTGGCTTAGTGAAACCTGGAGCAGGTGTTGTAAGTCCTTCTTTTGAGAGTGGTGTGAATCACAGGTTGGTGCCATGGTAATTTATGAGGACACGCAATGGGTAGCAGTGGAAGATTTACTACTGAACGGTCATAGTCTAAAATTAATCTAAAACATAAGTTATATTTATGGTAACCGGTATACCCCTTTAACAGTATCATCCACAGTGCTCTGCCCCTTTAAAGCATTGAATAGAAATGACTGGATTGTTACCTGAGATCCTCAGCTGGCTGCTAACTACCTGACTGTGTTGTTATGGAAACCTGCCCTCCCTGTGTGTGCCTTTGCAGAGAATGGCAGTTGTGGTTTAAAACCAAAGCTCCCAGGCTAATATTGGGTAATGCAGGTCATATTTTGGGAATATCTCGGGAACGTTATGTCCTAGAGAGATGAGACCTGGTCTAAAACCTTCCCGGGCACCTGATGTACCTGTGTCCCGAATTTGGTGAAAATCGGTCCAGTAGTTTGGTCGCGCATAGAGAACAGACAGAAACTCATTTTTATAATATTAAGATATATATATATATATATATATATATATATATATATATATATATATATATTTTTATTTTTACTTATGGGTATATATATTTCTGTTATAATATGTTCCCTCAGAGGTCATAAAAGTGCTATAAACCCCTTCTCTATTCACCTTCGGGGAAACCAATTTGCTCCTGCTAGATTGCAGAAGTGTTGTCGACTCAACCTGTTTACACAGGACAATGATCTACAACGGGCACTTGCTCAGCTGATCATCGGCCTCAGGAAAGGGGTGCAAGCAGGGGCGTAGCTATAGGGGGAGGCAGACGTAGCAGCCGCTACCGAGCCCAGGAGCCTGAGGGGGCCTAAAGACCCTTGTGCTACATAAGACGACACCGGTATTATAGAAAGTACACGGGTTAGGTCAAGAATTTGCCATGGAAGTGGGGCGTCATTTAAATTTTTGTGTCAGACAGCATAAAGGCTATGTGCTTCCCTGCCCCTGGTCACAAAGCACTGAGGGAAGAGGGTGCAAAGCTGAACGCTTGCACCAGGGGCCATGAGCCTTTAGCTACGCCCCTGGGTGCAAGGAGGCCAGATCACCCCCACTGGATGTTACGTTGATCACCATCAATAAGTTTCACATTAGACTGTAAATCAGGAGTTTAAACAAATTTATTTGTGAGTAAAATAAACAATACAAGGAAAGAAGAAGAAGAAGAAAAATAATACATGACCCTTGAAAAGTTTTAACACATTACCATACTAAACGGTGATACAAAGACCTGGAATTTAAAAAAAAGAAAGAAAAAAAAAGTGTTTTTTTTTATTTATTTAAAAGTTATTTGTCAAACGAGAATATTTAAAATGAGAATGAACTTCAGAGGGTCCTAAGGATTAATAGTAGGAGAACCCCTGTCATATGGTCAATGAGTTATCCATAGTGGGCGATTGATCTTGTGTATTTATCCAGTAATATTTGTTTCATCAAAGTGCAATATTCTTCACGTAGGTTTTTAATTGGAGAGTAATACAACATTTACCTATAGGAATCCAGTTAACGTGTTTTGTGAGTGTTTTGGGTATTGTGTTCAAAGCCTAAAACCTGACAACACAGGAGTGACAACCGATTACCTCAATATCCTACTCTCTCATCTCAATCAAGAAGCTGAGATATGAGGAGCTGTCGGGTGGGATTGGCACCGGGGTGCACTGTACCAGTCTGACATGGATGGCACAATCTGACCCACAGCGTGCAGCTCTCAGAACATAACTCCTCATCTGACTGCTGTGAGTGGGTGAAGTAGATTTATCTGCAGCAGTGGCGACTTTTTGCCAGATTGTTCCATCTGTGCCACATGATATGCAGTGTGCAGGGACACCCCCAACTGGTAACACCCATCTGACTCTTTATTTGCAAACTGCTAGCAATTCATTCATAACTTCAAGCAGGAATAATAAATGAACAGCAGAACATAGAGTCTTAAGAATAAATGCTCCAGAATTTAAGGGCATCTGTCAGCAGTTTTGTACCTATGACACTGGCTGACCTGTTACATGTGCACTTGGCAGCTGAAGACATCTGTGTTGGTCCCATGTTCATATGTGTCCTCATTGCTGAGAAAATTGATGTTTTATTATATGCAAATGAGCCTCTAGGAGCAACAGGGGCGTTACCATTACACCTAGAGGCTCAGCTCTCTCTGCAACTGCTGTGCCCTCTGCATTTTGACAGGGCCAGGCAGTGAAAACATCATCACACCTGGTCCTGTCAAAGTGCAGAGGGCGCAGCAGTTGCAGAGAGGAGAGGTGTAATGGTAACGCCCCCGTTGCTCCTAGAGGCTCATTTGCATATATTAAAACATCATTTCTCTCAGCAACTGCGGGCACATATGAACATGGGACCAACACAGATGTCTTCAGCTGCCAAGTGCACATGTAACAGGTCAGCCAGTGTCATAGGTACAAAACTGCTGACAGATGCCCTTTAAAAGGGGGATGCAAGCAGTTACTAAAACAGACCTGTCAGGAGAGGGGACAAATCCTCTTAATACTCTTTTCATCCTAAATATAATTAAAAAAAGCTACATAATAACTGAGTGTAACAGTTAATCTATAAATACAGCACCCATTAAATATCAGGGGGCATCGCTCGATAACTAGAGTGCACTGTTATAAATTGATATATGTGGCCGTACAATCCCTGTACTTCATTTAATTCACAGTTTTTCAAGGCTAAAAAGAGATGATAATCAGGAGACATCAGATTTCCAATAGAACAGAGATGAAGAGATTCAATCCTTATCATGGAAGACTCAAGGCTTGCAAACATGCAAGCAGGCCTCAGCCGCGCTGTGGGATCCTTCATGTTAGAAACAAGGAAATCTCACCTTTGTAAAATAAAGAACATTCCAGGTTATCGAAAGAATAAAAAAAAAAAAAAAGTTACATGGACTACATCCATCAACTCTGAAACAAAGATTATACCAAAACATGTACCTGTGGCCTACAAACAGCCTAAGCAATCCAGTCTGTGGAGGGTTAATTCCTGCAGCCTATCGGAGTGCTAGGAACTTGTGGAAAAGGTGATGGCACTAGCACAGTGGTCTACAACCCAGACTTTGGGAACCACAACTCCCAACATGCTGGCAGACCACTGGGTGATAGGTATAGACTCAGGAAGAGTGGTCTGGCCCACAATATGGCTGCCTTCAGTGAAAGTGTAGGTGACAGGAACAAACCTTAACCACCTAATTGTTCTGCCTGAATCCAGCTCGGGCAGTGGGAAAAGTAGCTAACTGGAGGTGGGAGGGCTGATGGTAATATCTCCTCAATGGTAGCAGCTAGAAACATTGTCTTGGCTGAAAGCTGACAGTCCAAGCTTTCATACAAGACCAAAATGACAGCTAAAGTCCAAGAAACAGGAGAAATCACTGTTAGAAATCAAGTCAGGAATAATTGCGGGTAAAACCTGTTTTTACTTTTATTTTCAGCTGCATTCACAGCATCCCGATTTCTATCAGTGATATCTTTCTCTTTCCTGAACATATTGCTGTCATTTTGGTATTGTCTGAAAACTTTGAATGTCTGCTTTCAAACAATACCAGTTGCTTTTTTTCTACCATTCAGGAGGTAGCAGCATCTGAAGCAGCCCTCCCCCCTCCAGTGAGCTACTTTTCCCACTGCTGGAGCTCCACTCTGGCAAAGCAGTTAGGGGATTAAAGGGGTTGTGTGAGAATGGACGGGTTTTGGCAAACCTTCTCACCTCCATTTAGCTGGACCTGTACAGGAAAGATGACTTTCCTGCTTCCTTCTCCTCCAGGGCGCTCTTGATGTCAACATAGAGTCTGACATCGCCTCAGTCAATCACTGGCCGAGACCGGATCCCCTTGCATCATGTGACAGTTGGTCATCATGTAAGGGGAGCCGATCACCGCCACAGCCAGCGATCGGCTGAGGCCATGTCGAACCAAACATTGACATTTTTAGGAGTCCATCGCAGGCCTGGAGGAGAAGGAGCGGGGAAACCGGTAAGTAATGCTTCCTTTACAGGTCCGGCCAAACACCCCCCCCCCCTTCCCATTCTTTCACAACCCCTTTAAATGAAACTGGTCATCAGTAAATGCAATGGTCTAACGCTCAGTATCAATATGGATCGTGTAGAAATGGCAGAGTGAAGGTGCATTCACATTTTGGTTATTAAGACAATGCCACGCAGCCATCTTCCTACGGTAGCTGCTATACTTCCAACAGGAATGTACGTATGTCAATGTATATGGTTTGCTATATGGAGCAAGAACTGGCCTATAGTTACAGGAAAGGGCAGCTACCTACAGTACTACGCTCAGGGATGCCACTCGTCCACCAATATACAGTGGTACTCCTATTTCAAAGCAGAATTTAGGATGAAAGCCCGCCATGTTTGATCGTAATTACATGTGTCAGGGACTTGCACGTGTATGCAGTGAATACACCTTCAACTTAAAAAATAAAATAAAAAATATATATATTAATCCATTAGAACAGGGAATGAAAAAAAAAAGCTGTGCAGACAGATGGACGGGGGCGAAAGAAACGTGGTCTAGGTAATTCATTCCATGTCTTTAAGGCAGCAGCAGTTCCGAGTGATATAAAAAGAACACAATGACGCCTGCAAATAGCCGCTATCAGCTATAATTAGTGAGCGAGAACAGAGTCGTCTCTGAACGCAGTGAAATGTGAGCGGGCTGGCTAGGAAAGGGTTACTGGTAAACACTGGAAGCAGCTCGGTGCCCAGGAATGGGATGAATGCAGGGGCCGCCAGATAAAAAGGATCATGTTGCTTTAAGGGAAAGCTGTGGTGCTGCGGGTTTGGGTCGTTCCTTCCCCCTTGGTAGTGAAAGCAGAAGCCTGATATTTACAAGAGACATGCTAGGGGAAGCCATCTTCAGGGGGTGTTTGGAGTGCAGTAAGTAATATACAAGCTAAAATACAAAAAAAAAAAAAACAAACAAACAAACTTGTGGCGGAGGAACATCTAGTGAACAGCTTGGAGTGACCAGCTGCTGAACACACAGGTTAGCACCTTACGTGGAAGGAGACGTTCGCCTGGGTTAACCTTTTCACAGTCAAGCTACAACTAGCAGGTTCGGTGGGTTCTGGCATTCCTTTATATAATGAAAAAAAAAAAACAAAAACTATACGATGGGTACATTCTAGTGGTTACTGAACTGACTCTTAGAAACATGACAGTGTCCCCGCAGCTCTTTAGGACTCGCTCTTCTTTTTGTTCTTCTTCAGGAAGGAGGGCGTGCGGAATTTCTTCTTCTTTTTGGAGGGGGATTTTCCTGGAGACTCGTCGCTGCCTGCCTCTGCCTGCGCAGTATCTGCCGGCTGGGCGGCGTCCGCCTGCGCTGCGTCCTCCGCTGCGGGCGGAGGCTCAATGTTCTGAGTTTCGGGTTCTTTAGGTCCTTCAGGAGGGGCGGCGGTCTCTGTGTGGACCTGCGGAGGTTCCTCCGCCGGAGCCTTCTCTTCTTCATTTGGTTTTGCAGGCGCTGGGAAGCAGAGGGATTCGGAGGGCTCGTCTGGAGTGAGGTCGGGGAGAGTCTGCTTAAAGGTGGCGGCGTCACTGTCATCTCTGTAAGTCTGTTCGTGCTGAGATTCTGGAGAAGGAGCAAAAATAAAAACGTATACAGATCAGTAATGGCCGCCGCTCTCGAGATTCAGTATAGGATAGGAGAGAAGCTCTGGAATGCTATTACACACTTGTGCACATCTAATGACCCCGTCAATGACGACTTATTACCAGGGTCATCATCAGGAGGAAACTATATGTTCTTCTTATAAACCGCACACAAGAGAGGAAAAAGGAAGCTTTCTGCTTTATCTAAATTTGTCAGGAAGTGTGTAATACATTCACTATAAAAAAGGAAGAAGCCGACAACTCCCACCCGGTGTGTGTTAAAAGCCAGTTAAATGTTGTCAAATACAGAAGAGAGAATCATTTGGACGGGTCTAAGGATTACTAATTTGATATTAGAGACTTGTTAGGAAGGACTAATAATTGGGACACATGATAGGACTGAATCATGGATGTTGGTTTACGTTAGTTCCTTGTTTCCCCCCCATCAGTTAGGGGGAATATGGGGGGCATTAGAAATCATGGGGTAACGAGACAGCAGAATGGTCGGCCACTCACAAGTAGACTGATCAGACTCATTAGGTTCTCGATGTACCATGATGTAACGTACTCAGGAACTGATGCCTCCTCGACGCTGCTCCCAGTAACTTCTATGGCCCCCTTACACATATGTCCGACTATCTGTTCCCCTCCGGTGTGAAGCAGAAGTCAGAACTGATCCCATAGTTTTCTATGGGATTGTGAACATGCATCTGATACATCAGCTGTGATGCTGGATGTCAACTAGCGCCAGACATGCCTAGTTTTTCTGTCTGGCGCTATCAGTGTCCAGACGCTGGATCTGAGCACTGACATGTAGCACACACACATATCAGTTGTGTCTGGCTCCCAGCATAAGGGCTCATGCATACGAACGTGTGACGGCCGGGCCTGAGCTGCGGACCGCAAATTGCAGTCCATAGGGGAAACCATATGCTGAGGCGGACCCATTCAGTTGACTGGGGTCTGTGATCCGCCCTGCAAAAAACAGTAATGCATGCACTACTTTTTTGCGGTGCGGAGGCACAGACAGAAATTCCACATAGTGCTTCCGTTCGGCACTGGCCCTTCCAGATTGCAGACCCATTCAAGTGAATGGGACTGCATCCGTGATGCGGTGCAAATCGGCAGGGGCCCGCACATGAGCCCTAACACAACTGACATAAGTGAAGGTAGACTAAACACCGCATCTGCGAAATGGAATTGTAATAGGGTTCTTGGAGAGGTACGTCCAGTTCTTAGGGGCTTGGAAAGCATGTTCACGTAATGGGATGGGTCCATATACCAGCTCTGAGTACATAGTGAACCTCATTAAAGCACTGAGTGGGCTGCTGGAAAGGGTTACTAGTAATTACTGCAATATGAAGCAGCATAGGGTATAGAAAAGGGATCAATTCAAGCCTGCAGAAGTGCTGAATCCAACGTGGAATAGCTCCACGGAAACGCAGCAAATTCACTCATCTGGCTCCAATAAGAGCTGCGTATTACAAAGTCCTGTCCAACGCAGATGGATCGTACTGGAGGGACGAACATAACACATACTTATTGTATAATGAAACTGACAGATTACTATGTATGCACTCCTTACTATCTGCAAGCTCTGTTTGCTGTCACTGAATTGGAACAGAAGGCTAGGGCTCCGTGGAGACTTTCTAGCTACAATACAAAAGAATACAAAAAGAGTTGTAGGTAGAGATGAGCGAACGTGCTCGTAACGAGCACTGTAGCGCTCGGCTCCCCTGCGCTCGCATGGGCGCAGGCATCCGCTTCTGTCAGGTGATGAGGACGGAAGCGGATGCCTGCGCCCATGCGAGCGCAGGGGAGCCGAGCGCTACAGTGCTCGTTACGAGCACGTTCGCTCATCTCTAGTTGTAGGACATCTTCTGGGCAGCAGCCGTCTCCACGTAGACCTATCCAACTGACCCAGACAGGAAAGGTTTTCAGTCTCTGGATGCAAACAATGGGGGTCATTTATCAAAGACTGTCTGTGATGACCCCTGAGTAGTGTTGAGCGAAGCAAGGTTCCGATGGTACATCTGAAGTCACTTCGTTCAAAACTTCGGATTAAGGCCCCATTCACACGACCGTATGTATTCCGCAATATTGTGGAATAGATGCGGCCCCATTCACCTCTATGGAGCGGGAAGCCGCCGCACGGAGCTAGATCTGCTGAAAAATATGAAGCATGTCCTATACTTGTCCGCATGTACGGACAAGTATAGCAATTTTTTGAATGGTGCAGCCCAGCGTGTGTTCCAATGCCGGGCGGCCCCCGCAATGATATGGTCGTGTGAATGGGGCCTTATGCTGTAACTTTGGTAGTTGATTTTTAAAGTTGAAAACCACTAAAACTATAAACCGAACTCGGCTCTGGTTCCAAGCTACTAGTCGGAACCGAAGCAGAGTTCGATTTCAAGTTTTAAAGTGGTTTTCCACTTAAAAAAAATCAACTACCGAAGTTATTCAACGAAGTCATGCGCGACTTCGTGAATAACTAACTTTGGCTCATCGGATTCCGTACATTTTAATACTGTATGGAGACGGATCTGGAGTATTAATTCGAAGTTTTGAACAAAGAGACTTTCGATGTAGCATCCGAAGCTTGCGTCGCTCAACACTACCCCTGAGCTGCCGGAGGAAACGCATAATTTATGACTGGAGTAGTTTTCACTCCTCTGTTATGCCCGTTTCCAAGAGTAAATGTTAGTGATGATGTCCCAGCCTTCAGCCACTCTCATACAGCGAGGAGGACGTAAAAATGCCCTTGCAACCATACTTTGTCCCATGGGTGTTTAAAAAGTTGCAAAAAGGGGTTGTCTTGTTTGATAGCACAGGCAGGAGGAGGCGAGGGGAGGATGTTGGCTTGTGCTGGGAAACATCAATAAAAGAAGGGCCAGGGTTTGGGCACGGCAACCTTGACTTCGGCCAATATGGTGCCAGCCTGCTGAACTTCAGACTGCTCATTAGCATACAGCAGGAGCAGTGAATAAAGAGGATTCTCACTTCTCTGGGAAGACAGAAGAACACCATCAGAGACGACATGAGCAGACTGTTAAAAGTGCTCCAGGTGGTTTGGAGGGCAGTTTTGTGACAAGTTCTCTTTAAAGAGGACCTTTCACCGCTCCTGACATGCCTGTTTTAATAGCTTCATGCATTCCCCATGTAATAATTCTGGAGCATCTATTCTTATGTCTGTATGTTGTGCCATTCCTTTATTATTACCACTAGAAGTTATGAATGAATTGCTATTTGCCTTCAGTAAGGGAACAGAGGCGAGGTAACAAGTTGGGGGCGTGTACCTGCACAGACTGACTCTAGCCAATCAGTGCTGCCATGTTCAGACTGTGCAGGGACACACCCCCAACTGGTCACCTCCCCTCTGTTCCTTTACTGAAGGCAAATAGCAATTCACATATAACTTCTAGTGCAAATAATAAAGGAACGGCACAACATAGAGACATAAGAATAGATGTTCCAGAATAATTATTACATGGGGAATGCATGGAGCCAGTAAAACAGTAATGTCAGGAGTGGTGAAAGGTCCTCTTTACGCTAATGAATAAAGGTGGCTGACATAGCTGTAGAAGTGAGAGCACCCAAACCAGTCAATTACTGTATGTATAGTCCTAAGGCTAGGTTAACATTACCGCTTCAAAAATTCCAGTATTCCCCTCTGGCATAGGAACTTAATACCGGAATAGCCAGATCTGACATCAGTACCAGCATTCTGCTAGCCAAAATACTGCTGCATTCATGCGGGAAACCCAGCAGACCTCATTACAGTGAAGGGGATCTGCAAAGTGCTGGGAGAGTACAGCATATGCCAGATCCTGCTATTTAAACACTGGCCATTAGACCTAATAATAGGCCATGATTTCTTGTTGTGTACAGGTAACTTTTCAGTAGCTATCTCATTTATCATCATGGGAGGCAACACCTCAAAAAAAAATTCTAAAAAAATCTGTTTAACATAAAAACGTAAATTAAACAATAGGTAATTTTCTAATGATCCGTTCCCTTTTAGAGCAACCAAGAACATTTCACTATCGAGACTGGTAAATCATGTGCCTCATCAGGCTGAACAAGTAAACACCCACTAACAAAAGAATTTGGTCCTTGAAGTAATTACAGTCACTACATGGTCAATAAAGCAGGTTCCCCGCTGGTCTCCGATTACATTCTGGGATCGACATCGCTGAGGACAACCATTCGGCATGTCCTCTTTGCTGTTCTGTTGTGGTCGTCAATATAAATGCGTATGACCATGACTGCAGTTTTTACTATACTGTGTGGGATGGAACTGTTGCTGTAAAAGCAGAGTCACGGCCTGCAACACAACGACAGGTCACACTAATAAAGGGACTGTGGTGAAAGGTGCTGCATGCCCTCAATAATTCCCTATGGGTCGACATACCTGTAATTGCCGCACACAAACTACTCCCTTGTCAAGAACTCTTCTCTAAGGGTCCCTGCACCCAACCATATGGCCTCAGACATATGGTCCATGAGCGGGCCATATGTCCCGGAGCGGCATTGATGGTGCGCATGGGAGCGCACCATAGATGACAATGATACTGTGCACGTTGGGCTGCCCACAGGACTTATATGATCTTATGAAGGGTGGGACAACAGCACCGCAGGCGGCCTGACGTTTGCAGTATCATTGTAATCTATGATGCTGTGCGTACGATCAATGCCGCTCCGGGACATATGTCCCACTCACGGACCGTATGTTTCGGAGTGCATACAGTTGGGTGCAAGGGCCCTAAGGCTGGATTCAGATGATCAAAGTTAAACTCCTTCATGTTCTAGTTGGGAGACATGGATGAGTATTTAAAGGGGTTGTCCAGGCTTTTTCTATTGATGACCTATGCTCAGGATAGGTCATCAATATCAGATCAGCAGGGGTTCGACACCCACCACCCCTGCCGATCAGCTGCATGGGGAGACAGTGCACACGTGCTGTCTCCCTTCTCTCTTCCTGTCCCATAGACATACAGTGGCGAGCAGAAAGAGAGAAGGCACGTGCAGTTGATCGGCGGGGGTGGCCGGGTGTCGGACCCCCGCCGATCTGATATTGATGACCTATCCCGATTCTAAACTCCGATGGGAAGATTATATGTCTGAATGAGCCCAAAAGGTTAACTGGCTAACCTCTAACACCATTAACTAGATAAGTCTAAATCCTTGGTTTCTTTGCAGGTAGTTAATTAAAAAAATTAAAAACAGAGATGCGATAGAATGAAGCAAAGCACACAAGGATCTGAGGAAGAAGTAAAGGAGAAAGGAATTAGGATTGAAAGAATGAGATGATACTTACTATGGTAACAGGTATTCTTTAGCATATCCATCTCCTGTTTGTTTGGCAGCCACAAGAAAAAAAAAAAAGCACAAGTGGAAAAAAAAAGTCGAATGCATTCATCGAAGATGTTTTATAGTCAAATGAATAGCTGGCAACAACCTTGAGATGATATAGGCGAGAAGTGCAGAGATGAACGCAGAGTACTCACAGACATGTGACCTCAACATGAAGGGGGGGGGGGCAGGGGTGCACACACAACCGTGCCGACTGCACATATGGACAGAGGGGCAGCCCGAGAGGATGAAGCTCTTCAAGCTTTACATTATGGCACTTATTTTAGCCTAGGGCATTATTTTTGGTTTGCCGTTGACTCGGACATACTCTCACAAAGTATATTTTTCCCCCTTTTTTGCACTGAATAGATCTATTTTAATACAGTCTGGTATGAGTCTGGCTGGAGATACCTTATGGGTAACATCAGGTGTATCAACTGGGAGAATTTCCCAGCATATACACCCATCGCAGAGGCAAAAAGTGAAGTGTGAAATTAGCTTAAATTACCAGTATATGCAATAAAACACTACAAAAGGAACCTAGAATTACAAGGTAACCAGCAGAAATTAACTTAACCACTTAACTGTTTTGCCCGAGTCCAGCTCGGGCAGTGGGAAAAGTAGCTAACTGGAGGGGGGAGGGCTGCTTTAGATGCTGATATCTCCTCAATGTAGCAGCTAAAAACATGCAACTGGTCTTGTATGAAAGCTGGCAGTCCAGGCTTTCAAACATACTAAAATGACAGCTAAAGTCCAAGCAACAGAGGAGAAATCAGTGTTAGAAATCAAGTTGGGAATAATCGCGGGTAAAACCTGTTTTCACTTTCAGCTGCATTCACAGCATCCTTATTTCTTCCTCTGTCCTGAACATATTGCTGGCATTCTGGAACTGTCTGAAAGCTTGGAATGCCAGCTTTCAAACAAGCCCAAATGCAGCATCTAAAGCAGCCCTCCTCCCTCCAGTTAGCTACTGTTCCCACTGCCCAAGCTGGACTCGGGCAAAACGGTTAGGGGGTTAAAGGGGTATTCCAGTTTTACAAAACCTTTTACAATAGGTCCAGTCCATATGCTCTCAGTCCCAGGACTGTACACATCAGACTCGAGTCACGTAAGCCGCTGCAGCCAATCACTGGCCTTAGCAGTGATGTGTGTGTGCAAACGGCATGTCACTGCTGAGGCCAGTGATTGGCCACAGCAACATGCCTGACACCATGCACGTGTAGAGGCCTGGAACTGGGAGCATCACTGAGAGCATCTGAGCTGGAACCAAGTAGCACAGAGCAGGTGAGATGATTTCTCTGTTTAGGTATAGCAAAGTGCTGACCACATATTAAGAAGTTCCTTAAAGCTGGAATACCCCTTTAATCTAAAATACTCCAATAGTCAGGACACTGACAACTGTCGTGTACAGCCATTAACTCTAGAACAACCTGATGGGTCAGAATCTCACGAGGTCGGGGCAAGCGTGGGCAGAAGGAAAGGTTATGGTGCAGCTGCTGTGCGCAGGAGTGACCTATGGAGTTCTTCAATGTATCATTATATTTCTGATTTTTTTTTTTAATTGACATATGACTGATGCACTAGAAGCCGTACATGTTACAAGCTTTGGGTTCTCATGGATTCTGCAGCCCTATGTAATGTAGGAAGAGCAGATGCACCTGCCACTGACAGCGAATTCTATCCAGATAATTTTGGGTACTCAACTGGCAATATCTACACATTACAGATTAGAAAGACACTGTGCATTCTCTCGAATGCCAGACAGATTTAAAAAAACTACAAAAAAACAAAAACTGAACTCTGACAAATACACATTTGATAACAGAACATTTTTACTACTTCGGATTCTGTTTCCGTAATATTAGCGGCGACGGTCTCGGTTACTGATCATATACTAGGAGCTGCGGACATACCTTCCTCTTGTTTGATGGGAGTGCTAGGGGGTGTGCGAGTTAGAGAAGGTTCAGGGGGGATTTCCTTCTGTTCTGTCAACTCTTCTGGGGGTCCTAAGGACAGAAGAATATTTATTATAGAAGATATATGTAAAATAAATCCGCCAATCCGTACATTTGTAAGATAAAAAAAAATCTGCACATCAATGACTGATAACTTCCAGACACCAAAAATCTCCAGGAAAAAAAAAAAAAATTAAAAGCTAATTTTGTTACGAAGATTATCATCATGAAAGTACAAAAATATAATATAAAAGTGGTTTAGCGCTCACAGGCCCAGTGCCGGTACCTCCTCGGCAGTTCTATCCCTGTAACACTTCTTAGGCTACGTCCACATCTGTGGTTGTAATTCCTGTATTCTCTTCTGGCACAGGAACAGATTACTGGAATTGATGTACCCAGCATTCGCTGGATCCCATTTACTATAATGGGCTCTACTGGGTTTCCGCCATAAATATGGCTTTCTGCTGGAAAATACAGAAAGCCAGTATTCATTACAGTGAATAGGATCCGGCGGTGTCTGGCATGTGTTACATATTGGATACGGCAATTCCAGTATTCTGCTCCTAGGCCAGAACAGAATTAGAAAATTTACAACCGCAGATGTGGATGTAGCCAAACCTGTGCTCTAGGCTCCTTCAGCTTCTTCTTGGGGACATTATGTGGATCCAAATCATCTTCGGAATCAAAATGTGCATAAAATGACGCCTAATGGCAACGATTCAAACCGACTTGGACACGAACGATGATTTGGATCCACCTAACGCCCCAATGTCCAAGAAGTGTAGTCCTGAAATGAAGTACAGGCCTCAGGTCTGTATCTTCTTGTAGACAATAGTGTCATTTAGTAAAAGTTTTTGTCTTCCTAGGATTTGAGGACTTACAGAAATATTTTTTTTATTTTTTTTTTTTACATGGAATTTTTTGGGCTCTAGAAGAACATAAAACGATTGACCAACATGACAGATTACTTAATCAACCATCACCAAGATTAGATTAGAAGATGAAAGTAAGGCTGCGCCAGAACCAAGAAACAGAATCGACGTTGTGTGGGACACTTTGTGATTAATATTGTTGATCATCAAGGAAAAATCAGCTCATTTTTATTGAAGGTGATTTAGTAAAGATTTTGAAATCTGCTGTTAAGAGATTTCCCACAGCTCCTGGTGGATATACCTGCAGAACCAGGCACAAGAATTGGGCTGATGTTGAGAGCTCGGATGACAGCCGTGTGAAACTCTCTGTGGGGAGACTCCGTTTCCTTTGCCTTTCCTACAGAACCATCCACGTCCTCTAACTTTGGAGTGGACACCTCAATCACTGGTAATTCTTTCATCACATTTGTCACTTCTTCCAATACATCTCTTGGCAGAACCTTGGCCTGACCCGATGGATCCTGAGCTTTGAGCAACTCTACTTGAGCATCTGCAGAACTTCTGCCGGGACTTTCCAGGTCGGTACATAGTGACTGATCCTCCATGACTCCACTACTTGGGATGGAGGCAGCTAGGATTTATATAGATAGGGTAAACGCCATTGACACAACAATTACATGACACAATCAAAACTATTTACTATAATCTGAGCAGTAACCAACAAGGAATATTGCCCTGGAGAGAACACTTCACCCAGACCATTACTAGGGTACTAGAATTTTTAACATTTTAAGAGGATCTCTATCTCTCTCTCTATATCTCTATATATATCTCTCTCTCTCTATATCTCTCTCTCTCTATAGATAGGCCAGCACAGACCTCACCATAAATTAGGTGCATCTTCAGGCAGTGGATGCACCTAGGTTAAAATCCAATTCAGCTCACAGCTGTTTTTTTTTTTTTTTGCAAAAAAGGAGGCAAGGACGGCGTAGAAATGCCACTTGTGCCTATATTTTGGAGCAATGGACTGAGTATCTCAGTAGAGTAGTATCTCAGTGTACTAATTGCTTAAGATTAAGATTGTTCTAATGCTTCCCACTGATGGATGAAGAGAAGCCTGCGCTACAAAAAAAGAAAAAAGTATTACCCCCCCCCTCCAGTATAGGAAATGCCTGTACGTGTACTTTGTTTCCTTTACACGGCCCACGTCATTTCATCTAGTACACCGCCGCCACATTTATGTGCATCATTCAGTGCATTCAGGAACAAACCTTCAGCATCTTTCTGCTTGCGCTCCACTTCCTTCCGATACTCTTCCAGCTCTCGGTCCGTCAGTTTGTTGAAGGGATTTGGCCCGGCTGTGCTGACTATGACCCTTGGCTGGTACTCTTTCTCAATAATTGCTTTCGAAGCTGTAATCAGCTCTCCCTGGAAAAGTATTAAGGAGAGTAACATGTTTAAAATCACAGCATACAATCAGGCGATAGAAATAATGATCAGAGTAACTGTCACTCAATATCAAGATATCATTTAAAAAAAAAATAGAACTGTGTGTGAGGTCTGTGCATCCAGAATGCTGCTGTCGTCACTAGCTCTCAAGTACCAGCACAGCTTCATACCGGGGCTGATTTCTACATCTGCTCTCTCATATACTCACTGTAGCTGCAGAGTGTGCGATTCCCTTCTCCCTGCTCTAATGAATGCTCTCCTCCTCTCCACACTGATAGACGACTGTATGCGATTTTACCCTCTGTAGACTGCCATTATCGTGCTTTCCTCGCAATCTATACTGTGATGCAATACAGCCGTGTGATCTGCTCTCAAGGAGACTTGGAAGAGTTCCCCATGCTCTGATCAGTTGTGTACAACCTCCTGCCCTTCGCTGCTGAAAGCATTAAAGGCTCACGCACACAAACTATTCCCCCCCCCGTGTCTGTTCCGTTTTTTTTGTGGGCCTGCAAGCAGAACAATTCACTTCAATGAGGCCATTCCTTTCCGCCAAATACGGAATGCACACAGCTGGTATCCGTGTTTTGCGGACCACAAAACGTCCAACGGTCGTGTGCATGAACCTTTACACTGAGAGAAGGGAGGGGTAGAGTAGAGAGCACTGAGAGCCAGAAGCAGCTTGATCGCAGCAGTACTATTATCTAGGTGAAAGAGTTACACACACTCTACACCAGCAAAATAGTAGGCCATTTCTATGCAGATTGCCTAAAAGCAATATTCCAGTGGTTATAAGTTATCTCCTATTAGATCACTAGGGGTCCTACTGCCTGGATCAACAATGATCATGAGAATGGGGACCCCATACTCCTCAGAGCCCCCTGGACAGAGCAGCTGGTCTAACTTGTAACAACTGGAATACCCCATTTAATTTAAGAAGCAAATGAATAATGAAAAAAAAACAAAACATATTGGTAAATTAGTATCCAAAGTCCTTAAAGTAGTCTATTTAGCTGGCTACAAAAATAGGGGTGAATTTGCAGCAGGATATCAGAGCCACCATCCTCATATGCGTCTAGCAAATCCACCACATATAATCAAATTTCTCTTGGGGCTTGCAATCCACCAGTAATTGTGAACCATGAAATTAATCAGTTTAACCCTTTACATGTATCCTAACATACAGTCCAGGGATGCCCAACCTGCGGCCCTCCAGCTGTTGCAAAACTACAACTCTCAGCATGCCCGGAAGGCCTACAGCTGAGCATGATGGGAGTTGTAGTTTTATAACAGCTGGAGAGACACAGGATGAGCATCCCTGATATGGTATGTTTAGCGCAGTATCCTTTGAATGTTACACATTTGGTGAAAAGTAACAAAAAAAAAAAAAGGCAATGCGTTAAAGGAGTTGTCTAGGTTCCAGATATTTATGAGCTATCCTCAGGATATATATTGATTATGTTGTAACCCGGCATGGCCACTAGACATATGATACGGAGGACCTTTACTGATGAGGAAGGGTCATCACTATCTAGAACCCAGAAAGGTCCATTAGCGATTAACATAAAACTTATAAAACTTTCTTTTATCATTCGATCAATATTTATGTGGGTGCATTTGACTGATTAGTCTGAACAGTATTTTAGCAGATGGTTACAGGTCCACCTTCTGAGTGGTAGCTGCAACGTTCTCAAGATTATACTGTGAGAATACAGGTACAGGGGAAGTGTATTCCATCACTGCTTGTAGGTGAGAACTAGGGCTGGGCGATTAATTGAAAAATAACCAAAAGTGAAATGTAGTCTGATTAAATCAACATTAAATTGGCCACATCAATTATTTCAATTATTCTGGTTACAGCCAGCGCTGCTCTACTCTTCCCCTCCCCTGGTCTTTAGATGTTTGTAAGGCTCCCCACCCCACCCAATCAACCGTACCTGCCTCCCCCCCACCCCATCAACTGTATCTGCCTCCCCCCCACCCCATCAACTGTACCTGCCTCCCCCTCACCCCATCAACCGTACCTGCCTTCCCCTCACCCCAACCGTACCTGCCTCCCCCCATCACATCAACCGTATCTGCCTTCCCCCACCACATCCGCCTCCCCCCACCCCATCAACCGTACCCGCCTCCCCCCACCGCTCCAAATGCATCCGCCTTCCCCCACCCCATCAACTGTATCTGCCTCCCCCCCACCCCATCAACTGTATCTGCCTCCCCCCCACCCCATCAACTGTACCTGCCTCCCCCCCACCCCATCAACCGTACCTGCCTCCCCCCCACCCCATCAACCGTACCTGCCTCCCCCTCACCCCATCAACCGTACCTGCCTCCCCCCCATCAACCGTACCTGCCTCCCCCTCACCCCATCAACCGTATCTGCCTTCCCCCACCGCATCCGCCTCCCCCCACCCCATCAACCGTACCCGCCTCCCCCCACCGCTCCAAATGCATCCGCCTTCCCCCACCCCATCAACCGTACCTGCTTCCACCCACCGCATCAACCGTACCCGCCTCCCCCCACCCCATCAACCGTACCCGCCTCCCCCACCCCATCAACCGTACCCGCCTCCCCCCACCCCATCAACCGTACCCGCCTCCCCCCACCCCATCAACCGTACCAGCCTCCGGTTGGTTTATTAATCATAATTAAAGGTAAAATGTTCAATTAATTTTCATCATAATCGCTCAGCCCTAGTGAGAACATTACAAAATGTTCTTGTATTTCCCAGACATAAAAACTGTAGTATAAAATTGGGGGTTAACACTAAAATCATTGAATGGAAGGCTCCAACAAGTGCCATGCAAGAGCAGATCAGCATTATACTAGAACAGGGCCTGTCCAGATGCATGCAACCCTAAAGGAGGCAGCTAAACTTCCATGCGGGATGTTGCATGTTGGATGGCGCACATTGCCATCATGCTTACCAAAAGCACAAATGACTGGTGGTGAATGTAAAGAGGATGATGTGACATCTGTGACATTGTCACTTACTTACATCCTGACAAATGCTAAGGCCATTATGTTCCATATGTAACTATCACATCAACTCCGAACACGTGCTGGGGGGATCCGTGCCTCCACGTGCAGGTGCCCGTATATTCTGGACCCGCTGTTTGCAGGCTGCAATACTGGCCCACCCGGCACACGTTGGTGTGTATGTGCCCTGACACTCTGCAGGCTGTCAGTGGTATACAGTCATTTGGGAAGACTGCCTGATCCTGTATAGGCACACGTTATCCATATGGTCCCATTTTATTTAAAAGAGCTGCATCAACCTTATTAAACCATAATGCCTGGTAAAGCTGACCCTGCTGATTAAAATATACCCTTCTTCCCCCGATCCAGTGCTGCGTCTAAGTATTTTTAAAAACCATGTAAATTCTGGCTTAAAAGGGGTTGGCCACTTTCTGGCTACTGTTGACCGATGTGTTTGTAGGATGAGTATATAGCCCTTACTAATATAAGCTTTGCTGATAAGTTGCACTATTTTCTAGATTTCATAAGGTATGCTTCCTTGTTGGCCATGTCTTGAGCTGTCCACACAGAGGTCTTGTCCATAAGATGTCTGCTGATGGACGGTCATGTCAATACATTGTACTGTTGGGAGTTTAGTGAACAGTGTTTGAATGGAGAAGTCTGGTCACATGACCCTCCATCCGGGACCATCCTATGGACATGACCTCTAGGCAGAGACCCCAGAAGATTTGCCTAAGAAGTGGGTATGGCTTATGAAATGGTGCAGGATATCAAAGAAGTCTATATTAGTAAGAAAGTAATAGTATGGCACTTACTAACACACTGATCAACAGTAACCAGAAAGTGGCGCAGGCGCGGGATTTCGAACTCTGACAGGGCCGGGAGCCGAAAGAGCTGGCTGCCTGGCCCTGTCAATCACCGCTACGGAGGAGGGTTAGGAGGAGGAATTACGGTCGCTACTAGGTGCAGGGTTCACGCCTACTGCACTTAGGGGAGCTAATTTACATATTTTAAAAACTGAGTTTTCTCACAAACTACTTTACAGAAAAGTATAACACAAACATATCTGTCATCAGGTGTCATTTGCGCATTGCAAATTACACTCAGTTTACTATGCTAAATTCTGATGACAGAAACCCTTTAATTGCAACAAGGGCAGGCCCTTTCTGCTTTGTGCACATTAGCTTCTCCTCTCTGCTTCCCTGGACTCTCTCCCCCTCCCCCAGCCACCTGAACATGTCAAATCGAGTAAAGGGGAGGAGCTAAAGTTTACCAAGTGTCTAGGGCCCACCTACAGTGCACTTAAGGGAACCTGTCATCAACTTTATGTTGCCCATACTAACGGCAGCATGAAGTACAGACAGGTGAGTTAATTTCAGCGGTCTGTCATTTATAAATTAAAAGTAAGTGGTTGCCGAGAACCAACCTTCACAAACATTGCAGACATGGCCTGGAAAAGAGTCACGGCCGCCTGAGAAGAGTCCTGGTTATTCATGAATTCCTGCTCTCCCCGCCCACCTGATGATGACTGACAGGCTTCTACCTAGTTTTCTCCCTTTCTCTCTAGGAGAGAACTGCCAATCGTCATCAGGGGGACAGGGAGAACAGGAGATTATGAATAACCATGACTCTTCTCAGGTAGACTTTTCAAGGCCTGTTTTGCAATGATTATGATGCTGGTTCTCAGCAACCACTTACTTTGAGCTCATGAGTGACACAGCGATGAAATCAGCATTTCTGTCACTATTTTATACTGCCCTCAGTGAGGTCAGCATAAAGTTGACAGGTTCCCTTTAAAAACATCTATTTCTCCTAAACGCAAAAATGGATTGGGGAAAGAAAGATATGATTTTAATCAGCAAGATCAACCCTAACCAGATGGTTGAAGGAAGAAAAAATACCGTGCAGAACTTTTTTTGTTCTTTGGCTCTCTGTATAAGAAACCACAGTCTGCTGTGCTTTTCTATACATGTGAAAGCAATATGCAGACACTCTGACATTTACACAGGGAGCTTTTTCTGGCATATAGGACAAATGTATGTGACCCGAACTGATATTCTCTGTATAAAATGGAATCGGTCACCTCGTTTTTTCCTATAGAACTAAGAGCACTGCCCCACAAAAGATTGCATACACATCCCAAAGATACCTGTGTGCATTTTGTATCTTTATTCCACGTCCAAGAAAAGTGCTTTTATTCTGCTGGAAAACAGCTCCCAAGTGCCCAGCTGGGTGGGGTTAGCTGTTCCCTGTGCCCCCCAGCACACCAGACTTAAGAAGAAGGGAGGGCTGCTTTAGCTGCTCATATCTTAGGATTGGTAGCATCTAGAGATAGGCATTCCAAGCTTTCCAACAATACCAGCATCACAACATTATATCCACTACCTCGGAAGATATAGCTGTTAGAAATCGGGATGGCATAGAATGCAGTTGACAGTGAAAGTAAAGACAGGTTTCACAGATTTTACTCCTGACTCAATTTCTAACAGTTATATCTTCAGATGTAATGGATATAATGCTGCGATTCTGGTACTGTCTGAAAACTTGAAATGCCAACTTTCAAACAAGACCACAACTTTAGCTGCTACCCATCCCAAGATAGGAGCAGCTAAAGCAGCCCTCCTCTCTTCATAAGTCTGGTTTGCTGTTGGCATAGGGAACAGCTAAACCCACCCAGCCGGCCAGTTGGGAGCCGTTTTCCAGCAGAATAAATGCACTTTTTCTGGACGTGGAATTAAGACACAGTTTGCAGTCTTTTTTGGGGCAATGCTGTTAGTTATATAGGTGAAAATGACATGATGAGATTCCAGTTAAGTGAAGACAAACAGCAAGACAACAAAAAAAGCTACAAATAAAAAAGCTAAAGTTATATTACAACACTTTGTGGCAGAGGCTAATTGCTATAGATAATCCCAACAAATGGCCTATGACATGAGAAGTCTACATACATGTAGCCTATAAATATGAGGCAGTGCATCAGCTAAGGTTTACACTTGAATGACCCTATCCTGCCAGACGGCCCCAATCTTATATACAACTGTCTAGGAGGAGACTGATTCTGAGGTCCGGACTGTGATATGCAACCAGTTGGCCTGCGATGCAACTGAAGAGATTAGGGTGGGTGGGGGTCAAAAACCAAACAGTAGCGGTGCTCCTATGCCACAAGCCCCGTCTACCATGTGGTCACCCTTTAGGTATAGTAAACCATTAAATGTGCCAACAGGCACAAAAACCCTATTTACCCTCACCATGTAAATACATATACACGATACAAATGGGTGTACAAGTCCACTCCCCATATTCCCAAAAGAAGAACAGGGCTGTATATACCTTTCTAACTGAGTGGATTTTAGCTGGACTAAAGGCCTGCTCTGACAGATCGAACCCGTCAATAGTTTCCGAACAGTCTGAAAGAGGCGCGTCCTGAAACAGTAAATTGAGTGAACACAGCAGACCAGACCTCGTGTACACCACATAACACTAACGATGGGAGCCAACATGCAAGTGGACAGGGCAGCAATGAGGCCGGAGCATGCGCGCAGCAACAAACGTGACATTGACTGCAAAAGACTTGGTGAAGGGGACTGGACTGCACCCATCGTGACAAGGAGATATGTATGTGATCACACACAGAACTAGGCGACAAGCGTCGTTGTGACCGTGCTTTATTGCAGATATCTCTGTAGCTGCAATAAATGTTATCACTGCAGTCATTACAGCTTATCTGGCTGCAGTCTGCACATTACAGATGGTCAGGAGACAGAGAAGAGGAGGCGCTCACTACAGATAACCACCAGAGATAAGGGACACAACAGAAGATTGTCCTTTGTGGTTACGCCTGGCCATATACATTACAGTAGTTATGCATGAGGTATCTCCCAGGAAAAGAGAACCAATGGGTCAAAGTGTGGAACGTGACAAGGGAAATAGTAGTTGGGAAGAAACACATCTAATGACCCATTTACACCGCCCAATTGTCGCGTTCTTACGAATGTTCATTCCCGATAATCTGCCCAGAATAAGGCAAGGGCTACACCTGTCGTGGCCAGGATCGTGAAAGGGGTTCTCTGGGAATTAAGAAAATGAAAATACGTAAATATTACTTTATTATAAATATATTCACAAATACCTTTCATTAGTTATTATGTCTCGTTTTGTCTGGGGAGCAATCATTAGGAGAAATAAAATGGCTGCCGTCCTATTACTGCACACAAAACCTGTCCTAATCACACAGCAGGACACAGCCACATCCCCACCCTCCTCTCTGTACTTCATGTCTCCTCATGAACTCCATTCCTACAGAGATTCAGTTGAAGATCTTATCATCTGTATTCAGGATCACAATCCCTGACGAGCAGAGAGGAGGATGAGGCAGCTCTTTATGTCAGTGCTCTGAAGTAACTTGTCCTCTTGTGTGATAAGGACAGGTTTTGTGTGTACTAATAGGATGGCGGCCATTTTATTTCTCCTGATGATTGCTCCCCAGACAAAACAAACCATTATAACTAATGAAAGGTATTTGGGAATATATTTATAATAAAGTAATATTTACATATTTTAATTTTCTTAATTCCTGGAGAACCCCTTTAAGTAGCGGCGATCCCATAGGGATCGCTGCGGCAGTCGAATGAAACCAACACGGCTGGATTTCTTGCGACTAATCCTGGCAATTCCATTCATTTCTATGGGATCACTGCTACTCAGCGATCCTGGTGGCGACAGGTGTCGTTGTGTAGCCCTTTCCTAAATTAGCAGATCAGCAGATGACCAAGCAAAACGCTCGCTCAGTGGGTGAAATGATCTTTGGTGCAAACACGGTCATCGCTTCTGTACATCAGATCGTGAAGTGTGAACAGGGATCTGCTGCCCAGAAGCAATGACGTGATGAAGACGAGTGATAGCAGTAGCCATCTCTCAACCTCATACAGTGGAGGAGATCACGGCTTGTAAATCCACCTCTTCACCTCCACTGAACACTATAATAATAATAATAACGCTAATATAATAATAATCGTGTGCTCATCGACACAGTATAAATGCTCCTTCATGTGTATGGTGGCCCCCCGATTCTTCTTATTCACTATACTGTACGTACATGCATGTGTGTGGGAGGGTCGGGAGAGATCGCAGTCAGTGACAGCCCTCTCGTGTGTATGGCTGGCTTTAGGCACAATTTTGCAGGGAGCTATAGTATCTACATATTTGCCAGTATCCCCTGTGTATTTACAGCAGAAGTGCCAACAACAGATGTATATGCCGCAGATCTGTTATCTGAGGCGCAGACAACTGCTGGCAAACATGCACCAAGTTCATTTACAGGCATGAAACCCACGGAGAAGAGAAAATATAAAAAGAAATATCAATAAAAGGGAAAAACACTAGAGATGAGCGAGCGTGCTCGTTACGAGCACTGTAGTGCTCGGCTCCCCTGCGCTCGCATGGGCGCCGGCAGCCGTTTCCGTCCTCCTCCGGAGGACGGAAATGGCTGCCAGCGCCTATGCTAGCGCAAGGGAGCCGAGCACGCTCGCTCATCTCTAAAAAAACACCCAAAAAGTGATCTTTTCAGATGAGAATTTTGGAATCCACAAGCTGACGCCATTTTGCAAAACTAACAAGCCCAAACCTCTTTAGAGGTAATGATCTCCCATACCTAGAAGGGTCTGAACCAATGAAGCCTTGTTTGAAATGTCGTATCAGAAGGCCAAGAATTTTGCATCCGTGAATTAAATTCCGCACAAGTCATCCCCACAGATGTTCTCTATATATGGGTTATCCTCATATTGTGTCATGCTGGGACATCTGAGGACTGGAGCTGTGAAGCACTTGGTTAGATTTCTCCTTTCCTCCACTGGTGAGGTTTAGTTTCCTGTCTTGGGGAGGTCATTAAGAAGCTCTATCATGCATGGCATTGAGCGATGGCGCCAGAAGCGTCTGTCACGGCCATGCTTGTGCCCCACACCAAAGCCACTTGTGTCTAATGTTACACACTACGCGGGTTTGCAAAGTAAAGAAAGCGGCCTCCAGCACTTACCTTGTACACAGATAGTCTCTGTTAATTAAAGAATAGGGTTAGAGCAATGGAAGAAAAAGACTCGTTGTACCGGGAATACTTCAGGGACGGAAACTGACCTGTGCTACACTTCTGTCCACTACGACGCCACAGAGGACCTGGGACTGAGGTCCGGCGGTTTTAATGTCTTGTAAATTCTGCTCTCTGATCTGAGACATGAAAGAAAATGAGAGGAATAACCAATACATTGATTAGTACAGCACAGATCTATAAAGGGAAATGTAGAAGTCATCTAAAGTCTTACAAGAAAGAGACTGATCATCATAAAGGCCACTTATCATCATTACTATTAGGGTGCATTGACATGACCGTATAAATGGATCTGCATCCGTTCGGCAATTTTGCGGAACGGGTGAGGACCCATTAATTTCCGTCCTGTTCAGTGGCGCCGCAAAAAATATAGAGCAAGTCCTATTCTTGTCCTTGTGGCTGGCCATGTGCGGAAATTGTGGAACGCACACAGCCGGTATTCGTGTTTGGCAGATCTGCAATTTCCGGACCGCAAAACACCTATGGTCGTTTGAATGTAGCCTTACACAGGTGAACAGACATTGTGGCTCACAATATAAATGTGGACATGCACTGACTTTTGTATGAAGAGGTTAGTGGTTTTTAACTAGATGCCTACCAAAGAAGGGGTGAAGGCACTGTCAGATTCTGTACGAAATGATGCCATGCTCCATCAGACTCCCTATGTATGGTAGTGCATGGTACCTCGGACCCGAAGCAGAGTTCAGATCCAAGTTTTAAAATGGCTTTCGGGTAGCGTTGAGTGAACTTCTGTTTTCAAGTTCAGCGTAAAAGGTTCTGGTTATCTATGAATTCCATTATGGATTCTGCTACCACGGACCATGGAATCCATAATAACGGAATCCTTAGATAACCCGAACCTTGTATGCCGAACTTGAAAACACAAGTTCGTTTATCCCTAATTTCCAGTTTAAAAATCAAATACCGAAGTTATTCACCGAAGTCTCGCGAGACTGACTTCGCTTCGACGAGGAAGCCGTCGAAAGGTGGATCTCCGTACACCATTAATCAGAAGTTTTGAGCGAAGCGACTTCAGCTCTAGGATTCGAAGCTCACTTCGCTCATCCTTAGAGGCCATGTGTCTGTATAAGACCGACTGCATTCTTGCATGAACCTTAAAGGGGTTCTCCGAGTTATATATATTGATGACCTATCCTCAGGATAGGTCATCAATATCAGATCGGTGGGGGTCCGACACCCCCACCAATCAGCTGTTTGAAGAGGAGGCGCGCGCCGTACCAGCGCTGCCTCCTCTTCACTGTTTACATGCTGGCCGTTACAGGGTAGTGGTGAGTAGGTGTAATTACACCTTACTGCCCCATTCATTTCTATGAGAAGAATCGCTTCCATAGACTTGTATGGAAGCGATTCTTCCCATAGAAATGAATGGCACGGTGAGGTGTAATTACACCTACTCACCACTACCCCCGTTACGGCCAGCATGTAAACAGTGAAGAGGAGGCTGAGGATAGGTCATCAGTAGTTAAATCCTGGAAAACCCCTTTAAGGAAGATATTTTGGAACTGGTTTATCAAAATTGCCTCAGAGGAGTTCAGATATGGTGTATTTGCTGCAAATAACGGTGCAAGAGGTCTGTTTTCAAAAGGCAATTCATACATAGCAGAAGAAAAACAGACTCTTGTATCTGCTGAGCAGATAACAGCTCCCCTGACCTGAAATGACTGTATCCTAGTTATGATACAGTCGGCTCGTAATCTGATTGCAGGGCTATGGCAAGATGATGGGAGTACACTGATTATAGCCCCACGATCAGATAGAGGCTGAGTATCAGGAATTACTATGAATCAGGCAGTTCGGTTCAGGAGAGCAGTGGTTGGCACAGACACACAGACCAGGATTTCTGGGGCGATCACAGTCGCCCTAAGTAAAAAAGCGCTCTTGCCGAGTTCAGTTTTCATTTTCTGGACCTGTGATGGCTAATCTCCAGCAGTGGTAAAACTACGACTCCCAAGATGCACACTTGCTTGGCTGTTCTCAGAACTCCATGGAAATGAAGGGAGCATGCTGGGAGTCATAGTTTCACCACAGCGGAGGTTAGACATCACAGGTCTAGACCGCCGAGGAAAAAAAGAATAGTGGATTCTGACTGAATATTGTGCGGCTTTTTTTTTCTTCTAAAAAAAACCCCCAAAAACATATAGGTAAGGCCCCATTCACACGACCGTATGTATTCCGTGATCCGTATAAAAACGGAACGGAAGACATACGGAAAGTCTTCCGTAGTGTTCCATATTTTTGCAGACCCATTGACTTTAATGGGGCTACGGACGTGATTTTGCGGCCAAGTATAGGACGGTGCACGGTGTGCATTCCGCATTTTTTTTTTCTCCTATGGAAAAATGAATGGGTCCATATGGTTCCGCATCTTATCCGCAAAAATGCAGATAAGATGCGGAAATGTACATTCGGTCGTGTGAATGGGGCCTAAAAAGATGGCTGAAAGGATTGCTGGGTAATTTGCATGAATTAATATGCTGGACCAAAGGCCGGCTCAGTGACTGAACCATGATCAAGCTGAATGACGTGTCAGCGGCACAAAAGGGTCTAATCCTTCAGTTTTCTATGACTGATTCCTGCAAATCTGTGTGTAAAATGTTCAGGCTAAACCACAATGGGGGGCAAATCAATGCCATGTATGAAATATAATGAGACCGTTACCTTGTTCCTCATTTCTTGCACTTCTTTGGGGTCTGTGTTCAGAGGGACAAACAGGTTGGGGACAGCAGAGGTGGCAGTTCTAAGCCCTTCCTCTTTAGTCCACTGCAAGATGAAGAAGAGTTACATGGTCAGATGAAGCAGATCACATCCATACATCTACATAGTTTAGTCATGCATGTCACAAGTCAGATGGGAAACTGAGCCAATGGTTATGCTGCTCGCACGGCCAGAAAACAGGACAGCTCTGAGCGCAGTGTGAGGGCTCATATTATGACCTCGGAGCACTGGGTGGGGACTTTAAAACCTCACTTTGGACAGATATTTACATTTTACTATTAGGCAATCTGTACAGATGAAGTGCCGTAGTGATAAATATTCATAATTATTAATGGATCTACTATGGTATTTTGTAACATATCTCCCCATATGATTCCTCAAATACAAGTTTTTTTTTTCAGATGACAGGAAATGGCTGCATTTTACTGGAATGCACTGGAGAACTTGGCATGACATCACTTCCTGCTCTGCAGTGATTGGCTGAAACTTCACCACACAGACTTCCTTCTCTGACGCCCCCTTCCAGGCACAGTGTACATAACACAAAGCTTTCTTTGATCTCTGTACTGTACTGGACCCCAGCGCCTACATTCTCACTGCAGCCATGACATACCTGTATGCTCCCGTAGCCAAGCACTGACCTGAGCAGCAGGGGTGCACCACCAATGAGGCCAGGTGAGACGATCGCCTCAGGCAGCACCAGGTAGGGGCAAGAGGGGGGCAGCTAAAGGGCCAAGGGCTGATAGGAAGGGGTTAGATTAAGAAATTGGCATTGGGGAGGGAGAGGCGCCATTTCAGTTTTCGCCTCAGGCAGCAGAAAGGCTAGGTGCACCCCTGCTTAGCAGTATATGCTATTGGCTGTAAAGGTCATATGCGGTATATGTCACTGCTGCAACCAGAATAACAAAGTCCAGGAGCGATGATGGAGCGGTAGCGCTGAAAGTGAGGTAGTTTGTAATGGCGAACATGATTCGGTTTTATTATTCTAAGGCCTCTTTCACATGGTCAGTATTTTGGTATCAGTACTTGTAAGCCAAAACCAGGAGTGGGTCCAAAACAAGAAGAGGCACAAATATTTCTATGATACCTTTTCGCTGCAAGTTCCACTTCTGGTTTTGGCTTACAAATACTGACGCAAAATAGTGACAGTGTGAAAAAAAAAAAAAAGTTAAGACAACCCCTTTCAGATGAGCGAGTGTCTCGCTGCGGACTAGCAATGAGGCACCCGGCCTGAACTCCCAGCACTGCCGGGGGTCATATAGCATTATATTGATTTATAATGCTATGTAACCCTTACAGTTCTGGAATGTATTAGATGACACTGACATAATGCTGTCACTGTTATCCGATACATTCCAGACCTCTAAGGGTTACATAGCATCAGAAATCAATATAATGCTATATGAACCCCAGCAGTGCTGGGAGTTCAGGACGGGTGCCTCATTGCTAGTCCGCAGCGAGACACTCGCTCATATGAAAGGGGCCTTAAAGAGGACCTGTCACCACTCCTGACACGCCTGTTTTAATAGCTTCATGCATTCCCCATGTGATAACTCCAGAGCATCTATTCTTATGTTTCTATGTTGTGCCATTCCTTTATTATTTCTACTAGAAGTTATGAATGAATTGCTAGCAGTCTGCAGTAAGGGTACAGAGGGGAGGTAATCAGTTGGGGGGGGGTGTCCCTGCACAGTCTCACTCTATCCAATCAGTGCTGCCATGTTCAGACTGTGCAGGTACACACCCTCAACTGGTTACCTCCCCTCTGTACCCTTACTGCAGACTGCTAGAAATTCATTCATAACTTCTAGAAGAAATAATAAAGGAATGGCACAACCTAGAGACATAAGAATAGATGATCCAGAATTGTTATTACATGGAGCTATTAAAACAGGCATGTCAGGAGTGGTGAAAGGTCCTCTTTAAGCACTTTGGAAACTTGTAATTAAGGGACCAGAGTCTGCACTTCCCATATAGTGTGAAGTGCCAGCTCTTGCTGTTTGGTACCCTGGCAATCTGCATTGCATAACCTGTGTCTTGCATTGCACAGTGCCCAATAAAGTCTATGGGCATCCATGGATATCCAACAGATGTCCGCAGTCCACAGCTACAGCAAGTAAGGAGGGTCTATAAAGGGCTTGGCATGAACTTAAAGGGTGTCTGACCAAGACAACTCCCTTTACACAGCAGCGTTTCCTTACTTCCTGGAAAACTAATAGAAATAATTGTAAGAGAATTTCTTTTATTGCCAATTGTAGAAGCGAGGAGAAAATGAAAACTGATGTTTCCTGCCAAGAATTTGCAAAATTGATTTTTCATATGTTATCCCTATTACAGTGTACGGCAGGTGCTACTAATGGTGATTTGTAGATGTAAAAGACCAACACATCATTGACTCAGTTCCCCGACAAAAATATTAAAGCAATGTGGGAAGCGGAAAAGAAAAAAAGACTGCGGAACACAATACAAGTCACTCACCGGATTCAATCCTTTTGCACAAACCGTCCTGAGAGATACCTGAACCCAGTGTATCTCATAGGACCCCTTCGTGCAAAACGGGATATTCACTATGATTGTGTTTAGCGAGTGGGTATCACCAAAGTTTGCATAGAAAACAAAGGTCAAAACCAAAGAAGCTACAAAACAGCAAAGGGGAGGAAAAGGGGGGGACTTGTCATTTTCCACGGGAAAACAGCCAAATCAGAGCAACTAAAAAGCCATTTATATAGTTGCTTAAGAATGAAATAAAGAGCGGATGGAAGGAATGAAGAATTTAGAAGGAAGAGTCCAAAATAAAAGGCAGCCATGGAAGAAAGCACGGATCTAAAACCAGGGGACGTCCTCTCCTCCTATACACAATGGTGGACACAGTGAGAGGTGTCATTCTCTTCATGGAGGACTATATTTAGAGACTAATACACAAATAGTCTATTATATCTAGCATTTCTGAATCCGTACAAGATGAGGAGCAGCCAGGCCTGGGAAAACACTGGCTTTGTATGGTTCTAGTTTTCAAGTGCCACTGTACTGCATTTAAAGAGGGCCAGTATACCCTCCTGGCATGTACATTTGAGTAAATTTGTGTATTCTCCACGAAATAATCATCATTCTGGAGCTGTTCCTCTAGTATTCCTCCTATTTATAAATAAAGTGAAAGCAGGGTGTTGGCATTTCCTTTGTCAAAGGCGAGTGTCCATATACTTACACATTGCTGACTCATTGGGACACACACCTTTAACTAGGAGAATGGCAACACCTAGTTGTCAATTTATTCAGGAGGAACAACAGAGGAATGGCACCGTGAAGTGTTCTAAGAAGAGAAATGTTATTTAACGCCCCTTTCAGACGAGCCAGTGTCACGCTCTGGACTCGGAGCACAGCTCCCGGCCTGAACTTCCAGCACTGCTGGGGTCACATAGCATTATACTGATTTATGATGCTATGTAACCCTTACAGTGCTGGACAGCATTATGTCAGTGTTATCCAATACATTCCAGAACTGTAAGGGTTACATAGCATCATAAATCAAAGCGCTCTGCTGTTTCCCAGCCAGGAAGTGGTCGGAAACTGTGTCTCATCTCACCTTAGTAACAGCGAGATGAGACAACCCCTTTAAATAACATTTCTCTTCTTAAAACACTTCACGGTGCCATTCCTCTGTTGTTCCTCCTGAATACATTGACAACTAGGTGTTACCACGATCCCCCCACGATCAGATACTGATGAGCTATCCAGAGGAAAGGTCATCAGTATCAAAATCTCAGAAAACCCTTTTACTGGGAAATTATTATGATTTACTAAAAAAAAAAAAAATGCTTAGTATAGTGCCACCTGTTGTTTCTATTGAACGGTCTTTCTGTGTCCATCTCACCAAATGTGAAAAGATGGAGGATACATGCTCAGTCAGCTTGTTCCTTCAGATAGATGAAGGATCCCTGTTGTAGCCGGCTGCTTCTGAAACTGCAGCGCCTTTTCTACTTCTCGGAGAGACGCTGAACAAGGGATAAGACGGTGAGACATTACTACTGTCAGAAGCCACCAACTCACCGCACGACATACCTGACGGAGCAGAGAGAAGCAGGACTGAGCATGTGCGTCCACCTTAGCATACTTAGGCTTCATTAGGCTTCATTCACATCACCGTTCAGCCTTTCCGTTCTCATGCTCCGTTTAGGAGCAGGAGAACGGAAAGGACGGATTCGGCACATAACTGAGCCCAACGGAGCCTAAGGGACCCCATAGACTATAATGAGGTCTGTTATGTTACCGCTCAGAAGATGATTTTGGAGCGGAGACAAAAGTCGTGCATGCAGGACTTTTGTCTCCGCTTCAAAAATCATCTTCTGAGCGGAAACCTAACGGACCCCATTATAGTCTATGGGGTCCTTAGGCTCCGTTCGGCTCAGTTATGTGCCGAATCCGTCCTTGCATGCAGGACTTTTGTCTCCGCTTCAAAAATCATCTTCTGAGCGGAAACCTAACGGACCCCATTATAGTCTATGGGGTCCTTAGGCTCCGTTCGGCTCAGTTATGTGCGAATCCGTCCTTTCCGTTCTCCTGCTCCTAAACGGAGCATGAGAACGGAAGGCCTGAACGGTGATGTGAATGAAGCCTTACTAAGATGGACAAAGGCTGTTGACTAGGAACAGCAGGTGGCGCTATATTATTTCTGCAATATCTGAAATACCGGTAAGAATTATTTATGAACTATAAAAACACAAAAAGATTATAATCATGGGCTGCATTTAACTAGAAACAGGCAACTGATTTCCACCATAATCTGAATACTTGTCAGCAAGCCCAAGCCCCAAAATCTAAGTACCGGTCCAACTAGTCATCTTGGTAGACTCTATATGGCTCGGGGCTCCCTGAAAAATACTGTGGGGCCCTTTGAATTTTAGTTACCAACCTGGTTATACCATAAATATCCTGTACATAAGGTACAATTCTATAACCATGTACTGAGCCAAAAAATAAAATAAATGGAAAATTATACAGGGGAAAAGGTGAGGAAATAATAAAACTGCAAAATTTCAGTTACAAAAATAAAGTTATGAATAATGGAGTCAGGTCATACTCACTTTCATATCTTCATAAACCATTACTGCGCCTTATTTAATTTTCTCATAAAATGGTAAACACATAAATGAGCCGATAAAGAAATGGCACAATCTGATCACTACCTCCCGCTGAGCGCGACCGCTCCAGACGTGAATATGACAACTAGACCGGAAGATGTCCATTCAAGTTCCAATTTTTAATGGGTCTCAGGACAACCCCTTTAAATAAACCTTTGGAATTTGGTTCCAAATTTACAAAGGGAAAAAAAAAATAAAAAATCATTTGTGTTCTAAGTAAAATATCTGCACGTTTCATTCCATGGCAGGTTATGCGCATTTTGAGGAGGACGCCCCTAGGCATCCACTATTTTAGGCTACACAATGAGTTATCCTTGAATGGACATCCCCTTTCATTACAGTAGAGAAAAAGCGACTTTTGGACACACGGGACGTATGACAGGACATAAGACAGAAGCTCAGTAAGACTGAAAACAGCCCCATGTGACAGACAGAAGAGCAATAGTCTCAGTTGTACTGAAAATTTTAGGTTAAAAAGAACATAAATGGCAGGAAAGAGACGCTATTAGATGGACCACGTTACAGAGCGCCTAAACCGTGATAAATACCAGGTAGGGAAGTAATTTAGGTGCTTACAACTTACACGCTTACACTTTGAGCAATTTTTTTTTTTTTAAAGGTTTTGTACATTTTTCTACTACCATATATCAAAATCCTGAAAAAGTAAAAATTTTAACAAACTAATTGCATCAGTCACCATTTTTTTTTACCTAAAAATTCTCAATATATCATTCTGCAGAACCTAATTTAGATGGTGCAATAAATTTAAAAAAAAAAATTTTTATTATATATATCCAATCACAAACAATTTCCCACGTCCCCTCGCCTCTTCTGTTGTACTGCAGCCAAAAAAAGAAGAGATGCTGGGTCAGATAGATCCCAATATCTGCTGCACTACGATGCCACCACGTAAGGTAGTCACATAATTGTGTCACCATCTAATTGTCTTTCATGTATTTTCCGGACCTGTCCACTCCACAAAAAACAAATGTGGACCACGGACCCATTGAAGTCCATGTGAACACACATTAAAAAAAAAACCCATAAGGGCCATTCACACAACCATGTGAATGGGTCTGCATCTATTCCGCAATATTCCACAACAGCGGACAAGAATAGGCATTTTGAACGGGGCACCTGACCGCGTGTTCCGCAAATTGCGGAGCACACACCGTTTGGCACCTGTAGTATTGCGGATCCACAATACTACGGCCTTCTAAATGGCCCCTAAAAAACAGATGCCATCTGTATTTTGGGGACCGCAAAACACGCACGGTTGTGTGAACGCACCCTTAGAATGGGGTAAATACAGTCAGAAAGTGACATTTTACTTCCAATACAAAGTACAGATTGGCCTCTTAGCCTAAAAATCACAAACTTCCCAAAGAAATCCAGAATTAACTGAAAGCAAATCCACAAAAAAAACCCGAATCTAGCTCTCATCGGAAATGCCATTTACAAGAATCTGAACAGATATTTGCACCCCTGAAAAACACATTAAAATTATACTAGCTCGAAAAAACAAAAAAACAAACAAAGCTTACGTACATAGCCAAATAAAAAAAAAAAGTGAGTGGCTAAGTACAGGGAATATTCTTAGGTTCCCAAATAAATCTATACCCATCACATACTGACTGGTGACCGGCAGATAATCAGTCGCCATATCCGTATTAGAAACAACAGCTCTAAATCACAGAGCTGAATGACATCTCGCTGCAGTGACAGCGTTAAACCCGCCTGCTCTGTGAGCAACACGTGTTATGGGCGAGTTTCCGTTAAGGGAAACTCTACCGCAAAAGAAATGCTAAGAACCTCTTCACTGCCGAAATGTAACATGTAAAAAGCGGATGATAATACTGATAACTATCACAAGTGGATATCCCCCCTTCTGCTGTCAGACAGGCTAGTTGCTCTATATACAATGGGGGGGTCACTATCCAGTACATTCCTTGCAACCAGTTGGTCTTTGATCAGTCAGGTCTTCAGGTGAAACTGGCACCAGCTTTCTGATATTATAGGGTTTTCCAGGACTTGGGTCATCAATATCCGATCGTGCAGGTCCAACACACCGAACCCCCACTGATCAGCTGTTCTGGAAACTAGCCAATGGACAGAAAGCTCTGTTCCCAGCGCCATCATATTAAAGCTCAGCCCCCAGTCACTTGAGTGTCAGCTGAGACGCAGTACCCAGCAAGGCCAGTGGATGGAGCCTTCTACAGTGGACAGAGCCTTCTGATCAGCTGGGTGCCGGACCGCCACGGATCTGATACTGATGACCTATCCACTATCTAAATTCCTATGTATGAATCTTCTGGCACCATCTATGGGGGGCACTATCTATATAGGGGTTGCCCACAGTGCCAACACATCTGTACAAGCTTTTTGCCTGGCACTGTAGCTCATCGCATTGAAATGAATGGGGCAGAGCTGCAATACCACACACAACCTGTTGACAGATGTGGTGCTCATTCTGAAAAGAAAAAAAAAAAAGCCATGTTTTTCCTGATCCTGGACAGTGTTGGCTGAGGGCCGCGAGCTGCACTTTAGTTATGCCGCACCCGACTTCTACTGTCAGTCGTCATTTACAGCCATCTACTGACATGCAACGTTTCATGCACGAGGAGGCTGGCGTGAGGGACTTGAAAGCTTTGGGAAAATGCGCCCAGCAGAAAGGGAGAAGGGAAAGTGAGGAAGATATTAGACATCCGGTAAGGCAGGCTAGCAAGGGAAACTGCTTAAGAGATTACCCGGCACAGGAAAGAGTTAATGTTGCTGTATAGTGGGTTAGTACCCATTAATTATATTAAGATCAGGATAGAGAGCGGTGAGTAGATTGGGATCTACAGTCTTAAGCAGTTTCAAGCAGACTACAATATACAGTTTTCTACTTAAGTGCAGGAATAATAAGAGGTTAGAGAAATGTCCGTGGTAAGAATAAACCCCACTACAGCGTTCCCAAAGCTTCCAAGTGCCAGTCACCTCAGGTTGCTCTATATCAACTATGAACAGTAAGGTAGGCACAGACCAAGCAGTTGGTTATACAGCTTGGCACGCAGACACCGGACGAGAGAGACTGCAGCAAGGGTTTCACGTGATCGTGTGTAATGTTCGTCCACACCTTAGTCTTCGACTTGGGGCTGCCTCCGTTCTGCCCTTCATCTGAGGCTTCATCTGCTCTACCAGAGTTCAGCCACTTTGTCTTCTCACGTTGCTGTTTCTGAAAACTGTGTCTGAGGGGAGAACATGTGCCTGAGTCACCATCACTGCCAAAGGAATAGCCAGTGACGCTGGCGGGGATCTCAACGTCACTGTACTTCTTGGCCTTGTCTCGCAGGGCAGGACATCTATAGGGGTAGCCGGTTCTGTATCCCTATGGAAGGATCGAGACAGAAGAAGGATGTAAAAAATGAATGACATACGCATAGTAGATAAACATGCTGTACAAGTACAGGTTACCACCCCTGTACCCTTACTGCAGACTGCTAGCAATTCATTCATAATGGCTAATAGAAATACATTGCTTTATTAACTCGTTGTTTTCCTTCTTAAAGAGGACCTGTCCCCTCTCCTGACACACCTGTTTTAATCACTTCATGCGTTCCCCGTGTAATAAGAATAGGTGCTCCAGAATAATTATGTGTAATGTTGCTCTATGTTGTGCCTTCCTTTATCATTCCTGCTAGAAGTTATGAATGAATTGCTAGCAGTCTGCAGTAAGGGTACAGAGGGGAGGTGACCAGTTGGGGCTGTGTACCTGCTCAGTCTGACAGTGGCAGCACTGACTGGGACTAGAATGAGGACTGTGCAGGTACACCCCCCCCCCCTCAAACTGGTTACCTCCCCTCTGTACCCTTTACTGCAGACTGGTTAGCAATTCATTCATAACTTCTTAGTAGAGAAATATAAGGAATGGCACAACCATACAGACCATAAGAATAGTATGCTCCAGAATTGTTATTACATCGGGGAAACAGGCAATTCTAGCATGCCAATTTTATGACAATTACTAATTTCTTCAAAAAAGATAGAACATGTCCTATTCTCCATTTTGCAGACAAGAATAGACACTGTTACAACGGGTCCGCACAAACAACGGATGCAGCATGGACGACGTTTGTATTTTTTGTGGATCGTGTAAATGCACTCTACCAATGTAGTCAGCCAGTCTGAGATATCCATATACTATTGGTTGTGGTTTTCTTCAGCTTTCCAAAGATTCTGGACCCTGGTTAAGAGCTTTACCCTAAACCTTCTTACTACTTTTCAGACATTTAACCCTCAGTGGGGAATCTTTGGTTGGGTGGACCCATAGAAATATAGCGGTATTGGGGAGTGAAGAAAACTCTTACAATGGGTAGCCATTTTAAAGTTTTTGATACGGCCACAACCCCCTCTCAAGAAGGAATGTGTCAAGCTTGTACGCCAGTTTTCCGGCGCAAGAGGCGTTTTGCGATAACACGTCTGCGTATGGAAAATGGGCATTCGCTTCTATGGGATGGCTCTGACCTATTCACTTGAACAGAAGAAGCCATCCTCTAGAAGTGAATGGGACGCCATACTTGTATTTACCCTGCTCGCCGCTGCTTTCTCTTCAAACAGCTGATCGTCGAGGGTGCCAGGAGTCGGCATCCCACAGATTGGATATTGATGACCTATCCTGAAGAAAGGTCATCAATAGAAAAAAGCGGATAACCCCTTTAAGTGGAGTTACTTGTATAATTCATACAGGTGTTTTTTTTTTTTTACATTTATACATTTTATAACGCCACAGAAAGCCCTGCACAAGGAAGATCCTTAAAGGGGTTATCCCATGACTAATGTAAAAAATGAAAATCAGACATCATATAGTACATGACAACCTATTTCTAACAAAGCTAGAACCAGCCCTGTACCTCACATGGGTCCAGAGATCTCTCCATTCATTGCTCTGCTAGATTTATATCAAGCTGACAGCTCAAGGGGAGTGTCTTTGCTGCTGCAGCTAAGGAGGCGTGTCTCAGCTCCTCCTATCACAGCTCAGGGGCGTGTCTCAGCTCTCCCTATCACAGCTCAGGAGGCGTGTATCAGCTCTCCCTATCACAGCTAAGGAGGCAGTTGAAAGATGAAACTGAGCATGTGCGGCCTTCTCAGTCAGCAGGACAAAGAAATAAGAAATTAAGTGGCACGTTACAGATACATTTTACTGAATAACTCAGTAGCTATAATACATTTTTAATTACATGCAGTCACAAAAGTATTCAGATCCAGGTGCTGGTTTGAAAACTGTAGAATATTTTTCGTGAGACAACCCCTTTAATAAACCTACCAACAATAAGATTTTACTTACTAGGTTATCCAGCATTCTCATGAGGGCTTCAAATTCTTGCTCCCCAAGAAGCCACTTCGGATGTGCAACTGTGTCGCCAGATGGTGACTCAGGTGAACGAGACTTTTTGTATTTCCCAGGATCTAATAGTACCAAGTTGTCTGGTCCCCCTGCACTTGCAAGGGTGCGTACCTAAAGCAAGACAACATTGTGTTAGGATGTGATGCAATATGTTCTGTATCTCACTTCACTATACACCTGGTAAAGATAACTAGACTGTTTAGAATGGACGGCAGAACACGTCATATCTAGCCAATGCACTCAGCACTTACCTGTATCTCACAGGCAGACACAAGATTGTGAATATAATAAAAAGCCTCTTCGACGGTTTCGCCCATAGTTACAAGCCCATGATTTCGGAGAATGAGAACCTTAGGGGAAAAAAAATTGCAAGGGGTGAGAGGAATCTTATAGTACCGACTAAAGTGTTTACAACGAGACTAAAATCAATACTCACTTTACTTCTAGGACCCAGGTTTTTCTGTATTAGTGTTTTCTCCTCTTCGTCAACCAGTATGCCATGATAATCATGATACGCCACCTCTCCTAGACACAGGGATTCTGGAGAAAGCGGCAGTAAGCCACATTTCATGGCAGACACCTTGTAGAGAAAGTGAACAGTTTCAATATCTGGACCATTCAAAACTTGTCATTTCAGTGAAACTTGAGGTGTTATGTGCATGGAGCCTGTACAGCAATAGGGGAATATTCTTCCCAAATGCCAATCTGATGCAGCATGTCATGGCTTCTTTTTGTCGGATTTGAACGGAACGAATTAAATTGGAAGCAAATGGATGTACAGGAAGGGCCCACATATGCAGCTGTATTACAAGATTTTATTGTTAAAAACTATATTAAAAAAGCCTCAGATTTCCTAAGGACTAAAATATCAAAGTGTTGGCTCCGAATTAGTACAAGAGCTGACTTAAAGGGGTTCTCCGAGTTATATATATTGATGACCTATCCTCAGGATAGGTCATCAATATCAGATCAGCGGGGTCCGACACCCGACACCCCCACTGATCAGCTGTTTGAAGAGGAGGCGCGCGCCATACTAGCGCTGCCTCCTCTTCATTGTTTACAAGCTGGCCGTAATGGGGGTAGTGGTGAGTAGGTGTAATTACACCTCACCGCCCTATTCATTTCAATAGGAAGGATCGCTCCCATACAAGTCTATGGAAGTGATTCTTCCCATAGAAATGAATGTGGCGGTGAGGTGTAATTACACCTACTCACCACTACCCAGCTACGGCCAGCATGTAAACAATGAAGATAGCTCATCAATATATATAACTCGGAGAACCCCTTTAGAGGGATATTTCCGTCTCAAAGTGCTGGCATACCCCTAGGATATGGCATCTGTTTATGACCGGTGGATGTCGGACCTCTGGAACCCCACCCAATCCTAAGAGCTGTAACTCGTAATTAGCACTGGGTTTCCCTTTTACGTTTTTCCTGCACAGTACCCCTCAGCTGTGGAGGGAATGGCAGATACTTGAAATGAATTGCGCTGCTGTTCTCAGCATAGAGGGAGCTGGGGCATCGCAGGGAAAGGTATGCAGTGATAAATCAATACTGTGGACACCTCATTCTCAGGATCAATGGGAGGCCCTGAAGTCAGACCATTACCAATCCTGAAGTGATGGCAAAACGATCACTTTATAAGCTTGGAATAAGCAATCAATGAGAATGGCTTAAGTAGACTACTTTCACACTTGCATTTTTCGCCTTCCGTTATTGATAATACAACTGTCTGCATCCGTTATGAATGGATCCGGTTGTATTATCTTTAAAATAGCCAAGATGGATCCGGTATTAAAACCATTACCCTAGGGAAACTAAATATTTAAAACATCTATAAAATATATGTGTATCTGTAATATTAATGTTAAATTTTTACATATATATTCTTTTGTTTTATGACTTGTACTTGCTTATACCTTTTATTTATATGTATTGTAAATGAAAATTGCAATAAAAAGATTATAAAAAAAAAAAAAAAAAAACCATTATAAGTCAATGGGTTCCGGATCAATTTTCTATTGTGCCCGAGAAAACGGATCCGGCACCATTGAATTGCATTGTGTGTCATGCTGGATCAGTTTTGCTCCACATCCCATGCCGGACAGAAAACCACAGCTTGCAGCAGTTGTCCGTTCCAATTGGGAACACAACCAAATGGAACGGGATGCATTTTGGTGCATTCCATTCTGTTCAGTTTTGTCCCCATTGACAATGAATGGGGACAAAATGGAAGCAGCTTTCTCCGGTATTGAGAACCTCTGCCGGATCTCAGTACCAGAAAAGTAAATCACATGTGAAAGTAGCAGTAGTTTTGCTGCGAATGTGGGCATCAGATCCACTAACAAAAGACAGCGTTGGAAACTAGATAACTTGAGCTTTAAAGTACTGCGAATGGTTGGGTGGGGGGCAATACGCAAATGACAGGTTCCCTTTAAGTAAAATTGTAAGTTTTTATGGTTTCACAGGGAATGGCAGCCTGGCGGTCAACCAGCAAACTGGAGCTCGTTTAGGTGGATTCTATATAAAGAGCAACAAGTATTACACAAATATAAAACACGGCTAGAGATACGGTAGAGGAAGCACGCTCTTTATACTCACTGCAGCCCCGGCAGGGGTATGGATATGAACAATGCACTTCACATCAGGTCGAGCTGCGTAAATAGCAGAATGCAATGTGAAGCCGGCTTTATTCACTCCTAGGTTTGTACTGCCACGGTCCACCATGTCACCTTGAAGATTGATTTTCACCTAAAACATTCAACATATCAACATATAGAAAATTAAAATAAAAACAATGTGAAATAGTTTGGTTTTTAAACTTTAAAGAGGCAGTATAATGCACAACTGTATCCTAAAATAAGATACATTGCGACATTGGTACCATGTCCCCATGCAACAATCAATCATGAATGAGATCTGGTGTTTTAGCCCTAGCTAGATACCATGTAGGTCTGGAGGGCTTCTTGCAAGTTAATAGAGTACAAAAACAACACTTACCAAACTAGAGGCAGTAACTTCGCTGTAGAGGAGTCCGAAGGGAACAATAAGGAAGTGTTCTTGCTCTGAACTCACTCTGACCTGCGTTAGACATAGGGCATTAGGTCACATGCATTTAGCTTCCAGCGGCAATCCAATGGCATTTTATTTAAAGGAAAACTATTCTGAACACACGATAGTCACTGTATTTCCAACAAACTTTGCATAAATGAACAGTACAAGTGAATAGAAGAAACTTTGTAATATATCTTATTAGAGAAAAATGTCTCATTCTCCTGCTCGTAAACTAATATTCTCTGCCAAGTCCTTTTTGAGAGACGAGACTGAGGGATCAGATTACAGCTGCCAACAGAAGTCTGTGGAGACGACAGAGGGAGGAGGAATGGCTGCTAAAAGGAGAAAGTCATTTTTCTCTGACAAGATTTATTACAAAGTTTATTTTCCCATGAAAGTAGAGTAAACCACTTTTTTTCTTAAAGTGAAATTCCAGTCAAATCATCACCTCACAACTCATTATACAACAACAGAGGTGAACATCAGTTGGTGTTCAGGAGCAGGGGCCCTCATGATTTCCAGAACTGAGAAGAACAGCACCTTAAATTTTTACTGTGCAAAGTTGTCTGTACACATTAGACCACTTTCTCAACCTGCAGTTCACTTATGCCACAGGGCAGGCAACACAAGGTAAGAGGGTACAGGGACTGCCCCAGCTGCTAGGGCCTCTCCACTTTCAACTGAATTGCCATCCTCAGGACGGCAATACAGTTGAATACTGCGGCGGTGCAAGGGTTCACTCTTAAATCCAACGGTGTCTGAAGCCTATCAGAGGACAGCACTGGCGGCACGATTACATCATTATCATGAAATGCCCGAGTCGAGCTGCATGTAGCTCAGGGCGCAAGAAACTTCTGTACTGCACCGTACAGCAGCCAGCGGCATGGAACCGGAGTGAGGCGAGAACTTGAGTTTGTTATTTTCCTTTGCCACCCTGGGGCAGCATACTATTGGGCCACTAAAAGGGGTCATTATTATTATTATTACTGGAGGGCACTATGGGGACATAATCACTACTGGAGGCACTATTATAACTACTGGGGGCATTATTACTACTAGGGAACATTATTACTACCATGGGCATCATTACTTCTGGGGCAAAAAGGGGGACTTTACTACTATTGAGAGCACTGGGGCACTCTAGAAGAGAAGTAATATTGGTGGGACATTTGGGGGGAGGGCCCTGGCACAGAATCAGCTTAGCACAATTATTTTTGGGGGACACCATTTATGGCACTATTTGCTGAGTGCAATTATCTGAGGGCACTGTCTGGCAATAATTATTTAACGGGGCACTGACTGTTACTAATATTTTCATTATCTGTTTCTGCAGCATAGTATAGGAGAGTACAGAAGGCAAAGGGAGTGGCAAGATGGGGTATTCAGAAGGTGGGGAGGATGATGGCAAAGTAGGATAAGTGCTTGGCCTGGGAGAAAATGTCTGTATGTGGGTAAGTAACTGGCTCAGTGATAGAAAACAGAGGGTGGTTATTAATAGCACATACTCAGATTGGGTCACTGTCACTAGTGGGGTACCACAGGGGTCTGTATTGGGTCCTATTCTCTTCAATATATTTATTAATGATCTTGTAGAAAGCTTGCACAGTAAAATATTTTTTGCAGATGACACTAAACTGTGTAAAGTAATTAACACAGAAGAGGACAGTGCACTGCTACAGCAGGATCTGGATAGACTGGAGGCTTGGGCAGAAAAGTGGCAGATGAGGTTTAACACTGACAAATGTAAGGTTATGCATATGGGAAGGAATAATGCAAGTCACCAGTACATACTAAATGGTAAAACACTGGGTAACTCTGACATGGAAAAGCACCTAGGAATTTTAGTGAACAGCAAACTAAGCTGTAGAAACCAGTGTCAGACAGCTGCTGCCAAGGCCAATAAGATAATGGGTTGCATCAAAAGAGGCATAGATGCCTGTGATGAGAACATAGTCCTGCCACTTTACACATCACTAGTCAGACCACACATGGAGTACTGTGTACAGTTCTGGGCTCCTGTGAACAAGGCAGACATAGCAGAGCTGGAGAGGGTTCAGAGGAGGGCAACTAAAGTAATAACTGGAATGGGTGGACTACAGTACCCAGAAAGATTATCAAAATTAGGGTTATTCACTTTAGAAAAAAGACGACTGAGGGGAGATCTAATAACTATGTATAAATATATCAGGGGTCAGTACAGAGATCTCTCCCATCATCTATTTATCCCGAGGACTGTGACTGTGACGAGGGGATATCCTCTGTGTCTGGAGGAAAGAAGGTTTGTACACAAACATAGAAGAGGATTCTTTACGGTAAGAGCAGCGAGACTATGGAACTCTCTGCCTGAGGAGGTGGTGATGGTAAGTTCACTAAAAGAGTTCAAGAGGGGCCTGGATGTATTTCTGGAGGGTAATAATATTACAGGTTATAGTTACTAGAGATCGGTCGTTGATCCAGGGAGTTATTCTGATGTCTGATTGGAGTCGGGAAGGAAGTTTTTTCCCTAAAGTGGGGAAAATTGGCTTCTACCTCACAGGGGTTTTTTGCCTTCCTCTGGATCAACTTGCAGGATATCAGGCCGAACTGGATGGACAGAGGGCTTTTTTCGGCCTTATAAACTATGTTACTATGTAAGTGTGTGTGTCTAACTGCAGAGATGAGACATGGCGGTCTGGTCCAAATGGAGGTGAGGAAAAAGGACATCTATTTTAGAGTACACGTCATTGGATGTAAGAGGTATGTTTGGTAGTGTGGAACGTAATTTAAAAAGTAATAATCATCCATCAGGGGTCATAATGTCATGTCTGTCATCTTGATCAGAAGATTAGTGCTGCATGTCCTGTTATTTTAGACACCCTGCAACGATTGCTGATATTTTCGTGTCGTTCTTGGGGCCACTCATCCATGTGGACGGTACTCTCAACCGATTTGGGTATGAATCCATCCCTGCAGATCACGTACACCCATACCTGCTGATCTTCCAGCAAGACCATGCGACATGTCACACGTCTAGAAGTGTCCGACATTGGCTGGAGCAGCATGTCCAAGTACTACTCTGGCCCCCTAATTCCACAGACTTGAACCCAATGGATCATATGTGGGACCACCTTGATTATCGTGTTCACTCTATGGTTACCCCCCACACCCTCCAGATACCTGTGACAACCTACCAGGACCTCACTGAGTCACTGGGGGCCTGTCTAGCTGCTGTCCGGGCTGCACACGACGGTGACTCTGGATATTAGCTGCTGGTAATAATAATGTGACTGTATTGTGTATGAATGTCTGCGCTCAATTAGTCATGTTAGAAATGTAATAAATATGAAAATATGGTTTCTACCCAAAATTAATAAATTATATTAACCATAGGAAAGACAATGGAGCTAATGTATAAGGAGGCGCCATGAGTTAGTCTAGACGAACATCTGCAGCAGAGGTTCCTCACAGAATCCAGCAAAAATACTACTGGAATCCATAAAGACTCCATTACAGCCAACTGGATTCGTCAGGCATATACTGGATCCAGCAATTCAGCTTTTCGGAAATTCGCTAGCTAGTTAATACCATGCATACATAGCACAGGGAGGAACAGTCATCACGACCCTTGTGTGACTGCAGAATGAACTGGACAGACCATTCACAAAGAGCTCAATGTCTTCATCCCATTTGACTCTCTCCTGATAGCAACGAGGACTTTGCTTTACAGCATGTAAAGCGATGTTGGCAGCCCTCCACGTTACATAACGCAGGCGTTTCTGGATCTATTACTATCAATTTATTCATTCACTTATTGAAATCTGAAGTATCTGGGTGCGGCAAGGTCAAAGAAAAGGAGTATAAACTCTCCTGTCACATTTTATAGCAGAGATTATTAGAAGTCTCCATAACAGTCAGTATCCACCAGCATTAATATCCGGATACTTACAGTAATGTGATTGTAGATCAGTTGAGACCACCCAAACAAGTCGGCCAATCGGTAAAACGCCGCCAGCTTACATCGAAGCAGTTTCTCGCCCTTTTCGTAGGCAATGGAATCGGATCCTCTAAGATCGTTCACAGGGGTTACCATTCCTAAGCCTGAAATAAAGTACACGGGGGTGAAACACTGGGCTGTACGTAAAGTATCCATACCATAGAAAACAGAAGTCAGCCCGTGACTGCAGAAGCCTTCATGTCTGTAACCTTGGCTCGTAATTTTTCCTTCTACACAATGGACAGAACTGCATAATTTATGGCCGCAGCTTCTAATAACCCACAGTTATGGATTTTATGACCTTGCTTTAGCTATGTCTGTCAATACTGCAAAATGAAAAGAATGTCTTCGGCAGGAAATGGAACTGAAAAGTCTGGGGGAAATAAACCTGACCCCGGTCTAATTGCTACTCGTTAAAAGCATGTTGGAGCTACGCAAAAAGGTTTAGTATATTCGAGGCAAATTCAGAGCAACAATACCACACAACTAAATGTATGACAGTATGGGCAAGGTGTACCAATACTTTAAAGAGGACCTTTCACCACTCCTGACATGCCTGTTTTAACAGCTTCATGCATTCCCCATGTAATAACAATTCTGGAACCTCTATTCTTATGTCTCTATGTTGTGTCATTGCTTTATTATTTCTACTAGAAGTTATGAATGAATTGCTAGCAGTCTGCAGTAAGGGTACAGAGGGGAGGTGACCAGTTGGGGGTGTGTACCTGCACAGTCTGAACATGGCAGCACTGATTGGATAGAGTGAGTCTGTGCAGGTACACACCCCCAACTGGTCACCTCCCCTCTGTACCCTTACTGCAGACTGCTAGCAATTCATTCCTAACTTCTAGTAGAAATAATAAAGGAATGGCACAACATACAGACATAAGAATAGATGTTCCAGAATTGTTATTACATGGGGAATGCATGAAGCTATTAAAACAGGAATGTCAGGAGTGGTGAAAGGTCCTCTTTAAATAATAAAGAATACCCAGTAGTCAATGGATGTCAATGCCGTTACAAACTAACATGGTGCAGTAGTGCAGCTTCTTTTATAATTCCGGATGGGTGCAAACTGTACTGTGTTGCATGCGGATTTTGTTACAGATTTCAGCCCACTGCCTTACAAATGGTGGAATCGGAAAATACACAATATTTCCACACCAGAATGAGAATGATGTGGATTTTATGACCCAGACAAATCAAGTTCACGATACATCATCAAATAGCTTGGAAAGTATGTAATAAAGTGTATTTCAAGTATAAGGACTCTTTTACGTGTCAGTGAATTGTGGACGTCTGCCATCTGTGGTCTCCACTGACTGATCACATATCCATTGTTTTTAACCACCTAACTGTTTTGCTGAAGTCCAGCTGCTGTCTAGATGCTGCTATCTCCTGAATGGTGGCAGCTAGAAACGTGGAGCTGGTCTTGTTTGAAAGCGGACATTCCAGGCTTTCATAATGACAGAAAGTCCAAGCAACATTGGAGAAATCACTGTTAGAAATCTAGTCGGAACAATCGCGGGTAAAACCTGTTTTTACTTTCACTTTCAGCACATTCACAGTATGCCGATTTCTATCAGTGATATCTTCCCCTGTACTGAACAGATTGCTGTCATTCTGGTATTGTCAGCTTTCAAACAAGACCAGTTACATGTTTTTAGCTGCTTCCAATCAAGAGATAGCAGTATCTAAAGCAGCCCTCCCCCTCCAGTTAGCTACTATTCCCACTGCTGGACCGGGACTCGGGCAAAACAGTTAGGTGTTTAATGTGTGTTTTCACACATCAGTGCTTTTCCACGGACTGTGGTGACACCTTGGAGGCATGCCCTATTTTTGTCCATGATTAAAGGACTTACCTGGGTAAAGATAATGTAACCTAGCTGCAACTAGGCCAAGTGACCGATGTACATCACATCCTAGGAAGACGTTGTGGTGGTCACGGAGCATCAACCTCTAACAGCTGACTGGTGTGGTCCTGGGGGTCGAGCCCCCGCAGATCCAGAGGATAGGTCATCAGTAGTAGTTCCCGGATGAAACCTTTTAAGGATTCCTCACACATATTAAATTCTACAAGTCTGTGAAAACCACGGCACAACATAGATGCCATCTGTGTTTGGTCGGTGGTTTTCACAGATCGGTTTTAGGATATGCTCTGGAACTTCATTTTCAGCCTAGCAGTGTACACGGAATATGGATGACACATAGATGGCAAAACACGGACACGCGGACTAAACTGATTTATTGCAAAAACCCAAAATGTGTGCTGTTCTTTTGTACAGGCGGTTTTATATATATTTTTGGCAATCACTTTGTCAGGCACACTGTAATGCACGCTTACTTAAGTTTAAAGATGCCATTCCGCCTTGAGGAGCTGCTGGTGGGTAAACACTTGGGACAGTTGTGGTCATGAAGTCTGCTATCTGTTGCAATGCCAACAAGCCAGTCGGGTTTTTGCCTTTTTTGAGTTGGTCTTGGATCATTGTCTCCAGTTCATCACAAAATGCCTGAAGAAAAAAGAAATATATTAAGTCAGTGAAAAAACAAACAAAACAAAACTGAAAGAAAGAGAAAAAACTTATTATATTCTGGTCACGAGAAAAAGAAAGCGGTGAACTTCCCTGCAAGTCCTCTAACAAAAAGACATATGGTCATTTCTGTAAATGGCCTGCGCAAATCAGGGACCTGGCATCCATTTTTCACACAAAATACCGGCCACAACCAAAATACTAAAGGGTTCTAGGTTGGCAATGAACAGCAGCAATAGTTCTCTTTTGCCAGCTGGGAGCCCTGATTCCTGTTCATTACACTATGTGGCGGCGTAGTGTAATCACAAGTACTCGTTCTAGTGACTGGAGCGAGTACTTGTTATCACACTGCGCCACCAAAACGTCAGAGACAACGGGTAGTGTAATGAACAGGAAGCAGCGCTCGCATGGACCACCTCCTCTTCAGCTGATCGGTGCTGGAGCCAGGTGTCGGACTCCTGCCAGATATTGGTGACCTATCCTGACGATGGGTCATCAATATGAATGGCAGGACAACCCCTATAAGGCTACTTTCACACTGGCGTTTGCAGGATCCCTTTGTGAGATCCGTCCAGGCTCTCACGAACGGATCCGTCATGATAATACAACCGTCTGCATCCGTTCTGAACGGATCCGTTTGTGTTATCTTTTACACAGCCAAGACGGATCCATCTTGAACTCCATTGAAAGCCAATGGAGGACGGATCCGTTTTCTATTGTGTCTGAGAAAACGGATCCGTCCCCATTGACTTACATTGTGCTCCGTTTGCATCAGTTTCCATCAAGCGGACACCAAAACGCTGCAGGCAGCATTGTTGTGTCCGCCTCCAAAACAGAATAGAGACTGAACTGAAGCAAAACTGATGCATTCTGAACGGATCCTTTTCCATTCAGAATGCATTAGGACAAAACTGATCAGTTCAGGACCGTTTACAAGAGCCTGTGACGGATCTGACAAACGGATCCTTACAACGCAAGTGTGAAAGTAGCCTTACACACACAATATATATCTTTTTATTGCTGATCTAGTATCCCAGTAATAGGGGGAATAGAGCCCCCAGAGAGGTTGTATAGAAGTTGTACAGGTATAGCCTCACTCCAGAGCTGATCTGGTTATGCTAAGACCCAGCAGCTTGTGCAGACTCAGTCCACGATCGTCACATGATCACTGGGACCGCAGCAGGAAACAGCATTGTGCTTCCTAATCTCTATAGAAAGCTCTCATTCAGTGCTGTGTACAGAGCGACGGGGGAGGCCTTCTTTATGGGGAGCCACTGACAGCAGACTCCCTGCACCTGCACGATTAGCTTGCAGCTAACATCTCTGCATGGTCATCAAGACCGCCCAGACGTATATAGTCAGTGGGCAATCGGGAAAGGGTTGATAACAAAGGCTAAGATTAGAAACCAGCGACAGAATACACCAAACGTATCAGGCAGACAGAACTTTTGGGGGTCATTTATTAACACCGGTGTCTAAATAACCCCTGTGCTGGTTCTGCCGAAGTTATGTAGTGGCGCAAGCTGGTGTAGATTTAGAATATTTTCTATGCCTAAAACAGGCGTAGAAAATGGTAAATGAGACGGGCCTGATGGCAAGCCTGCTTTTTTTTTTAACCTGGCACAGGAAAAAGTTGCTGATTGCTGCACAAATAAGCTTTGCGCCGCAATCTGCGACAGATATACGCCAGAAAACTGTCAGTTAGTGAATGACCCCCTTTATCTTTCACATGCAATCCTGTATAAATCTACGATATGAATTCCAGTAATTCAGGTTCTCACGTCACAGAAGCCTGCACCGTGTGGTTCTCTTTCCTTTTAAACATTCTTGTCACTTGAAAAACCGTAAAACTTGGTGCATATTCCATCGAGTACACAGAAATCAGAGCTCGCCTCCGGCGTTAGAAACTTGTTTTCTGTGGAGATCGGTTCGGCCTTTATGCATCAACATTTAATGAGGGCAACTTAATGTGAAAACTAAAAGTCACACTACAGCCGGGGGCCTGCAGGGGATCAATCACCTTAATTAAAATGCCTTGGATTCCAGATTTATTTGCCAGCCATAAACAGTGTCCAGTCTACATCCCGGATTTGTAATCTTAAGGTCAATTAAATTCACCCTTTCGCCTACAAAATAACGAGATTCAATGGTCAAGGGAGCAGCTTACGGCTTCAGCCTTCAGGATAGGTGGTTCTTCTTCTGATATTCAGCAGTTCCATAACAGCAACATATAATATAAAAAGCTGAGTGTACGTATGTATGCATGCATGCGTGAATGTCCGCTAATAAGGGGACGGTCTGCTATGGAGGTAACTGTTAAGAGGACAGGGCTCTGTGGAGGTCATTATTAAAGGGGCAGTCACTGTGGGGGGGGGGGGTGTCACTGTTAAGGGAGCAGGATGCTGTGGCAGTCACTTTTAAAGGGGCAGGCGCTGTGGAGGTCTGTGTTAAGCGGGCAGGAAATGGTGGAGGTCACAGTTAAGCGGATGGTCTGCTATGGAGGTCAGTGTTAAGGGGCAGGGTGCTGTATAGGTCATTTAAGGGGGTGGGGTGTTGTAGTGGTCAAATTTTTAGTGAACGGAGCTCTGTTTAGATCACTGTTCAGGGGATGGGTTATTGTGGTAATCACTGTTAAGGAGACAGGGTACTGTGGAGATCACTGTTAAAGGGGCGGGAGCTGTAGAGGTTACTGTCATGGAGGCAGGGGACTGTGAAGTTCACTATTAAAAGGGGCAGCTGCTGTGGATGCGATGGAGAACACTGTGGATATCTTTTAACCTCACACACAAACATGAAACATACCCCTGCGAAGCCGGGTCCTTCTGCTAGTATAATATAACAACCAAAGTTATAATAAACCTTGTGCTCTACTCAGCCTTTTCAAATGGCTCGCAGCTTTTGGACTAAATCTCAGAACAGGTCTTACTCACCGGACTCTGAAGGATCATGGAGACTCTCTTTTTCTGCTCCATCATGTTGAAGTCCTGGCGAAGGTCAGGTGCCATGTTTCGCTCCCTCAAGTATTCTGGGTTGTTCTCGTCCACGCGGTCAAAATACTTCTCTTTATGTGGAGCGTTTGTTGGGGGTGGTGAAGTCACCACCCCTGCGTTTGAATCACCATTCATAGTACAACCTTATTTTGCTCTGGTGAAAGAAAAACAGAAGAAAAAAAAAACATTTTATTACTGGTTAAAAACCTTGAAAACGCTTCATACGATTTCATGACTTGCATAAGAAGCTCACAATTGGGTACGTGCATGGTATGATCAATGGGGTATTCCGGTTGTTACAAGTCATCCCTTATCTGATCATGAGAATGGGGGCACCATAAGCCCCTGAAAATAACAAAACAGGCAGTTGCAGATGCTCACGGCCACTCCGTTTATTTCTAGGGGAGTCCCGCAAATTGCCGAGCGCTCACCTATCTCCAGAACTCCCTCAGAAATGAATGAAGCGGGTACGTGCATGTGCGCCCAGCTCCTCCGGGGGCAGCAAGGGGTAGGGAGCCCCTTTTCTAGTGATCGGTGGGGGGTCCCAGTTTTAGGACCTTCACTGATCTAATAGTTATCCCCTATCGATTACAACGTGTACCAACCGGAATAACCCTGTAAGTGTGCATTCATATGACCGTATTTTGTGGTCTGCAAAATACGGATGACGTCCATTTTTTTCTTTGCAGACCCAACGCCTATTCTTGCCCACAAAATGGTTCTTTTTTGCGGGGCTGCAGAACTGACAGCACACAGTATACTGGCTGCATTTTTAGCAGCCCCATTGAAATGAGTGATTCTGCATCCGATCCACAAAATATGTGGACCAAAAAATACAGTCATGTGGTGAATTTTTTTTTTGGCAGTATCTGGATGAGATTTCTCATCATGAAAATGTGCAGGGCATATGTCCTATCAGTTCCTGCTATGTATGGAACAGAGATAGCCCAGCTCCACCAACCCCACAGTCTTTCTAGGAGGAGACGGCAAGCATGCTCCAACGTCACTCAAAACTCTTTCGTTTTGGCAATTAAAGGGACTGTCCCATCTGGGACCACAGAATATGCCGTAAACAGGCGAGGGTCCCTACTGCTATCTAGAAAACGGGGGCCACATTGCACCTGGACAGGAATGGATTGCCAAAAATAGCTGAGCAGGCGCTATTCATGCGAGAGGTAGGGCCGCACCTATCGAACATTTATGGCTTATCCTGTGCATCTGCCATAAATGTCCCAGATGGGAAAAACCCTTTAAGTTAAAGATCTGGCCACCTATAGCTTGTGGCCCCAATTTTTGTTAAAGGATCAATGGGATGGGCAGCCATATTGCTTGTTATTTTGAATAAGCAGAGAGAGCAGAGCCTCTAGGTGTAATGGTAACGCCCCCGTTGCTCCTAGCGGCTCATTTGCATATAATAAAACATCATATTTCTCAGCAATGTGGACACATATGAACATGGGACCAACACAGATGTCTTCAGCTGCCAAGTGCACATGTAACAGGTCAGCCAGTGTCATAGGGACATGAATGCAGAGTATAGGACAGGGGCCACGGTACCTTCAAGGGATGATTGCACTCAATTACAATGGAATTTTATTAAATATAAATTGATGCAATTAAAGGGTTTTCTCATGCAGGAAAAATTATCAGGAAAATTGCATAACGACAAAAAAGGTCAAATGAAAACTGAAGCTGAACCCCTGACTCTCATAACTAATCAGCGTACAGGAAAAATGGCAAGCAACCAGCTAATGATGGGGGGCTCCAAACCCCCAGATGTCTTTATATACTACAGCTATAGAGCGTGCAAGGGGCTCGAATGTTCTCAGCGCTCACACTAAAGACGACCGTACACAGAGAGATGTAGGTGGATGGCTGACCAGAAGCACACTGACAATATATCACATCTAGTGAAGGACGGACGTTTACCTTACAGAAATATCTTTCATCCATCAGATGAACACTTCCAACATGGCCGACCTCTCCTCACAGCCTGTATGGATTGTACCTTGTTTAACTTCACCCAATGAACGATCCTTAGGCCCCTTTCACACGAGCGAGTTTTCCACGCGGGTGCAATGTGTGACGTGAACGCATAGCAACCGCACTGAATCCTGACTCATTCATTTCAATCGGTCTGTGCACATGAGCGGTTTTTTTTTTTCACGCATCAGTTCTGCGTTGTGTGAGAATCGCAGCATGTTCTATATTCTGCGTTTTCACACAGCCCTGGTCCCATAGAAGTGAATGGGGGTTCAGTGAAAAACGCATTGCATTCTGAAGTGCGGATACAATGCGTTTTTCACTGATGGCTGCTAAGAGATGTTGTTTGTAAACCTTCAGTTTTTTATCACGTGAGTGAAAAACGCATTGTACCTGCGCAGAAAAAAACTGAACGCAATCGCAGACAGAACTGACTGAACTTGCTTGCAAAAATGGTGCGAGCTTCACTGAACACATCCGGACCTACAGATGTAGCACTGTTAATAATGACTTGCTAAACCCGTTAACCAGACTACAGTGTTAATCAATACAGGGAACCCCCCTTTTGGTGGGATAGCTAAAAGTGTTATCTCCCCTTAAAGGGGTCCTCCAGAAATTAATAAAATGAAAATACGTAAATATTACTTTATTATAAATATATTCCCAAATACCTTTTATTAGTTATAATGGCTCGTTTTGTCTGGGGAGCAATCATTAGGAGAAACAAAATGGCTGCTGTCCTATTAGTACACACAGAACCTGTCCTAATCACACAGCAGGACAAGTTACTTCACAACACTGAGGTAAAGAGCTGCCTCATCCTCCTTTCCTACTTGTCAGGGATTATGATCCTGAATACAGTATAATATATTAAGCTGAATCTCTGTAGGAATGGAGTCCATGAGGAGACATGAAGTACAGAGGACGGACAGGACAGACTGTGGTAATGGAGACTGCAGACAAGAGCTGCTGCTTATTAGCCACATCTACTCATGAGCTCCATCTCTACAGAGATTCAGCTGAAGATCTTATCAGCTGTATACAGTATGATAATCCCTGACAAGCAGAGCAGAGAGGAGGATGAGGAACTCTTTACCTCAGTGCTGTGAAGTAACTTGTCCTCCTGTGTGATTAGGACAGGTTCTGTGTGTACTAATAGGACGGCGGCCATTTTATTTCTCCTGATGATTACTCCCCAGAGAAAACGAGCCATTATAACTAATGAAAGGTATTTGGGAATATATTTATAATGAAGTAATATTTAAGTATTTTTATTTCCTTAATTCCCGGAGAACCCCTTTAAGTCATGTTAACCAATGCTACATCTGTAATCCGTCACGCTCATGTGAAAGAGGCCTTAGGGCTTATGCACACAATGGTGATCGGCCGAGGAAACAGTCAGTGTGTTGGCTGCATAGCGGCAGTCTGACCTATCATAGTAATTTATGTTACAGTCTGCTTGTATCTGATCGTGGGGTTACAGTCAGGATGATGTGAGTACATGTCACGGTCGTGTGCATGAGCCCCTTATGGTTGAAATGATCCATTTTCATGATGGGTACGGTCACCCAACGGTTAACCTCACGCGGCAAGAATAAGCCAATGACCTATCAAGGTCCATTTTGCATCCATATCCTTGCAGTGCAAGATTGTCCCTACTAAATCAGTGTGTTACATGTGGACTCACTGTGTATTTTGCTGTGGTTTTACCCCAAGTTGTGAAAAACCTGCAGCATGAATTCAGATGCAGAAGATTTCAAATCTGCACTGGTGGTCAATTTAAAAATACATCAGTGAAAATCGTAAATTTCCACTGGAAAAATCTATTTTGTTGGCGCTGTAATACGCTGCAGATTTTACACAGTGGAAAATCTGCTGCATATCTGCTGTTTGTGGACAGACCCTTAAAAAGGGGGTTGTCCAGTCTAGAAGCTGCCTTTTCAGGGACGGGGGGCCACAAGCAGAAGGCTGAGCCAGAACATAGAGCAGGCATGCCCAACCTGCGGCCCTCCAGCTGTTGTAAAACTACAACTCTCGACAACTACTAGGGCATGCTGGGAGTTGTAGTTTTGCAACAGTTGGAGGGCCAGAGGTTGAGCATCCCTGACCTAGAGCCACTGCAACTCTGGTGGACTCAAAGTGACCATGTGACAATGTAATACATGGGGGCTCATTCATGTCAATCGGCGCCGTGTATTACATCACTCAGCGACTACCGCTGTGTGGGGACTGAGCTCCTGTAGAGATAACCATCGATGAGGTAAAGGTTTAACTCTACAAAAGGGTTGTCCAAATGGAACAACCCCTTTAAAGCCATTCACACACTTGGAGTGGGCTCGCTGACACACGGTACGTTCTCCACCTCATGTGGTGCCATCTTCTAATGTCACAATTTGCTTGTGCAACACGGAACATGTCACGGATGGAAGAGAATGGCGGCCATCCACACAGGGCCTCCTTCACACTCTCCACACACATTGACTTCTGTGGTCATGCTCCTATAACGAAACTGACACGAACGCAGCCAAACAGGTTTTTGATGGAATCTGTAAGACTGCATTCACATGACAGCGGAAGAAAAAAAACAAAACACAAAAACAGCCATTAAAAACGGACACACTTAATTTTTCATGGCTATTTTGCATCCATGCATGCCTCTATTTTCTCTATTCCCAGGCATGGCACGGCCCCCATAGTGCCCCCCAGGCATGGCACGGCCCCCATAGTGGCCCCCAGACATGGCACGGCCCCCATAGTGGCCCCCCAGACATGGCACGGCCCCCATAGTGGCCTCCCAGACATGGCACGGCCCCATAGTGGCCCCCAGACATGGCACGGCCCCCATAGTGGCCCCCCAGACATGGCACGGCCCCCATAGTGGCCCCCCAGACATGGCACGGCCCCCATAGTGGCCCCCCAGGCCCCCAGGGCCCCCATGGCACGGCCCCCATAGTGGCCCCCCCCAGGCAATGGCACGGCCCCCATAGTGGCCCCCCAGGCATGGCACGGCCCCCATAGTGGCCCCCCAGGCATGGCACGGCCCCCATAGTGGCCCCCCAGGCATGGCACGGCCCCCATAGTGGCCCCCAGGCATGGCACGGCCCCATAGTGGCCCCCCAGGCATGGCACGGCCCCCATAGTGGCCCCAGGCCACGGCCCCATAGTGGCCCCAGACATGGCACGGTCCCCATAGTGGCCCCCAGACATGGCACGGCCCCCATAGTGGCCCCCAGGCATGGCACGGCCCCATAGTGGCCCCAGGCATGGCACGGCCCCATAGTGGCCCCCAGGCATGGCACGGCCCCCATAGTGGCCCCCAGGCATGGGCACGGCCCCATAGTGGCCCCCAGGCATGGCACGGCCCCCATAGTGGCCCCCAGGCATGGCACGGCCCCCATAGTGCCCCCCAGGCTGGCACGGCCCCCATAGTGGCCCCCAGGCATGGCACGGCCCCCATAGTGCCCCCCCAGGCATGGCACGGCCCCCATAGTGCCCCCCCAGGCATGGCACGGCCCCCATAGTGCCCCCCAGGCATGGCAGCGGCCCCCATAGTGCCCCAGGCATGGCACGGCCCCATAGTGCCCCCCAGGCATGGCAACGGCCCCCATAGTGGCCCCCAGGCATGGCACGGCCCCCATAGTGCCCCCAGGCATGGCACGGCCCCATAGTGCCCCCCCAGGCATGGCACCGGCCCCCAATAGTGGCCCCCAGACATTGGCACAAATAAGGTGATCTAAATCCAATAAAGGAAATATTTCTCAGCCATTATGCAATTTGCTAATATGCGTACGTGAAGGATTCCTCTGCAAAGTAATGACACCAGCACTTTTACAGTTTTTTCCAGGATCCGCAGGTGTAAATGATTAGAGGAGAGAGAAAACAGATGTTCTGGATACAGCGGTGAAACATTCACAATATTCCTAAAAATGTGCCAGATATACACAACTGTAGGGAGATCCAGCTTCTTGGTCCTATCCTGCATTATATGCATTGTTTCCTCTCAGTTTTTCTGCAGCAGAATACAGTACCAGCAAAGGTAATGGGATTTTCCAAAATCTCATCTATGTGGTGCCTTTTTTTTCTACATGCAAATTGACCCGCGGTGAAGATTTTGAAATCCACTGCCCGTCAATTGTCTGTTCAGATTTCACCTATTTCGCCAACGTACTGCTAAAATCTGAGGCCATCCCTCCAGCACCAATCAGCAACTTCCCCTGGACTAGTGATGTCCTGCTCATCGGTTACGTGGCCTAGGGACAGCTGAGTGTCATTCAAGTGAACAGGACTGAGCTGTGATACAAAGCACAGCTGCTATACAATGGATAGAGTGCCACAGCCTCCAGCTGATCGTAGGGGGTCCCGGGTGTCGGACCCCCACCAATCAGATACTGGTGACTAGAGATGAGCCAGCGTGCTTGGCATTAGCGTACAAATTTATAAGATGCGTACGCATTAGTGTACAGATTATAAGATGCGTATGCTACTACTCGAAAATTATTGCTCCCGAGTACGCTCGCTCATCTCTACTGGTGACCTATCCTAAGGATGACCCAGACAACCTCTTTAAGAGGCGCACACCTCAATAATTTTGCTGTTCATGTTTATTAAGAGGCCTGCAATCCTCGGCAGTGTAGCCTTAGGGCCCAGTCACACGACTGTGTGAATGAGTCCGCATCTATTCGGCAATTTTTTTTTCCCGCCAAAAAAAAAAAAAAGGACATGTCCTATTCTTGTCCACAATGGACAAGAATCGGCATTTTGAACAGGGCACCCAGCCATGTGTTCGGCATCCATGGTATTGCGGATCTGCATTTTTGTGGATCCGCAATACCACGACGGTCTGAACGGCCCCTTGGTGTTGCGGATTCCCCATGTGTCAGAAGCTAGACCCCACTGTCCCTCACGATTATTAGGGCTCATGCACACAACGGTATATTTCTTCCGTGTGCCATCTGCTTTTTTTCCACGGATTGCACACTGGGCCCATTCTTTTCTACGTGGTCACACACCCTTTTTTTTTTGGTGTGTATGCCCAAATCACAAATCTCAGCTCGTCCTATTTGTGTCTGTTCTTGTAGATCAGAAAAGCCCTTTCTATTGATGGGAGTAAGAAGCTTTTTGCAGACTGAACTATGGACATGGTTGCGTGCATGAGGCCTTACCGAAACTGTGCCCGGGAACTTGATGGCACATATTTCCTAGCTCAGAAGTCGGCGCTCATACATGTGTTATACAGAATCACAGCTACTCGTCCTGACAGCTGCTCCCAGTTTTCTCCCGTAATCTTCTCATGTGTACTTACTGCCTTCTATAGCAAACACGGCATGTACTGTAAGCTCTGAACTCTGACCCTCTAAATACCACTAGAAAAGTCAGACGTCTGCTGTCCACCACGCCTCGTCTTGGGGACAGGTCATTTAGGAACACAATGCATGCACAATCCCAGTGTTCCCAGTTCCCACTATGCAGTGGTTTGTATCTACCAAAAGTGGTCCAAGATAGAACCACCAGTGAACCAGCAATGGGATCAGAAGTTACTTTGACTCCTACCATCTACCTAAGTAGTTCAAATTTCCCAGATCTCAATCTGATCGATCACCTGTAGGACGTGCTGGAAAACGGAGACCACCCCTCACAACTTACAGGATAAGGGTCCATTCACACGTCCGTATTTTGTATCCGCATCCTTTCCGCAAGTTCGGACAATTATGCGGATAGGATGCGGATACATTCATTTCAATGGGTCCTGAAAAAAAAATGCGGACAGCATTCCGTATCCTGTCCGCATCCGTTTTGTGGATTCGCATAAAGAAATCCTCCTGTCCTACTTTTCTCCCGAATTTGGGGTCCGTAGCACAATGAAAGTCTATGAATCTGCAAAACATGCGGAAGACATGCGGAAAGGCATCCGCGTTTGCGGATTCCGTTCCAGGAGGGGAGAAGAAAAAAAAAAAAAAAAAAAAAAAAAAAAAAAAAAAAAAAGGTACAGATGGATACATCCTTTCCGTTTTTTTACGGACTTTTTTTTTACTTGAAAAACTGACCGTTTTCTAGGATGTGCACAAATACGGACGTGTGGATGAAGCCTAAAAGGGATCTGCGGCTTCATGCCAGATACCACAGGAGAGCTTCAGAGGTCTTGAGAGTCCTCGCCTTGACAAGTGCGAGTTTTTTTTTTTGTGACATATAATATTAAATCCACCTACCTAATATATTTTGACTCAGGAGTTTAGGAGTATGTGACGTCACGTTCATTGGTCACGTGGCCTAGACGCAGCTCAGTCCTATTCAAGTGAATGGGGCTGAGCTGCAATACCGAGCACAGCCACTATACAATGGATGGCGCTGTGCTTGGAAAACTGCGGCCTCCTCAAACAATTGAGGTGCATTTAAAGGGGCTCTCCAGGACTACAAAAAGATGGCTGCTTTCTTCCAAAAACAGCATCCTTCATCTGCCTCCTGAGCTGTAATAGGTAAAGCTGAGACACGCCTCCTGAGCTGTAATAGGTAGAGCTGAGACACGCCCCCTGAGCTACAGCAGAAAAGACACTCCCTTCAGCTATCAGCTTGATATAAATCTAGCAGAGCAATGAATGTGGAGATCTCTGGATCCATGTGAGGTACAGGGCTGGTTCTAGGTTTGTTAGAAAGAGGTTGTCATGTACTGTATGATGTCTGAATTCATTTTTTACATTAGTCATTTGAGAACCCCTTTAAAGGGATTCTGTCAGCTAGTTTTAGCATATAGAGCCCTTTACATGTGCTGCTAGATTTCCACTAGCATGTCCTTAAAACACATGTGCCATAGCTAGGGATGCTTTTGTTTAGTTAGAAAAACGATTTTTATAAATATGCTAATTAGGTCAGTAAAGCACCCAAGGGGCTGTTATCAGAGTTTCAGAAGCGCCCCTGAAGCGCTCCTTCCACAAGCTTGTAACTAGGCCTCAACTGCGGTTCCAGCTCCACTACCCCCAACACAACATGGTAACAGTATAACCCCCATCTATTGTATATACCCTCATAGACTATTAGTTACACACTGTGTGAGGTTTAGGCATACGGTCGGTATAAGGCTAATTCCAGACGAGCGCTGCTCCTGTGACCGGACTGTCCAGAATTATACTGATTTATAAAGTTGTGTGTCTCTGCCCGGCATTATGATTTATAAGGCTGTGTGTCTCCGCCAAATATCAGCTGTAATGAATTGTACTGACGGAATTATGGGACTCATTGGCATGTGCTGGAGCTGATAGACCCTAGCACCATAAGTACTCATGTACATGAATGTGTGTCGGCTGTGCCCGTATTGCAGCCCACAAACATTTGAATGGGTCTGCAATCTGGAAGGTATGGAGTGAAAGGCCATGGAAGTACTACGGAGGGCTTCTGTGATGAAAGTTGAATGCATCTGAATCCGTCAGTGCTGGCCACACGGACTCCGACCATGCATTGGGGACCACAATTTGCGGTCCCCAATGCACAGCACGGGAGGCACACATCCGTGTGCATGAGCCCTAAAACTGGCGACTGAATACCTTTAAATTCTGATCTGTAGGGGGTGTCAGGAGTCGGACTGATGCTGATAACCTATCCAGAGGCTTTTTTACCTCCGAAAAAAGCCTTTAAAGCTTAGAGATTTCCAGACCCTGTCCCTCTATATCCAGCTAGATCAGGATATGAACCCTTACACTGAACACAAGAAGAGTAAAGCTGTGTATTCTTGGAAGAAAGGACTAGTAAGAAGTACGCCAGGCAACCAATGAGGCCAAGGAAGAAATGTAAGACTAGACATAAAGCAGTAAATCCTTCCAGACAAGTATACAAGGCTCATCTCCATTCTAATGCTGGGTTTCATGGCCCGCTATTCTCCTAAGGCTGGCAGACGCAGCAGATCACTTTGTACACATAGTTCCGCTAGTCACTTCAACTCCTAAAAAACGGACGCCTTCCCCGCCTTGCCCTACTTTCTACAGTCTGTGCAGCTGTAAAACATCAGAGAGCGCTCCTTGTCGTTGTGAATGAAGGAAGACATTCAGCAAGGCAAAAATCACGAAAACGGCTTCACAGGTCACCGGAGATGACGGAAAGTTCTAATGGATTTGTACGGAAATCTTGAAAAACGTAGCTTTACTAACTAAAGGCGCCATAGCGGGACCACAACACACCTGTACCAGTAAGGGTCCATTCACACGTCTGCAAGTGTTTTACGGTCCGCAAATTGCAGATCTGCAAAACACAGATACCGGCCATGTGCGTTCCGCATTTTGCAGACCGCACTATGATAGAAATGCCTATTCTGGTCCGAGATTGCTCCATCTTTTTTGTGAGGTAGCAGAAGGGACCTACAGATAGTACACGCTGTGCTGTCCGCGTCTTTTGCAGCCCCATTAAAATGAATGGGTCAGCACCCGTCCTGCAAAATTTCAGAACGGATACGGACCCTGAACTAGAGATGTGGTTTTAGCCGCACCTCAACCGCTACATGTGAATACACTCTTACATTCCTAGCTGTATGTGTGCAGGCCTTGGTCTCATCTGTGTAACAGGCCTGACACCCTCCTTCTTGCTGAAGTTCATCTGATTCCCATGTATGGAAAATGGCCACCAGATTCTCACAGACTATCCTCTGCACACTATGCTTTAGTAGTCTGAGACACTCCCCCCGTACCCTCAGGTGGACCAGTACTGATGATGTCATCAGTGTGTCCCTTCTGTATCTTCCCTGATGCATCTAAGAGTAGGGGGAGGGTCTCTGACTGTATTTCAGTCTGAGACACTCCGCCGGCCCTGACAATCTCGTGCCTGTGCCACTGCTCCGAGCAGCTGCGTAAGCACAGAGGCTCTGGTACCGCTACTGGAGCAGTGGCAGTGCATGTGTTGCTACACTTTTGGGTAGCAGCACATGAACAATTGCCGCTTCTGAAACAGAGTCTCTGCACTTGTGCCGCGGGCGCAGAGCTGTCCAGCCCTGTCAGTCAAATTACAAGCAGGGCTGTGGAGTCGGAAAAAAATGGACCGACTCCTAAAATAAATAATAATTGGGAACATTTAGTTGCAGTATGTGCTGAATATATTTTCATAAGAATTTGGGAACATGATGAAATGTCCTATAAATGTCTGTTCTATTCCTGAACTAAGGATCTAGGCTTTTAGTTAAGATGAATGTGTGCTGCCCTTTATGTAGATGCTCAGTGGTAAAGCTCCTCCTTTACAGATCAGAGGAAAAAGGCACTGGGAAGGAATGGCTGCACTCATCTCAGATCTGCTGGAGAAAACAGGATTAAAGAGGTTTTCTCATTAGTTACAAAGATTAGCTTTCATCATAAAGGGACAGTTAAAAGAAGACATTTTCTAAATACAGTGGTCAGTCATGAGCTATAGACAGTACAGCAGGTCTCTCACTGTACACAGGTTTCTATGGTAACCTGCAGACCAGAAAGACTGTTACCTGATTGGCTGAGAGCAGGAGTGAACTCAGTAAGCAAAATGTGTTCAGGACTGAGAAGCATGGCTTTACCTGTAATTGTGTTAGAGATCACAACCTCCTGCTCTGTCAGAGTAATTTAATATATGCTAATAACTGCTGGAGATCACCCTCCCCACAGCCTGAGGAGACAGAGTGAGTGCAAACTACCTGTCAGCCAGTGAATCAATGTGCTGAGAAAACCCCTTTAAGGCAAGTACTTCTTAGTATATCTAAACTTTCAATAAACCGTCCATAAATCACTTGTCCAGTGCATGTTCTCTCTGCTTTATGTTTCCTCTGAGCTCATGTTTGGAGAGGTTAGCTGCTCTCATGGCTTCTATATGCTGTTGATGAAAAACACCTAGGGCCTTATGTATGAAAACTGTCTAGATGCAGAAGTTTCTTTGTTGCCCATAGAAACCAATCAAAACTCCCCTTTCATATAGTGCTCTGGAGAAATGAAAGGAGAGCTCTGATTGGTTGCTATGGGCAACAAAGAAAGTCTTAGATCTAGACAGTGTTCATACATCAGGCCTTTAGTGAGCTTTACCGAGAGAAAAGCCTGATACTAAAAGTTCAGAGTAAAGATATCTAGTAAAACATAGATTACAGACATATCTGTACTATTGATTATGCAAAGTTTGTTTAACGTTATCACTTAAACATGCGCCGTGTATGAGGGAGTCGGATTGGTAGTCGGAAAATTGAGGAGTCGGAGTCGGGGCTGGGGCTTTGGCTTACCAACTCCACAGCCCTGGTTGCAAGGGGCGTGTCTACAGCAAAAGAGACACCCCTCACATATATAGATCCCTGCTAGTTTTCTATATATTCCCCATCTATTGTAAGATTTTTACTGTGAACCGGAGGGTCATCTAACTAAACATCAGTCTCTGTAGATTGAATGGATGAATAGCTAAACTGGCATCGTCATCTATAAAAGGTTATTAAATTAATTTTTTGCTGAAAAGGGGATTCCATTCACTACCAGAAATCCTCAAGGGACATCTGCTATTCTGTAGAACCGAGGGGTGGGGGGGGAGGCACATGTGTGGAGGCAATGAAATATTCATGTTCTTATTTTATCCAGAAAGTTATGAATAGTTCATTTGGATGTACATGACAAGCCAGCCAGAAAGCGGACAACCTGACTCTTGTTCATTTATAAGGCCTGTTTAAGTCAGTCTCACACGAGAGTGCTGTGGCGGCTGTATTTCCTGGACTGAAGACTGCTCCTCTGACACGATCTCAAAGCCTCATCATGTTTTATGGTGCTGTGAGTTCCTGCTTGACCACAGGCCCACTGTACTGTACTCGTAGCATTTTGTGTGTACTGTACAGTAGACCCATAAGTCATTATGATGATGTGAGTTTGGTCAGAGGAACAGTGTTTGGCCCGAGAATTCTGGCTACAACATGGAGCGCGTTTCCCGGACCCAAGACGTTGGCCTTACACAGTGCGGCCTGTAACTGTTGTTTTCACAGCTTGACCCTTATGGGTATGTTGAAAAGCTTGCAGAAACATTCAGAACTGATAATTGCTTGGAAGAACTTCAAGGAACACATCATAAAACTCATAAGGGTTCCTCGTGCTAGTCTAAAAAAACTTGGATCGTTTGTGGCTCGGGCCTAACACTTTGCTAACTACCAGTATTGAGCTTTGCGTGAAATTCTAGCAAGGGCATCTCATCAGCAACATACTGGCATAGAAAACTACTATATGCATGTGTGCGAGCCACTGTGCCAAGCAAACCGTAAGCACCACCAGGGCTATAGAGATACGTAAAGACACCATGTGGATGTATATGAAAGGCAGGAGGAACAGAAAACTGCTAATTATAGGATATAGCTTTCTAGCAGAAAGGAAACTCCTTCTTAGCTGGCCTGGAACGCCCTTTGAAAAGCCACAACATGACAGGAGAACCATGTAGAGTGGTAGTACCGGTGCTCCTGGTGACCTCAAAGAACAACACATTATGTCTATCACATTACATACTTTTGCAAAAGCTCCTTAATCCCCGAGCACCTTTCATAGGTCAGGTTTCACCCACGCAGGAATTAAGTACAACTGTGCGAAGTCTACACAAAGATTGGTGTATGGAGTATTAAAGGGGTTCCCCGGGGTCCGACCACCGCTAGGCGCAGCCTGCCCGCGGCACTCATAGAAACGAATGGGAGCGCATGCGCGGCCACCGCTCCCATTCATTTTTATGCTGCCACCGAAAATAGCCGAGTGCTGGCTCGGTTATTTCCGATGGCTCAATAGAAATGAATGGGAGCCGGGCCGTGCAAGCGCGCCGTGCTCCCATTCGTTTCTATTAGAGCAGCGGGGGAAGGCAGCGCCTGGTGGTGGTCGGACCCCGGGGAACCCGGGATCCTCCAGGCTCAGAGCTCCACCGCTTCGTTCTCAATGTAAGCGCAGTGAATTAGGGTAGCTCGCCAGCTCCCTCACTGTGCCTGCACGGGACGGCGCAGGCGCGAGATGGCAGGCAGGGCCAGCCTGAGGACACGAACGCTGACTTGGCCCTGTCACTCAGCAAGGAAAGTGCATGGACTAAGGTGGGCAAACGGAGCCTCTAGGAGCAAGGGCAATGCCCCCCCTGCTCCTAGGAGGCTAATTAGCATATGAATAAAGGTTAAATTAAATAAAAACGGGGACACTGTTAAGAAAATAAATAGCAGACTTAAAGAAGAACTCCCGCAAAAAATGTTATTCTCGGACCCGTTAGAAAGGTGCATGATATAATCTGTAGTGATTGTCATTTTCTTATCAGTGACTGTTTCTGTGAGTAAAAACCTCTCTTCTTATTGTAGCTGGGTCATGTGACCAACTCCCTGACCTCCAACTGACCCAGGACAGAAAGCCAGTAACTGCTCTATTCATTCCTATGGGAGCCTCACTTTCAGTCTCATAGGAATACATAGAGAATTAGACTTCCTGTCCACACAAGTCTGTGTGTGAGTTGGTGGGTCTAATTGCTGGTCACATGACACAGATAAGAAACTTCAGGATGATAGAAGTCAAAAATTCAGACACTGGTAAGAAAATGACATTCACTACAGATTATATCATGTACATTTCTAGCAGGACATGGAATAAAATTTTTGTCGGGAGTTCTTCTTTAAACTCAGGTGACATTGGCATATTGAGAATGTCATCCTGTTTAATAGGGAAAAAGGAGGTGACAGAAAACCTTTAAAAATTGTGCCTTTCAACTGCACATTTTGCTTTAATTTTCAGTAATTGAAGAGAAAGTGGTTTTCGAAATTAGTGGATGTCTGAGCTCGTGGACCATATTGTTAGACAGTGGGTGTGGAATCACTGGGTCAGCCAAACATTTGTCTTGGGGCTACTCCTAAGGGCGTTATCCTGGCAGTGCCCTGCTTTTACCCTTTAACAATACAGGGATTTGGACTTTGCTGCAGGAGAACCTCCCTCCTGGAGTAGCCAGTTTGGTTGACAGCTGACCCAAGGGGATGCAGAGCACCAGGGAATTAGGCAAAGCCATAGTCAGAGACAGGCCAATGTCAGCGCAGGCACAGTACTCGCAATCTGATAAACAGTCCGAGGGCAGGTCGGGCAGCTCTGTGCCAGTATGGAGATCAGACAGAGGTCAGGTAGCAAAGGGTCGAAGCCGGTAAACAGCACACCTAGCAGGACACTAGAAAACTAAAAATCTATTGGTCAGGCAGCCTCACACAGGGGAATATGCCTAAGGTACCCCAAGGTGGGCACTGGCTGGTGTAAATTAGGGTGTGCATGCTCTAGCGCTTTAAGAGACTGAGGGAGTGCGTGGACGTGCCCTACAACCGTACCGGCAAGCAGAACACGGCCTGCGTGAAGGGACAGCGCAACCCCGGCGGCCAGGCCTGCTGGGACGCAGAAGATTGGGCAGTAAAGAGAGCAGCTGTGGCGGCCAGGAGCCGCGGTAACACATATATGATCTACCAACGCATCTGTACGCTATATCAGAACAGCAGTATTCAGCACATGTTCCCTTTAATATCACTAGCAGTAATACTGTACCACTTATGTACTCCTCCCACACAACAGCTGTGAAAAGCACAAAATAACAGGATGAAAAGGAAAGTATACATCATGTGTCAGCGGAGGTGACAGGGTAATAACCCTATCTATGCAGCACATACGTGGGTACGGTACTGCCTGACACCGCGCTCACAAACATCTCTCATACGATTACTCACCTGCAGAGAGGTAGAACGACGGCACAAAACATCACACAAACCTCCGCTGTGAACCTCAATGAAATCCGTTCTTTACAAAAACGTAGTATATAAAGATTTTGGGGCACAGATTTTTTTTAAAAAATTCGCAATTTGTGGCGCTACAGGCATTTTGCAATTCTCCACCATTCTTGGAGGGAGCTTAGAGGAAGGGGCGAGCCAACTCACAGTGCAATAATTACAATGATTTACACCCGAAAACTGTCACACTATAGCTAACATCGCCATGAGCTCTCATAGCGGGCATAGATTTCAGTGCAGGAATATGGCAAATCTTACTACGGCACACTTATTACTACGACTGGTTTTAGTAAGCGTCTGTGTAAAGTATGAGGGAGCGAGCCTTGCATAAACAGCGATGGATTTTCAGACTACCACAGACTCCTAATGGACAATGCAGTGACGGAAGGATCATATAGTAGAGCAATGCTTAAAGGGGTTGTCCGGGGGTACAGATATCGATGACCGATCCCCAGGCCATGTAATCAATATCAGATTGTTGGAGGTCCAATACCCAGCACCCTCACCTGGTCTCTCTGCAACTGCCGCACCCTCTCCACTTTGATTTACAGGACCAGGCAGTATAAACGTCATCACACCTGGCCCTGACAAAGTGGAGAGGGAGCGGCAGTTGCAGAGAGAGCGGGTGTAATGGTAACGCCCCCGTTGCTCCTAGAGGCTCATTTGCATATAGTAAAACATAATTTTTCTCAGCAATGCGGGCACATATGAACATGGGACCAACACAGATGTCTTCAGTGCACATGTAACAGGTCAGCCAGTGCCATAGGTAGAAAACTGCTGACAGATGCCCTTTGAAAAGGTTCCCAGTCTGCTATCCATGATCAACCAGTACTGGAAATGAACTGGTTGTTTCTGGAATAGGAAGGAAGCGTTCTGCATCCAGTCAGCCACGTCCTCTTCTGAGGTAATCTCACCGGTCCGTTTCCTTCCCAGTGAAGCTATAAAGGAAGGCAATAAGTGGATGTACAACGTACAATGGTCACAACACTAAAACGTGCAATCGTTACGCCATATCCTATTCTCTGACCACCGCCTGCAACTATACACAGCCATGTACAGATGCAAGGAAGGACAAATGTCAGTAAACTAGCAGCCTGGTCCTCCACTCTCAGGGGCACCAACAAAATATTACAGAGCTAACGTGACCACGTCTGGTTACAGCCAGCGCCAGTGGTCACGTGCAGAGCCAGTGCCTTCTCAAACAACTGATAAGCAGGGGACTCGGATGTCGGACCCTCACCAATCACCTATCCTCTGGACAATCCCTTTAAGTTGTGTGAACAGTTGTAATCACGCTGTTCTACAAAGAAATGTACCAATCCCACATATCAGCTATATCACAGTAGTGTGCTGCACCTCAGATAACACAATGTACCAGTACGTTGTTTTTGGTTGCACAAACTGGTCTGGCGACATCTACGACATGCAGGCTGCCCCTCCAAACCAAAATGTATCCCCTAGTGCTGCACCCCCCTCTATGAGCTACAAGAGAGGCTCTGTACAAGGGCCTACCGTTTGGGCAGACTTGAACCATAGCTGTAAGGGATCATACACCTGACCGTTGGGTGCTCCGCGGTCTGCAAACGGCAGAGCCGCAAAACGCAAATGCCAGCCGCGTGCATTCCACATTTTGCGGAACAGAACAGCTGGCCCCTAGTAGAACAGTCCTATGGGAACAACAATAGGACATGTTCTATTTTTTTGCGGAACGGCCCTGAAGACACAGAATACACGCAGTCATTTCCGTTTTTTAGCGGCTCCATTGAAGTGAGCGGTTCAACATATGGGCTACATACAGTTCACTCTCTATTCACCGCTATAGGATTTCTGAAAATAGCCAAGAGCGCTCGCTCTGCTATTTTAGGAACTCCCATTGTGACGAATGGAGAGCATGCCGCACCTTTATTTTGGGGTCTCCGCTCTGGAGATTGGCGCAGATCCAAGAGATGCACATATCTGACATCAACAGCACAGTCTAGCAATGTACCATCAATGGTCCAGATCAGCCAACAAAAAAATCCCCACTTCTACTATGTGTGAAGGAAAATGTACATTTTTTTATTTTTCGTTCACACACAGCAGAAGTGGGGATTTTTTTTTCTTAAAAATTTACAAGGGCTCAAAGGCAACAACTTCCTACTAACAAAAAAAAAACACCAAGCTCGCCCAAAGTGAGCGGTATTACCCCTCTGTGACTGCTACAAGTAGTACATAGCTGTAATATGGTACTAAGGGATCTATTGCCCCCCCCATAGACTTCTAAAATTTCATGCGGAGGTTTTATGTTCCTTTATACAAAGCACTGGTTCTACATGAAACTACCTCAATCATACAGTACCATACGGGCACAACACAGTACCCAGAAGGACGGCCAGACCACCAGACTCCATGTACGAGGTTCTGCTGTGTGCATGAGGTCGCATTTTTCATCCATGTCCTATTCTTCTCCGTATTGTGGACCCAAACAGTCCTTTCTATTGACGGGGGTGAAAAACACGCAGAAGGTGGAGGATCCGTAATTTGTGGACTGGAATACGGACACAAAATAAGCAATGGAAAGGTCGGCAAGTACCACCAAGTCAGGAAGACTACAAAATGCTGCCTCCTGTACAGGCTCCAACTAGGCCTCACTAGAACCTACACTATAAGGACGGTCACATTGCGGAGTTTTTTTTTTTGGAGTCAAAGCCAGGCCTCAGGAGTACAAAGGAAAGACCACAGCAAAACTTTTATAAAGCCATACCCATATCCGTGCACCTTAAAGAAGAACTCCCGCAAAAATATTTATTCTCTGACCTGTTAGAAAGGTGCATGATATAATCTGTAGTGAATGTCATCTTCTTATCAGTGACTGTTTCTGTGAGTAAAAACCTCTCTTGTTATTGTAGCTGGGTCATGTGACCAACTCCCTGACCTCCAACTGACCCAGGACAGAAAGCCAGTCACTGCTCTATTCATTCCTATGGGAGCCTCACTTTCAGTCTCATAGGAATACATAGAGAATTAGACTTCCTGTCCACACATAAGTCTGTGTGTGAGTTGGTGGGTCTAATTCCTGGTCACATGACACAGATGAGAAACTTCAGGATGATACAAGTCAAAAACTGGTTACACTGGTAAGAAAATGACATTCACTACAGATTATATCATGTACATTTCTAGCAGGACATGGAATAAAATTTTTGTCGGGAGTTCTTCTTTAATGCTGCCTAGTAAATAGCCGCCCACATTATTCCGATTTTATCGACAGATTTCCATGGCCTAAAGGCAAGCACGTTGCACTTATGAGCTCAGATCGGCTCTTAATAAAAAACAGTAATTTTTCCCGTGCCTTTTATTGGAAGTAAACCATTAACTCCGGATCTGCATGTGTTTTAGTTTAATGGGTTTGCCCTTGGAGATTTTTGCAGCATTTGACTGGAGACATTTTCTGGACAAATTCACACATAACAATACAAGAATGTAAAACATGTGCCCTCTCCGCTTGGCGCATACCGGCACTATTTATACCCACTGCTGGCACTTCTCACAGGCACACTAAGCCAGCAGAGCTACAATTAGGGGGTGTCCCATGAAGACGACCCTGGCCCCTATGCTCAATTAAGACATGTGGACATCATAGAAGCTGCAGCCCCTCCGTACAGTACTGTTCGGGCAGACTTGAACTATAGCTGTATTAGGGCTCATGCACACGACCGTTGGGTGTTCTGCAGATCCGCAAAACATGGATACGGGCCATTCAGCCTTAAAGGAGACATCAGTTGTGTCCAATGGACACTTCAAATACCAAATTATAAAAAGGGGAAATTTATTGTCTCCCTTGTGTCTGAAAAGTTGCGTTAAAAACTTGCGAACTAGGTGTTAAAAGTTGTTGCATCGCTCAGCTTTTGCACCATCCTCGCCACCTCGCCTTAAACGGGACATGGCATGGGTGAGAAGGGGGGGCGTGACCAGTGTCCCCGACAAGTTTATCTTCATTTACACCAGCATTCGGTCACAAATGAAGCCAGAAATCCACGACTGCTCTGAACTGTCAGAGATTTCCGTTTAGGTGCACGGACTGCCAGAGGACGCTTCTAATTTATGACGAGGTGCAGGTCTCCACATTCACACGGCCGTATTTTTGCACATCCTGGAAAACGGTCAGTTTTTTGCGGATCCGTTGTTCCGCAAAAAAACTCAGTTTTTCCAGGACATCCGTCTTTCCGTAAAAAACGGAAAGGATGTATCCATATGTCATCCGTTTTTTGCGGATAGATTTTTTTTTTGCCTAAAACTTGCTGAACTTAGTTATATATTGCTGCCCATCAGATTTACAGTGTTATATTTTTTTTTCCATAACTTGGACAACCCCTTTAAGGGAAAAAACAAACAAAAAAAAAAAAAAACAACACTGCACTCAGATGTATTATATACTCTATATACTCTTGAATTGCTGCAAACCCGGCATGCAGTTACAGAGACTGGATGCTGCCACTTTTTCACTGCTGCACCCTGTCAATGTGCTGACCTCTAGGTGTAATGGTAACGCCCCCGTTGCTCCTTGAGGCTCATTTGCATATAATAATACATCATATTTCTCAGCAATGCGGACACATATGAACATGGGACCAACACAGATGTCTTCAGCTGCCAAGTGCACATGTAACAGGTCAGCCAGTGTCATAGGGACAAAACTGCTGACAGATGCCCTTTAAGAATGGCGTTTTAGAAGATAAGGGCTCATGTACACAAATTTATTTATTTTTCGTTTCCATACCGTTTTTTTTTTTTTTGCAACTCTGTGTCCGTATGTCTGCTCTGCAAAAAAACAGAACGTGCCCTATTATTGTCCACATTACAGACAAGGAGAGGACAGTTCTAGTATGGAAGGGAAGCTGTGTGTCGCAGAAAGCACTTGGCTGGTGTCCGTGTTTTTCGGATCCGCAATTTGCAGGCAACGGCGTGCATGAGCCCTTAATAAGCAGAGTGCTGGAGCATTATACAAGTTTATTAGCAGGTCTGGTGCATGTTCTGGCCGTCCGTGCGCCAGAGAAACAAGTCAGATTCTGGCATAAACTATAGAGGGAGGCCACACCCTCTACTGCTAAACCACCCATAGCTTTACAAAGTGCTGATAGGCACAGCATGTCAGAAATTCCCCGTACGTGTGTGTATATATATCTACACAAAGCTGCTATGGATTAAAACAAATCAGCAGAGTGTGAAAAGACAAGATCTTGCAGATCACCATGACAGTCCCGGACAGATGCATACATGACATACCGCAGCGCACACTTAGCACTGCTGTGTAAACACTTTCAGGACAAATGCGAGTTAAATTTACAAAAAAAAAAAAAAAAAAAAAAAAAAACAGCAGAGGAATTTTCCGAACTGTGAAAGCATTACAAAAGCGGAGCAGAGCCAGCAGCAGTGGTGTACAGTCACATACAGACACAGCTATGTCACATGAAGGGATGGCAGCTTTTGACAATTCCTTTTTGTTAGAATAGTTCTCCAAAAATAACCTGATCATAGGGTGTGCCGAGACTGATCAGCTGTAATCTGTGGGGGAGCTCAAAGAAAGCGCCACCGCAGGAGAAACCGAGCATTACATGCTGTCTGTGCAACGTCATGCCAGGTCCTCCAGACCTAAAAATGTCCACTGCAGCTTCTCTCTGCTCTGCCTAAGGGCTCATGCCCACTAACATAGGCTGTGTGCACACAGTGGTGCGGAACCATTGACTTTAAAGGGGTTCTCCGGGAATTAAGAAAATGAAAATACGCAAATATTACTTTATTATAAATATATTCCTAAATACCTTTCATTACTTATGATGGCTCGTTTTGTCTTGGGAGCAATAATTAGGAGAAACAAAATGGCCACCGTCCTATTAGTACACACAAAACCTGTCCTAATCACACAGGAGGACAGGTTACTTCATAACACTGGGAGAAAGAGCTGCCTCATCCTCCTCTCTGCTCTGACTGTCAGGGATTACGATCCTGACTACAGTTTAATATGATATTTCGCTTTCTTTGTGGGAATGGAGTTCATCAGGAGACATGAAGTACAGACAGGACAGACTGTGCTACTTATTAGCTATCTGCTCATGAGCTCCATTCCTACAGAGATTCAGCTAAAGATCTTATCATCTGTATCCAGGATCATAACCATGACAAGTGGAGAGAAAGATGAGGTAGCTCTTTACCTCAGTAACGTGAAGTAACTTGTCCTCCTGTGTTATCAGGACAGGTTTTGTGTGTACTAATAGGATGTCAGCCATTTTGTTTCTCCTAATGATTGCTCCCCATACAAAACAAGCCTTTATAACTAATGTAAAGTATTTGGGAATATATTTAGAATGAAGTAATATTTAAGTATTTTCATTTTCTTCATTCCCGGAGAACCCCTTTAATGGGTCCACAATCCACAACTGAACATAGGACTTCACATATCTGCTGCGGAGCTGGAGCGGAGGCACGGAACGGAAGCACTACAAAGTGCTTCTGTCGGCTTTCGGGTCCGTGCCTCCGCATCGGAAAAAGATAGGACATGTTTAGAGATGAGCGAGCAGTGCTCGTTAAGAGCACTGTAACGCTCGGCTCCCGTGCGAAATGCCCGCAGGCATTGCGGATCCATCCTCATCTGCATGTAAGTCAATGAGGACGGATCGTTTGGTATGACACTCATACCAAACGATCCGTCCTCATTGACTTACATGCAGCTGAGGACGGATCCGCAATGCCTGCGGGCATTTCACACGGGACCCGAGCGTTACAGTGCTCTTAACGAGCACTGCTCGCTCATCTCTAAACATGTCCTATCTTAGGCCATAACTTGCAGATTGTGGACCCAGCCAAGTCAATGCAAACAAAGTGCATACTGCTGGTGTGCATGCATTTTGGACCGCTATTTGCAGTCTGCAGCATGGACACTGAGCCATTACGTTTGGGTGCATGAGCCCTAATTGATAGAGGTCCTGAATAGGGAACATCCCACTATCCTCACAGTGTAGCTTAACAGCCTATGGCCCCTCTTTCAGACGAGCGAGTTCCACGCATCAGACTTGCAGCATAAGTATGCGACAGCTCCCGTCCTGACCTCCCAGCACTGACATGGTCGCATAGCTTTATATTGATTTTTGATGCTATGAAACCCTTATGCCCCTTTCACACGAGCGGGAGACTCGCATGTCTCCCGCAACGCATCTACAGGGCTGGACTCGGCACGGACAGGGATCGCATAGCATTATATGTGCCGGAGTCCAGCCCTGTAGATGCGTTGCGGGAGACATGCGAGTCTCCCGCTCGTGTGAAAGGGGCATTAGAGTTTTGGACTCGCTCGTCTGAAAGGGGCCTATCTGAAAGACTGTTTTCTAAACCAGACAATGGTCTGGTGTTTGAGGGGTTGACTCCCTTTTTTCTTTTCTTAACTGTCCCCAGGGGCATGCTATACCATGTCTGTGTGTTTGGGGGAGGGGGGCTAAACATACTTGCTCCCCACCACACCATCTCCCTGGCTCCATTAAAGGGTTATTCCAGTTGATCAGTGGGGGTCCTGATCACAAGAACAGGGTTCCCAGAGCCCCTGCAGCCTCCATCAAATGCACGGAGCGGTTGGTCAGGCATGTGTGCAGCCGCTCCATTCATTTCTACAGGATTTCTGGAGACAGGTGAACGCTGTACTCTTATCTGTGGAACTGCCATAGAAATGAATGGAGCGGCCGCACTGATGTGCGTCCGGCTGCTCTGGTCATTTCAGGGGGGCTGCAGGGTGTACGGGGGCCCCCTTTCTTGTGAACGGTGGAGGTCCCCGCGGTAGGACCCCCCCCCACCGATCTAACAGCTATCAAACCTCCGACACTCCAGCTGTGGTGAAACTATGACTCCCAGCATGCTCCATTCATTTCTGTGGAATTCTGAGAACAGCCAATCAAGTGTACGTCTTGGCAGTTGTAGTTTTACCACAGCTGCCGGCGGTTAGCCATCACAGACCTATCCTGTGCATCGGAATAGCCAACTGGAATACCCCTTAAAGAAGAACTCCCGCAAAAAAAAAAAAATGTTATTCCATGTCCTGCTAGAAATGTACATGATGTAATCTGTAGTGAATGTCATTTTTTTTTACCAGTGACTGTATTTGTGAGTTATATCTCCCTGATGTTTCTCCTCTGTGTCATGTGACCAGCAATCCGACTCACCAGATAACACAGCACCTTATGTGTGGACAGGAAGTCTATTTCTCTATGTATTCCTATGGGAGCCTCATTTTCAGTCTCATAGGAATGAATACAGCAGTGACTGGCTTCTTGTCCTGGGTCAGTTGGAGGTCAGGGAGTTGGTCACATGACCCAGCTACAATAAGAAGAGAGGTTTTTACTCACAGAAACAGTCACTGATAAGAAAATGACAATCACTACAGATTATATCATGCACCTTTCTAACAGGTCAGAGAATAACATTTTTTGCGGCAGTTCTTCTTTAAGTGATCGTCCGGTCCCCGGGGCCTATAAACTTCCGGACAGGGTCACCTGCGCCACTGCGGACAATCACTGGCATCAGCAGTGATGTACCATCTGGGAACATGTTATCGCTGAGGCCAGTCATTGGCTGCCGCAGAGCACGTGACCCTCTTGGGAGTTTACAGGCCAAGAACCGGGAGATTGCCAAAAGGAGCAGCAGAAAGGCGTACAACTTCTTTCACTTTGGATAGATGAACTCATACAACCCCTAAGGGTACGACCACACAGGAGAGGAGTTTCCGCTGTGGATTTTACTGCAAAAATCAGGAATAATCTACAGCAAATTGCAAAGGGTGAAATCTGCAATGAAAATCCACATCATAAATGGACATGTTGCAACCTCATCCACGTTGCTGGGACTGTAAAATGATGCAGATTTATTACACCCAAATCTGCAGCACATCTGTTCCATGTGGACATGTCCTCAAAGGAATACTTGTACTATAATTTTTTTGTCCCCCCAGCAGCAGTGCCACTCTTGTCCATTGGCTGTGCCTAGCTAGTACTGCAGCATTTAAATGATCTCATACATCCAGATCCGGCTGCAACCTGGCAAATATGCAGAGAATTGGCCAGACGAAAACTGCTAAGTGGGGGATCTCCGCCGGTCCCCATTATAGTGAAGAGCGTCGGCAGGTGTCAGGAAGAGTCCAGCAATGCTGGATTCAGACATATCTGGCATAGGGTTGTCACAATACCAAAATTTTGATTTGATTTCGATACCAAGAAAAAGTATTGCGATACTCGATACCATGCCGAAAAAATAAAACACCCAAAAATCTGTGTGCCCCCATCAGACCTCAGAGCAGCCCACTGTGCCCCCATCAGACCTCAGATCAGCCCACTGTGCCCCCATCAGACCTCATCACCACTGTGCCCCAGCCTCACTCAGCCCACTGGCCCCATCAGACCTCACATCAGCCCACTGTGCCCCCATCAGACCTCACATCAGCCCACTGTGCCCCCATCAGACCTCACATCAGCCCACTGTGCCCCCATCAGACCTCACATCAGCCCACTGTGCCCCCATCAGACCTCACATCAGCCCACTGTGCCCCCATCAGACCTCACATCAGCCCACTGTGCCCCCATCAGACCTCACATCAGCCCACTGTGCCCCCATCAGACCTTCACATCAGCCCACTGTGCCCCCATCAGACTTCACATCAGCCACTGTGCCCCCATCAGACTCACATCAGCCCACTGTGCCCCCATCAGACCTCACATCAGCCACTGTGCCCCCATCAGACCTCACATCAGCCCACTGTGCCCCATCAGACCTCACATCAGCCCACTGTGCCCCCATCAGACCTCACATCAGCCCACTCTGCCTCCATCAGACCTCACATCAACCCATTGTGCCCCCATCAGCCCAGTGTGCCCCCTTCAGACCTCACATCAGCCCATTGTGCCCCCATCAGACCTCACATCAGGCCACCGTGCCCCCATCAGACCTCACATCAGCCCACTGTGCCCCCATCAGACCTCACATCAGCCCACTGTGCCCCATCAGACCTCACATCAGGCCACTGTGCCCCATCAGACCTCACATCAGGCCACCCCCCATCAGACCTCACATCAGGCCACTGTGCCCCCATCAGACCTCACATCAGCCCACTGTGCCCCCATCAGACCTCACATCAGCCCACTGTGCCCCATCAGACCTCACATCAGCCCACTGTGCCCCCATCAGACCTCACATCAGCCCACTGTGCCCCCATCAGACCTCACATCAGCCCACTGTGCTCCCATCAGACCTCACATCAGCCCATTGTGCCCCCATCAGACCTCACATCAGCCCATTGTGCCCCCATCAGACCTCACATCAGCCCATTGTGCCCCCATCAGACCTCACATCAGCCCACTCTGCCTCCATTAGAATAAAATAAAAAAGTCTCTTACCTGCCCTGCGCTGTGGCTCCGCTCCGGGTCCGGCGTTCCTGTGTCTTCTCCTCCCGGCGCTGCACTGTCACCTGACTGTGTGCAGAGTCAGGTCAGAGTGCGCGCACTACGTCCTGACACTGTACGCGGTCAGGACAGTGCAGCGTGGGCAGAGAAGACAGGAGTGCCGGACCCGGAGCGGAGCCGCAGCGCAGGGCAGGTAAGAGACTTTTTTATTTTATCTGCCAAGGTATCGCAAAAGAGCAAATCCCGGTACCGAATCAATACTGGTATAAAAGTATCGGTTCATTATCGAAATATCGATACCCGCGACAACCCTAATCTGGCAGGCTGCTCCCCGCCGGAGACGTCTAACGCTAGTGTGAGGGTATATGCACATGGCGTAGGTTACGCCCGAATTTTCATGCAGAAGACCACAGTGCGTAGAGAATTCATATAGAACAGTGATGGCTAACCTCCGGCACTCCAGTTGTGGTAAAACTACGACTCCCAAAATGCACACTTGCTTGGCTGTTCTCAGAATGCCACAGAAATGAATGGAGCATGCTGGGAGTTGTAGTGTCACCACAGCTGGAGTGCTGGAGGTTAGCCGTCAGTGAGATAGAGGATTGTCAGGAAAGCTGCTCACGTCTAGTACAAGGGCCCTTTCACACGACCGTATGCCCTCCGAGACGTACACTCGGTGAGCGGGCCATAGGTCCCGGAGCGGCATCGATTATGCGCACGGGAGCGCACAGCATCACTGATTACAATGAAGCTGTGCACGCCGGACTGCCCGTGGTCCGAGGGCATGCGGCCGCGTGAAAGGGCCCTAAAAGTGATGAAACCGTACAGAGAATCTGACAACGCTAATATGACGGGCGGCTTTTGTTGAACTTAATGTAAGCAGGTTATAGTTTCTCAGTTCTCCCACTCACATCGTCTTCCCTCTCCTCCCCCTCCTTTCCCACATTCCATACCATACGCCGTCATACGCTTTCCCTTCACTATAGGGTACAGAACCTAATTCCTGTTTGCTTTCTTCACTTAAACCCATATTGTAATGATGAAGTCATGGGGGAGGGAAGCTGCGTTACCTCCACTCTCGTCTTCAACTTCCTGACTGCCCAGTTCAGTCCGTCATGGAACAAGGTTAGGCAGTGAGCGGCTTTTTCTCCCTGCTAGCCTTAAAGGGGTTGTCTCACTTCAGTAAGTGACATTTATCACGTAGAGAAAGTTAACACAAGACACTTACTAATGTATTGTGACTGTCCATATTGTCTCCTTTGCTGGCTGAATTCATTTTTCTATCACATTATACACTGCTCGTTTCCATGGTTACAGACCACCCTGCAATCCATCAGTGGTGGTCGTGCTTGTACAACGTAGGAAGTGCCCAAAGCAAACCAGACTGAAGAGGGGAGGGCTGCTTTAGCTGCTCATATCTTGGGATTGGTAGCAGATAGAAAAAATGGTTCTGCCCTTTTTTGAAAGCTGGCATTCCAAGATTTCAAATGATACCACAGCATTATATCCACTATATCAGAAGATATAGCTGTTAGAAAAAGTCAGAGAGAAAGCTGTTTTTAGTTTCACTTTCAGCTGGGCACTTGGGAGCTTTTCCAGCAGAATAAAAGTGCTTTTCCTGGACATGTAATACAGACACAGTGCACACAGGTATGTCTGGGATGTGACATGTAATACAGACACACAGTGCACACAGGGATGTCTGGGATGTGACATGTAATACAGACACACAGTGCACACAGGGATGTCTGGGATGTGACATGGAATACACACAGTGCACACAGGTATGTCTGGGATGTGACAAGTAATACAGACACACAGGTATGTCTGGGATGTGACATGTAATACAGACACACAGTGCACACAGGTATGTCTGGGATGTGACATGTAATACACACACAGTGCACACAGGTATGTCTGGGATGTGACATGTAATACAGACACACAGTGCACACAGGTATGTCTGGGATGTGACATGTAATACAGACACACAGTGCACACAGGTATGTCTGGGATGTGACATGTAATACACACACACAGTGCACACAGGTATGTCTGGGATGTGACATGTAATACAGACACACAGTGCACACAGGTATGTCTGGGATGTGACATGTAATACAGACACACAGTGCACACAGGTATGTCTGGGATGTGACATGTAATACAGACACACAGTGCACACAGGTATGTCTGGGATGTGACATGTAATACAGACACACAGTGCACACAGGTATGTCTGGGATGTGACATGGAATAACACACAGTGCACACAGGTATGTCTGGGATGTGACATGGAATACACACAGTGCACACAGGTATGTCTGGGATGTGACATGTAATACAGACACACAGTGCACACAGGTATGTCTGGGATGTGACATGTAATACAGACACACGGTGCACACAGGTATGTCTGGGATGTGACATGTAATACAGACACACAGTGCACACAGGTATGTCTGGGATGTGACATGTAATACAGACACACAGTGCACACAGGTATGTCTGGGATGTGACATGTAACACAGACACACAGGTATGTCTGGGATGTGACATGTAATACAGACACACAGGTATGTCTGGGATGTGACATGTAATACAGACACACAGGTATGTCTGGGATGTGACATGTAATACACACACACAGTGCACACAGGTATGTCTGGGATGTGACATGTAATACAGACACACAGGTATGTCTGGGATGTGACATGTAATACACACACACAGTGCACACAGGTATGTCTGGGATGTGACATGTAATACAGACACACAGTGCACACAGGTATGTCTGGGATGTGACATGTAATACAGACACACAGTGCACACAGGTATGTCTGGGATGTGACATGTAATACAGACACACAGTGCACACAGGTATGTCTGGGATGTGACATGTAATACAGACACACAGTGCACACAGGTATGTCTGGGATGTGATATGTAATACAGACACACAGTGCACACAGGTATATCTGGGATGTGACATGTAATACACACACACACACAGTGCACACAGATATGTCTGGGATGTGACATGTAATACACACACACACAGTGCACACAGGTATGTCTGGGATGTGACATGTAATACACACACACAGTGCCACAGGTATGTCTGGGATGTGACATGTAATACACACACACACAGTGCACACAGGTATGTCTGGGATGTGACATGTAATACACACACACAGTGCACACAGGTATATCTGGGATGTGACATGTAATACACACACACACACAGTGCACACAGGTATGTCTGGGATGTGACATGTAATACAGACACACAGTGCACACAGGTATGTCTGGGATGTGACATGTAATACACACACACACAGTGCACACAGGTATGTCTGGGATGTGACATGTAATACAGACACACAGTGCACACAGATATGTCTGGGATGTGACATGTAATACACACACACACAGTGCACACAGGTATGTCTGGGATGTGACATGTAATAAAGACACACAGTGCACACAGATATGTCTGGGATGTGACATGTAATACAGACACACAGTGCACACAGATATGTCTGGGATGTGACATGTAATACAGACACACAGTGCACACAGGTATGTCTGGGATGTGACATGTAATACACACACACACAGTGCACACAGGTATGTCTGGGATGTGACATGTAATACACACACACAGTGCACACAGGTATGTCTGGGATGTGACATGTAATACAGACACACAGTGCACACAGGTATGTCTGGGATGTGACATGTAATACACACACACACAGTGCACACAGGTATGTCTGGGATGTGACATGTAATACACACACACAGTGCACACAGGTATGTCTGGGATGTGACATATAATACACACACACAGTGCACACAGGTATGTCTGGGATGTGACATGTAATACACACACACAGTGCACACAGGTATGTCTGGGATGTGATATGTAATACAGACACACAGTGCACACAGGTATGTCTGGGATGTGACATGTAATACAGACACAGTGCACACAGGTATGTCTGGGATGTGACATGTAATACAGACACACAGTGCACACAGATATGTCTGGGATGTGACATGTAATACACACACACACAGTGCACACAGGTATGTCTGGGATGTGACATGTAATACACACACACACAGTGCACACAGGTATGTCTGGGATGTGACATGTAATACACACACACAGTGCACACAGGTATGTCTGGGATGTGACATGTAATACACACACACACAGTGCACACAGGTATGTCTGGGATGTGACATGTAATACAGACACACAGTGCACACAGGTATGTCTGGGATGTGACATGTAATACAGACACACAGTGCACACAGGTATGTCTGGGATGTGACATGTAATACACACACACAGTGCACACAGGTATGTCTGGGATGTGACATGTAATACACACACAGTGCACACAGGTATGTCTGGGATGTGACATGTAATACACACACACAGTGCACACAGGTATGTCTGGGATGTGACATGTAATACAGACACACAGTGCACACAGGTATGTCTGGGATGTGACATGTAATACACACACACAGTGCACACAGGTATGTCTGGGATGTGACATGTAATACACACACACAGTGCACACAGGTATGTCTGGGATGTGACATGTAATACAGACACACAGTGCACACAGGTATGTCTGGGATGTGACATGTAATACAGACACACAGTGCACACAGGTATGTCTGGGATGTGACATGTAATACAGACACACAGTGCACACAGGTATGTCTGGGATGTGACATGTAATACAGACACACAGTGCACACAGGTATGTCTGGGATGTGACATGTAATACAGACACACAGTGCACACAGGTATGTCTGGGATGTGACATGTAATACAGACACACAGTGCACACAGTATGTCTGGGATGTGACATGTAATACAGACACACAGTGCACACAGGTATGTCTGGGATGTGACATGTAATACAGACACACAGTGCACACAGGTATGTCTGGGATGTGACATGTAATTGCACACAGGTATGTCTGGGATGTGACATGTAATACACACACACAGTGCACACAGGTATGTCTGGGATGTGACATGTAATACAGACACACAGTGCACACAGGTATGTCTGGGATGTGACATGTAATACAGACACACAGTGCACACAGGTATGTCTGGGATGTGACATGTAATACACACACACAGTGCACACAGGTATGTGCATGTAATTCGTTGTTGGATGTGGATCCACAAATACGGAAGGAGGAATCTCTTTCTTTTATTTTTTTTTTTATTCAAAAAAAACCTACCAATTGGAACTGATGTTCCGTTTTTCGCGCATTTTTGGTAGGTTCTTTCTATCTTGAACGGATCCGCTTGTGGAGATTGATGAACTTTACGGGATAGAAGTAGGACAGGAGGCTTTCTTTATGTGGACATTTTTTCGACCCATTGAAATGAAGGATCCGCATCCTATCCGCAATCGCGGAAACAGATGCGGCTACAAAATACGGACGTGTGAATGGAGCCTAAGGTTATCGCACTTTATCGCACTTTTACCCCGTCCACGATTAGGGGGAAGTAATGGCAGCGTTTTACGGATTTCTCAGAGACGGATCTGCGGGGATATAAGCTGTGAACGCTTCCAGCATCTCCAGAAGCCTCTGCTCATCTTCTCCTCCCACACAAGCCCATCATTTATTCACCAAGTATGCCACCCTCTGAAATCAGCAGAGATGAATCGCTGATCCACGTCACTTCTATACACAGCGTAGATCACGTTCCGCCGACAGGTTCACCCACACTCACACGGCAGAACGAGCTCTCACTTTTGTGTGGCTGCGGGATATCTTGGCACGCTATTAATTGCTGCTTACAGGTCAGTAAGACGCGTTACACCACACCTCTATTTTTTTACCAGCTGCATGAAACACCCTGCACATGCCACACAGGGCTGCCAAGGGAAAGAGCCACTTTACATGTACAACCCAGAAGTCAACTGAAGTGCAATGACCGCAGTGCAAAACCTGCCCCATGGAGATTGATGGCCTAACCTTAGGATAGGTCATCACTGTCAGATCAGCAGAACAAACAGTGGAGATTACACCGCACCGCCACTACAAAGGAGACGGCAGGCAGGTACACACTGAAGAGAACACGGCACTCTCTGATCGTTGGGGGTGCCGGCAGTCCGCCCCCACCGATCTGGTCTAATCTATCCTAACAATATCTGTAGCTCAGACAATACTCACCTTACTGACCCCTGCTGCCGGTCTCTAGACATGTAAGGGCTGCAGCGGACACCGTGCACCCTGTGACTATATCGTAACGTCAGTCTGTTACTTTAGACCAGGGATCAGCAACCTGCCGCACTCCAGCTGTTGTCAAACTACAATTCCCAGCATGCTCCATTCATTTCTATGAGAGTTCTAAGAGCAGAGCAAGTATGCATGCTGGGAGTTGTAGTTTCACAACCGCCGGAGGTTTGCCTACCCCTGTGTTAGACCATTCAGAGCTAGCGGTTTTTAAAGGGCTGGCGATATACTGCTATAAAGTCGTTAGCCATCATACACATTACAGATCAGTCACAGTGCGGATGAACGATCAAACAAACATGGCATCAAGAAATCAGACTGAACCAGTCAAGCAGGAGACGCGCGATACTTTTGGGGAACACCCCATAATGCACAAAGGGTTAAAAGCTGAATAAATATACAACATGAATGATCATGGAGAAGTCCCTCACAATAGGCCAGGGTGTACCCCATGTATCACATTATTTCCCCCCACAGCCTATGACCACCCGTTCAGTGGTAAGTCCTTTCACATAATCGAATAGAGCAGGGTAGTCAGCTGCCGGGAGCCCTGCACGAGCCTCTTCCAACTGTATCTGTGTCCTCAGGATGCAGATAAGGTTGAATGCGATGGTGAAGCAGTGAGCCGTCACCTCCCTGGTGCCTGTAGTTCGATGTATCGACGCCATCACACCGGACCGCGGAGCCACAGACAGCGCATAGGAGCGGAGCAGACGGACTCCACTGTGTTCGTTGGGAGAACATGGGATAGAGGAGGATTCAAACTGGAGGCACTTAATGGGACACCATACCTTGTGGGGGGTCACCTAAGGAAAACATCATACTGGATGGAAGCCACTTAAGGGGACATTGTACTGTGTGAAGTCTATCGGTTCCTGAAAAACCACTGACACAACACTGATGGCACCTGTGTTCTGTCAGTTTTCATCAACCAATGGTAGGAGATGTTCTGGAATATAACTTTTAGCTGAGCAGCGTCCGTGGAATATGTTAGACACACGGCCCAAATACGGATGAAACACAGGCGGATTTTCCACAGACATCAGACAGACACCGGAAAGTGAACGAGACCTTACATAAAGTACCCGAGTACCCCTGCCATGCAGCATCGCTCAGTAAACCTCCTCTAGTCTACTAAGCATCTATTCCTCATGTTAGTCCCTGCATGCCGCCCTACACCAGCCTTCTGGGGCAGCTGCTGCATCCATGTACCGGGGCAGGCTATGGATGCCAACCTACGTCCATCTTGTAGTGCAGCCCCTGCATGCCACCATCTCAATGCAGCCCCAGAATGTCACTATGCACCCATCTCCTAAGGCAGGCCCTGTGTGCCACCCTGCACCCATCTAGTAGTGCAGCCACTGCACGCCACCCTGCACCCATCTCCAAGCACCCTGAGTATACCACCCTGCACCCATCTAGTAGTGCAGCCCCTGCACCCATCTCCTAAGGCAGGCCCTGTGTGCCACCCTGCACCCATCTAGTAGTGCAGCCCCTGCACACCACCAGACACCCATCTCAGGCATCCTCAGTATACCACCCTGCACCCACCTCCAGGCACCCTGAGTATACCACTCTGCACCCATCTGGTAGTGCAGCCCCTGCACCCATCTAGTAGTGCAGCCCCTGCACACCACCAGACACCCATCTCAGGCATCCTCAGTATACCACCCTGCACCCACCTCCAGGCACCCTGAGTATACCACTCTGCACCCATCTGGTAGTGCAGCCCCTGCACCCATCTAGTAGTGCAGCCCCTGCACACCATCCTGCACCCATCTCCAAGCACCCTGAGTATACCACCCTGCACCCATGGCCAGGCACCCTCAGTATACCACCCTGCACCCATCTCCAGGCACCCTCAGTATACCACCCTGCACCCATCTCCAAGCACCCTCAGTATACCACCCTGCACCCACCTCCAGGCACCCTGAGTATACCATTCTGCACCCATCTGGTAGTGCAGCCCCTGTACCATCTAGTAGTGCAGCCCCTGCACACCACCCTGCACCCATGGCCAGACACCCTCAGTATACCACCCTGCACCCATCTAGTAGTGCAGCTTCTCCATGCCACCCTCCACTACTCCTCCAGCTCAGCCTCTCCATACCACTCTGCAGTCTTCTCCCTCCACAAGCCCAGTCTGCCCCTCTGCACCCACCTCCCTGAATTGCTCACACACCCCTCTATGGCACCAGGCATACCTCTGCACAGGGCACCTATGCCCCCTCACCCTCTGCCCTGCACATGCCATCCCGCATCTCCATGCCCCGGCCTGCAGAGCTCAGCATCACACTTCTCTACCATGAAGCCCCTGCGACCCCCAGTCTGGCCGCACACACACCAGGGCTTGTCAGCGCCCAGCAGCATCTCAGACGCAGCAGCCTCCATTCAAAGCCGCAGCCCTCGTCAGTCTGCCCTGCGATAACGCAGCTACTCACCGTCCCGAGTGTCCCCTGCGGATGAGCTCCGTGTCCCTGGAGGAGAAGCGCAGGCCCCTCCGTGTGATGTTTATTACAGCCTCTCCCCTCCCTCTCAGGACAAATAATATGTCGGCGCCTCTCCCCCCTCAGATGGGATTGTATGAGGCTCTGCGCATGGACGGCTCCCCGGCCCCTCCTCCGTGCGCTGTCACCGGACACCGCTCTCCTTCCTCTATTTACTTCTGCGTGTCATAGCAATCAGCACAGCCAACCCGCAGCGCCCCCTGCCGTCCTCCCGCCTGCCTGCCTATAGCGGTGAGACGGGTGCGGTTTTGCAGGGTCTAAAACCGAACAACCTTATTGGCTGCAACGAGCCGAGCTTCTATACTGTCTTCTGATTGGTTGGGGTGGAGAAGGCGGGAAAATGGGATGAGATGTGACGCAGTCATAAGGCGGCTCCGTTAGAATTACGATTCATATTTGGCTATGGGCGGTGTGATATGAGGAGAGAGGGTCTTCAAAATAGGAGATTCTCCTAAAATAGGAGATTCCTAAGGAGAATAATTGTAATAGTTCACAGGAAAGATGGGGTTAATGCAGCGTGACTGCTGTGACATGTCAGCTGGCATAGGGGTGCTTTGCCAAACTGCTGTGTGGTGATAACTGAGGTGATTGGACACAAACATGGCTTGGGGCTGGATTTCAGAGCGTTGCCGGCCACGACAAGCTTATTTATGGGGTGCACTCTGATGGTTGGTTGTGAAACTGGTTTATGGGGTGCTCTTAACTGGTAGTTTGGTGCAAAGCTCATTTATGGGGTGTACTTGATAGGTGTAATGTTCCTTTCTGGGGTGCACTCTATTGGTTGGATGTAAAGCTCATTTGTGGGGTGCACTAGACTTGCATCTCGCTGTTGAGTGCTTTTTCTGGGGTGCACTATTGTGTGTGAAGCTAATTTCTGGGGTGCACTCTATTGGTTGGGTGTGAAGCTCACTTCTGGGGTGCACTCTATTGGTTGGGTGTGAAGCTCACTTCTGGGGTGCACTCTATTGGTTGGGTGTGAAGCTCACTTCTGGGGTGCACTCTATTGGTTGGGTGTGAAGCTCACTTCTGGGGTGCACTCTATTGGTTGGGTGTGAAGCTCACTTCTGGGGTGCACTCTATTGGTTGGGTGTGAAGCTCACTTCTGGGGTGCACTCTATTGGTTGGGTGTGAAGCTCACTTCTGGGGTGCACTCTATTGGTTGGGTGTGAAGCTCACTTCTGGGGTGCACTCTATTGGTTGGGTGTGAAGCTCACTTCTGGGGTGCACTCCATTGGTTGGGTGTGAAGCTCACTTCTGGGGTGCACTCCATTGGTTGGGTGTGAAGCTCACTTCTGGGGTGCACTCCATTGGTTGGGTGTGAAGCTCACTTCTGGGGTGCACTCGACTAGCGGCTGGGTGTTGAGCTCATTTCTGGGGTGCACTTGCCTGACCGTTTTGCAGTGTCCACTTAATGTGTTAACTTTATTCTGCAAGTTAATAGAATTGCAATTATACACATAATGTTTTTATGTTTTACCACATTTGTACAGGACCTGAGCTGCCTTATGCTGGTGCTTTTTGCAATTTTACACCAGTCTCTCCAGTTTTGAAAAGTAATTGGGAAAGTGGGCTTGGTTAGCTGGGATTTATCACTGAGACTTTACAAAGTCACAACCTTACTTGAGTGTAGAAAAACTGGAGCAGCATTTTCTAAACAATAGTGTTGGGTGTAAAGATGAGCCAAATTTTAAAGTATTTTCCTCAGGATAGTTCACAGTATCTGATTGTTGGGGGTCGGACCCCTGCCAATCAACTGAGAAGGCACTAGTGCTGCTGCCTTCTCTCTGCTCACCAAGACCTTCACCTTACATTGTATAGTGGCTGAGCCGCGCCTTGGCCATATGAGTGATGAATGTGTCGTCATTGGTCTAGGGAATACTGCGAGAACGCTGTGGCACTAATGCTGGTGCCTTCTCATACAGCTGACCAGCGGGGACATGGGCGTTAGACCCTCAACAATCAGATACAGTGGACCCTCAAGTTACAATATTAATTGGTTCCAGGACGACCATTGTATGTTGAAACCATTGTAAGTTGAGTAATCGGTTCCAAACCCCTAAAATGTCATCTAAGATAAGAGAAAGTGAAGATCTGTTAAAAAAAAAAAGCAGATAACTAAGGCTACTTTCACACTAGTGTTTTTAAATTCCGGTATTGAGCTCCGTCATAGGGGCTCAATACCGGAAAAAAACGCTTCAGTTTTGTCCCCATTCATTGTCAAAGGGGACAAAACTGAACTGAAGACAACGGAATGCTCCTGAAAGCATTCCGTTCCGTCTTCAGACCGGAGAGCAAACTGCAGCATGCTGTGGTTTTCTCTCCAGTCCAGGCATCCGCACCAAGATGGATCCGGAATGACCCCCAATGCAAGTCAATGGGGACGGATCCGTTTGGTGTGACGCACCAGTAATCTGGATCTGTCCTCCATTGACTTGCAATGGGGGGGGTCATTCCGGATCCAGCTACACATATACAGAGATAGATACATATATACATACATACTCACATACTCCAGGCAGGAACGCCGGCAGCATGTCTTCACGCGCAGGAGGCGCGTGAAGACGTGCTGCCGGCGTCCCTGGCTGGAGTATGTAAGTATGTATGTATTTGTGTGTATGTATGTTCTCTGTGTCTTGTCCCAATGTCTGTGTCAACATGTGTGGGGCCGGACCGCTGCTCCGGCTCCACACATGTACCAGCGGCAGCACGGATCCGTCGGCACCCTTTAGGTGCTGGATCCGTGCTGCCGCTAGTGTGAAAGAGGCCTAAGACAGATAAGCAAAGCCTTATGCCCCTTTCACATGAGCGGGAGACTTGCATGTCTCCTGCAACGCATCTACAGGGCTGGACTCCGGCACTGACTGGGATCACATATAATGCTATGCGATCCCTGTCAGTGCCGAGTCCAGCCCTGTAGATGCGTTGCAGGAGACATGCGAGTCTCCCACACGTGTGAAAGGGGCATTACATATAACAGTCAGGAATAGCTGATAACTAGCAACTTCTCTGGTAAAATAGCTGGATAAGTGGCCTTGATTGGTTGGATCTGACTCTGAGACATTGTGTGTTGAGTCTAGTTTCAACTTACGATGGGTCCAAAAAGACCATAGTATGTAGAAAATATTGTATCCTGAGGCCATTGTATCTTGAGGGATCAGTGTACTGATAACCTATCCAGAGGATAGGTCATCAGTATCAACATCTTGGAAAACCCCTTTCATAAAGTAAAGGTGTGTTTGCATCTGCAGCAGTGGATCCAGCAGGCTGCTATGCCAGAGAATAGCTAGATTTAGCTAGATCTGGCATTGCCAGGTTCTACATTAACTGTAATGAGATCCATTGGTGAAAAATGCTGGGTTTCAGCCAGACAAAAACAGTTGTGTGTGATTGTTTTTGTCCTGGCAACAGTCAGCATTTGTGCCAGATCAGGCATGCTACAGATACAAATGTTCCCTCCCTCATAAGCACTCCTGGTATGTGTAAAGGTCCTTTTACACGGGCCGATTATCGGCCGAAAAATCGTTCCTAGGAACGCTAGTGCCGATAATCGGCCCGTGTAAAAGTGGCCCTAATCAGCCGACGAACGAGCAAAACGCTCGTTCGTCGGCTGATTGGATCTTTCGGTTTCTACAAAAGATCCAATCTGTCGGGTGCACATCGGCCTGTGTAAACAGGCGATGTGCGCCTCACAGTATGGAGCTTCCCGGCCGCACGAGCGATACAGCGATCGCTCGTGCGGCCCGGCGCTCGATTCATCGGGCCATGTAAAGGCTCCCTGCCGAGCGCCGATATCGCTGATCGGCGCTCGGGCAGGGAGACACATCGGCCCGTGTAAAAGGGCCTTAAGGTACTGTAGATATGGGGGTGTTTATCACCCTAGTGATAGAATCGACACTCAGTATAGTTCAGAATGCAAAGTTTGTAATTTATTCACACAATAAAGTGCATAAATTATATACTACTCACAAAAAAAGGGATATTTGGCTAGTGGGTGAAATTTCAGAATAAAGATAAAATTCCCTCTAACCTTTACATGTGACCTTCTCTAAACCTTTAAATGCAAATGTCCAATTCTTCAGCATTTCAGTACTTTTTGCACAACTTGCTGTTCTCTAACAAGGAGCTTAACGGCAACATTCACAACAGGTGTTTGATCCATGAATCACCCAATACATTTCCTGGTTCAATTAGAATTGGTATTTAAACAGTCCTCCTCATCATGTTGCTCACATTTTGATATCATGAGACCAGGACGACACCTAACAGTTGATTAACAGTACCTTGCCTTTTCGTTGCTTCAAGCAGGATGTTCTCAGACGATAGTGGCCACTGAGCTTACATTTAAGGGTGGTGAGAGGCACTGAAGTGTTGTATCAGACCATTCAAAACCATTTATATCAGCGTGCTAGATGATCTGCATGGGTACCTGACCACAAGCATCATCTTCTTGCATGGGACAGGAAGCATCAATGCTGTTCACTGATGAAAGTCGATTCACATTGTTCAGGTATCATGGCTGCCAATGATATTGGAGACATCAAGGAGATCGCTATTTATCTGACACTGTTGTCACCAGACAAGCCTTTGGTGGTGGTGTTACAGTGTGGGCAAGTGTGTCTAGTCAATACAGAACTGCCCTACACTTTGTGAATGGTACAGTGACAAGCCCATACTACGTGAATAACATCACTACACCAGTCTTTGTGCCTCTGCATGAACTACAGAGGCCTAATTATGTCTTCATGGATGACAATGCACCAGCTCATCAAGGTTGCATCATTAGGGAATGGCTGCTGGAGACTGAGGAACCTCAAATGGAGTGGCCTGCACTTTCTCCATACCTGAATCCCATTGATAACCTATGGGATCAGCCGAGCCGCAGTGCAGAGACTTGTAACTCTGTACCCCTGAACCTCAATGACCTGAGGGCCGCCCTTCAAGAAGAGTGGGTTGCCATGCCTCAGCAGACAATAAGTCAACTTGTGAACAGCAGGAGATGTCGTTGTCAAGCTGTAATCGATGCTCAAGGCCACAGGACAAGTTATTGAGACATCAACATTTTTCTGGTGGTATACCCAGCACTGGGGTTGGCTTTTGTTTCAATAAATTGTTTGAACTGAGGAAATCACCATTGCTGCTTCTACTTAAATGCCCTACTTTCATGACATAATATCACTGAAGCGGGAACTTTTACATTTTCCATAAATTTCACCCGAAACGCAAATATCCCAAATATAACTTTTTGTGAGTAGTGCAAGTACAAGATTATATCTTATATAATTGAAAATAACAGGTTGTTGTGAAGCGACACAAAGTTCCCTCATGATTAGGCTCCATTCACACGTCCGTGTTTTGCAGATCCGCAATTTGCAATAGAAATGTTTTTTCCATTACGCCCCTTGACAGCACCTGTGAGAGATCCTCCCCTTTCCGACAGGAAACAGGAACTTCCCAGATCTTTAAATAGGTATCCTCCATTCCAATCCTCAGTTTGTTCCTGTCCCAGGGACAGGGGGGGTTCTTTCCCAGGTCTGTGAGGAGACCAATTTTTTCCTAACCTAGTGGAGGTACCTGGGGGCGTAGGAGTTGCTAGAAGCCATACCTACCATCTCTAAAGCGGTAGACTTTATATCGGATGCATCAGCTGACGCTCTTAGATTATCGGCCAGCGCAGTGGCAGTATCAAACTCAGCTAGAAGGTCCCTTTGGCTTAAGGGTTGGAAATGGGATGTAACATCCAAATCCAAGCTATGTGCACTTCCCTGTCAGGGTGGTTTTCTATTTGGAGCCACATTGGACGAAATTCTAGACAGGGCTTCGGATAGAAAAAAAGGGTTTCTGGCCCCTTCCTTTCCCAATCAAAAAAGACCCTTTCGGAGGGAGAGGAAAGGTGGTTTTGTCCAACAAAAGAAGGGAAGTGATTGGAAGTCCAATAAATCAAGAAGCTTTCTGTTCAAGCCCAAGACCCAGCCCCCCTAGACCTCCCAACAATGACGCTAGGCCTCCGGTTGGCGGTCGCCTCTCTTCTTATTCTCAGCCTTGGCAAAATATCAGCTCAAGTCTTTGGGTAAGAAGTATTATAGAAGAAGGTTACCGCCTAGAGTTCAAGTGTCTTCCGCCAGACAGATTAAAAGTTACCAACCTAGGCGAAAAATCAATAAGACAAACGGCCCTGATAAAAGAGATAGAGGATCTGAGACGCAAGGCTGTATTAATACCAGTTCCACCGGCCAAAATAGGGAAGGGGTTTTACTCTACCCTTTTCCTCGTCCCCAAGCCAAACGGATCCTTTCGAACAATTATAAATCTGAAAGAGTCAAATCAGTATCTGACGTATCAAAGGTTCCGCATGGAGACAATATCTTCAACCTGTCCTTCAGCTTTTTCCCGATTGCGTAATGGCCTCGATAGACATAAGGGATGCCTATTACCATGTCCCCATACATCAGTCATCCCAAAAATATCTCAGGGTGGCAGTCCAAATAAAAAAGGAAGTGGTTCACTTTCAGTTCAGAGCCTTACCATTCGGGATTTCTCAGGTGCCAAGAATATTCACGAAACTGATGGCGGAGACTATGGCGCACGTCAGGAGGAAGGACATTATACTAGTGCCTTATCTGGACGATCTACTGATTATAGGTCCATCCCCAGAGGCTCTGTCGCTACTGGTGCAGGAAGTATTGCAGATTCTGGAGAGTCTGGGCTGGCTCATAAATTTCGAAAAGTCATCCCTAACCCCTTGTCGGCAGTGCATATTTTTAGGGATATTGCTGGACTCGGTGACACAGAAGTCTTTCTTACCAGAACGGAAGAAGATAGTCATCCGGGAAAGGGTTGCACGTTTTTGCCAGGCCAGACTTTCCTCTCTCAGGGAAGCCATGTCGGTCCTGGGACTAATGACGGCCTGCATCCCGGCGGTAAAATTGGCCCAGTTCAGATCAAGAGCTCTGCAGTCGTTCATCCTATCCCAATGGGAGGGGGGGAAACGTTCCCTGGATTACAAGTGCCTGATCCCCAAGTCAGTGAAGGATTCTCTTCTGTGGTGGGGGGAGGATCAGAATCTTTCAACAGGGGTAGAGTGGTTGAAGGGAAATCCCATAATAATAACAACAGACGCCAGCCTGAGTGGGTGGGGAGCACATTCAGTTTTGGGGTTTTCCCAGGACCTATGGTCAGTAGAGCAGAGCCGACAGTCTCAAAATGCAAGAGAGCTGGAGGCCATTCTTTGTACCCTGAAAACGCATCTTCCTTCTTTAAAAGGCAGGCATGTCAGAATCCTCTTGGACAGTGCCACGGCGGTTGCCTATGTCAACAGGCAGGGGGGAACAAGGTCTTCTCAGCTGCTGGGCTTAACATTTAATCTTTTTACCATGTTACAGGGGAAAATTCTGTCGCTATCAGCTGTTCACCTGAAAGGGGTACAAAACGAATAGGCAGATTTCCTCAGCAGGCACAAGTTCAGCCAGGGAGATTGGTGTCTCAATCAGGCAGTCTTTTTGCAAATAGTAAAACTCTGGGGACCCCATCCCTGGATCTATTTGCATCAAGAAAAAATCGAAAGTGCAAGGATTTCTTTTCCCTCAACCCAACAGATCGTCCAATGGGGATAGATGCCCTGTCTTAGAGTTGGGGCAAGGGTCTGGTGTATGCCTTTCCCCCTCTAGGTCTGCTACCCAGAGTAATTCAGAAGGTCAGACAGGAGGAACCGACAATTATCCTAATAGCTCCCTTTTGGCCAAAAAGGGTTTGGTTCACCTGGTTAAGGAGACTATCCCTTGCAGATCCCTGGATTCTGCTAGAAAGGGAGGATCGTCTAACTCAGGGACCTCTTCGTCATCTGGAGATATCAAAACTCCACTTAACAGCCTGGATTTTGAAAGGGAGGTCTTCAGAGCTAGAGGTTTATCAGAACAGGTTATAAATACCCTCTTGGCTAGCAGGAAGGAGGTCACTACTAAGATTTACTTGAGAATTTGGAGAACCTTCACTGTCTTTGCGGGCCAAAAATTAGACCCCTTTGCTCAGCCTGATATAGCTTTTATATTAGATTTTTTGCAGGAGGGACTTAACAAAAAGTTGAAACCCAGTACCCTTAAGCTTCAGATTTCCACCCTCAGTGTTCTATTTGACTTCAAGATGGCCTCTCATCCACTGGTTAAAAGATTTGTTAAAGCATCTATGAGGTTGCTTCGCTCCTTTTAAACAAAGCTGGCCCCTTGGGACCTAAGTGTCGTCCTGTCTGCCCTTACTAAAAAACCCTTTGAGCCTTTGAGCTCGGTTTCCTTGAGACTCCTTGCTTATAAGACTGCCTTCCCGGTGGCAATTACGATGGCCCGTAGGGTTGGTGAATTGTTGGCTCTGTCAGTGGTCTCTCCATATACAGAAATTCATGAGGACAGGATAATCTTTAGGCCGGATCCAGCCTACCTAAAGTGGTGTCGGATTTCCACAGGTCCCAAGAGATTATCCTACCCTCATTCTGTCAAAACCCCAAAAATGCAGGGGAAGAGGCATTCCATACCCTAGATGTACGCAGAGCTGTATGTCAGTACCTGGCTTCTTCCAAAGATTGGAGGAAAGCCTCTCAACTCTTTGTTCAATTTCAAGGAGTTAACAAGGGTTTGAAGGTATCTAGCTGTAACTTAGCGAGGTGGATCACTAAGGCTATAAGTATAGCCTATACCTCGTCAGGTCTCCAGGTTCCCTCGGGATTCTTGGCTCATTCTACAAGAGCGGTTGCTTCCTCTTGGGCAGAAAGGGGTTGCACCTCGATTGATCAAATTTGTAGGGCTGCTACCTGCAGCTCCCCTAATACCTTCTTCAGACATTACAGCTTGGACTCCTTGTCTGCCCAGGATCTTGCGTTTGGCAGGAAGGTGTTGCAGGCAGTTGTCCCACCCTAGATTATCTAGTCTCTCACAGGTGCTGTCAAGGGGCGTAATGGAAATACATTGATTACTCTTACCGGTAATACGTTTTCCATGAGCCCATGACAGCACCTATACTAATTCCCTCCTATATATATATATATATATATATATATATATATAAAAGAAAAAGGAAAAAAAAAAAAAAAAAAGAAGAAATAATAATATATATATAAAAAAAAGGAATGGAAGTATGTATATATGTACACATCTTTTCTTTATTCCATTGGAGTTCCAATGTCTCCTAATCTTAAAGCAATAATTTAAGATGCCTTGTTTGGTTAAGTTTAAGTATGTTTAGGTTCCGGCAGTTCCAGGAATCTTGTTACAAACTGAGGATTGGAATGGAGGATACCTATTTAAAGATCTGGGAAGTTCCTGTTTCCTGTCGGGAAGGGGAGGATCTCTCACAGGTGCTGTCATAGGCTCATGGAAAACGGATTACCGGTAAGAGTAATCAATGTATTTCTTGTCCGTGTATTTTTTTTCGGGACCCGCGGAACGGTAGTGCAGATGCGGACGGCACACTGTGTGCTGTCCGCATCTTTTGCGGCCCCATTGAAAGTGAATGGGTCCGCACCCGTTCTGCAAAATTGCGGAACGGATGCGGACACCATTTGTGGACGTGTGAATGGGGCCTAAATCCTCCCAGTATGTCTCTGTATAGCAGGACATTTGAAGTCCGTTTTCTCTGCTCAGTCTAGTCTTTCATGATACATTGCAGTTCTGTGCTAGAAGAAAAGTGCCAAATTAACAGACTTTCCGGATTATCAGATTTAGAGTTCATGCTCACGGATGTGTATGCATTTTTTGTGGGTTGGATGCAGGCTCATTCACACACCGTGTGCTGTTCACATCCGTTTGTCCACAAAAATATAGAACATGTCCTATTATCTACATTACGGACAAGGATAAAACTGTTCTGTTATGGCCAAGATGTTCCATTCTGCAAAATGCGGAAGGCACACGGCCAGTATCCTTGTTTTGTGGATCAGCCAGCGGTTGTGTGTATGAGCCCTAAGGGAATTTCAGTTTTATGTCTATTTCACTCATATAATTTTCAGCTTATCACTTTTCTTTTAGTTATATTCCCTTCCATTCAATTTCAGTATTAAAAGTAGTTTTTAATCTAGTTGTCATTTTTCTAAATTCCTTAGCAAATATCTGACATTTACCACTGTTATTAGCTGATATTAAAGTCTTTATCTCCATGATGATTATGAAGGTAATTTAACATTACAGAAATATTGCAAAACTGCTGAGTCTATATAAAAGAATGAAATGTCAAAGGGATTATGAATGTCACGGACATACTGAGACATACGGACGTCCCAGCAACAGTGAGTGGCAGGAGATCTGTGAGACTGGCAACACGTGGTTTGATCAGGTTTTCCTTGTGGATCAAAAGGCGTCTGTATTGTTTCTGGTAATAGCCACACCCTTAGCTTCCAGATGTTGCTAATGTGGTCATTTAACCTTCATTTTTTATTGTTGTTTCTCCCACAATGCTGTGCGGTTTATAGCTTCAGTTGGACATGCGGTTAGCTGGTGTTTGGTTCTTGGCTGAGTTCCTGGCGCTGCCATTGCTTTGATGAAGATAAGTGTTTCTGTTCCCTTTCATATTTTGTGTTGATTTATTTGAGTTTTGCATTTCCCTGTTGTTTGTTATTTGGCCTGAGGGAGACTCCTGTTCCTCCTGAGTTTTTGGAGGGACAGGTTGACTCATTCCTGACACTAGTTCCAGGGTCCTATAGGGTGTGATAGGATTCTAGGTATCCGATGTATGAACTTGTGAACTTGCCTACCTCTGCCTGTTCATACTGGTAGTCCAGTCAGGACTTGAATTAGGGTCTTCTCTAGGAGGTGTCCATCTCTCTTCCCTAGTTTCCCCCCCCCCCATGCTCGGTGTAGTGTTTCTCCCCCCACACCAAATTGTAACAATAAGTGGTTTAGTGGGCAAGCTTTACCCTCATTAATGGCCAGGAGGAGCACCAATGAAACAAACCTGGGAAGAGGTTTGAGCATGAGCCCAGTCTGTGTCTTGTGTGAGGAATAATTTTTTACAAGATGAGATGACGTTTTTATTGGTACCGTTTTATCGCTTAATATTATGATTATTGTGGGGGGATTGACCAAAAAGTGCTTGTTCTGGCATTTCACCTGACAGGGTAGATCATGTGACAATTTTATAGGGTGGGCTGTTAAGGGGTGATACCTATATATGTGGGGTTTTTTTTCAATTTTTTTTTTTTTTTACAATTGTAAAGGGGTGCTTGTTTTTGCACATGAAACTTATTTATTTTTGTTACTTTTTATTTAAGTCCCTCTATGAAACCTTTTGAGGGTCTGATCCCTGTTTCAGTACAGGGCAGTACATGCTGTATTGTACTGCATTGAGTTTCACACTAAGGGCTCATGCACACGAATGTGTGCTGTCAGTGCCCGTGTTGTGGACCGCAATTTGCTGTCCACAATGCATGGGCACTGACCACGGGGCCGCTGCATTCGGATCGCGGACCCATTCACTTAAATGGGGTCTGTGATCCGCATCCCATGGTCCGCACCGCAAAAAAGTAGTGCATGCACTACTTTTTTGCGATGCGGAGGCACGGCCAGATACACCATGGAAGCACTCTGTAGTGCTTCCATGGGGTTCCGATCTGTGCCTCTGTTCCACATCGCCAGGATTTTGGACCCATTCATGTTAATGGGTCCGTGATGCAGGGTGCACACGGCCGGTGCCTGTGTATTGCGGACCCACAGTATGTGGGCAGCAATACGGCCAAGGCTGGGCATCATACGGCCAAGGGGTGAATCTGCCGGCATCATAGCAATGCTGGTTGATACAGCAGGGGCCTGGCTGTCAGTAACAGCCAGGTCCCTCTACTGATCGAGCTGGTACAGCTCCCACGCCCCCTCGATCAGAGTGCTGTACATGTATAGCACTTTTCCTTAAGGGGTTAACAGGACCAGACAGCAGCAGAGCATGGTAACAGACTTCCTTTTTATTGGGGATTTTCCAAGCATTCATTATTTCAATAATAAAAATAAAACTTTACAATCTACTTAACTTACCAGACTATCACCGTTGTCCCAAGTCTCGCCCACTGCACCTTTGCCTCATATTAATCATTCCTGTCATATAGTAAAGCTTTTATATTGCTGGAGTAAGGGACATTTGCCTTATTATCCTGTCATAAAACTCTACCCTCAGAGACTCCGGTTTAATCAGGGAACGTTGGTAAATCTTGCCTCTTATCATTAGTAACATTCATACCAATTTGAAATAGGTAAACAGCTTGGGGGAAGTCCTCGCTCTCCTTAAAGGGCTTGTCCCATATCAATAAGATCTGGGTCCCACCTCTGGCACCTGCTCCTATCTCTAGAATATGGTCCAGCCATGAATGGAGAATATGCTACACATGCCTGGAATCCTCTCTATTCACTCCTATGGGACTTCTGAAAATAGCTGAGTAAGCATGCTCTGCTAATTTTGAAAGTCTCATAGCACTAAATGGAGAGCTAGCTGCACATGCCAGCTGGATATTTTTACAAGTCCTGTAGCAGTGAATGGAGGAGTGGCTCTTCGTGCACAACTTGGTCTTCCTTCAATTTGGGGCCCCTTTGTTAAGATAGGTGCAGGTCCCACGGACATTTGTGGGATATCTTATCAACATTCCATAAGTGTCAATATGGGAATACCCATTTACAGAGATCAGATGTGTATGGAGACTTTGGGGTTTTTCCAAGAATTTTTTTTTACTGATCAGTGGGGTCTGCAGGGGTGGATTGGGAACTTAAAGTGGCCCTGGAAAAATACCTAAAAGTGGCCATGTTGTAGGTGGGTTCAAACTTACAGACGACAGGCCAAAACAAGTAGGTGGGGACAACCAAAGTACTGCAATACTGTAGTGCAGCGAAGTATACCGCCCCAGCAGAGCCAAATACCACAGGACAGCACAAAATACTGCTGCCCTCACCACAGTATTCAACTGTATCACCATCATCAGGACAGTAATACGGTTGAGTTTAGGAGGGCACCTGTGGCCGTTGAGCATCAGCTCATTATGTACCTGGCCTGCGGCCATCAAGAGTGTTTGAGTGGCCCCTTGGGCATCGGCCCACCAGGTAATTTTCCTGTAGGGTCTATGGCCAATCCACCCCTGGGGGTCTGACACCCAGGACCTCCGCCAATTCAGCTGTTTGAGAAGGTAGCAGTGCTCACAGTAGCGCTGCGGCCTTCTAACAGCCTTTCCTAGACCAGTGACAACATGTTCAAGTGAATGGGGATGAGTGCAATACCAAGAACAGCTGTGTTAAGGTAAGCTGTGAGGAGGCTGCGGTGATAAAAAAAAATGGCGATTTGTCCATTTTTATTTTTTAATAGCACGGGCATTTTCGCATGAGGTTGATGCAATTTTTTAATTTATTTTGTGATTTGAATTTTTATATTTTTTTTAATATTTTTCAAAAAAAAATTTTTTTTATTTTTTTGAAATTACTTTTTTTATATCCACAAATGTACTCCAACTTGCAGTCGTCAGATTGCAATTTGTACACCGGGTTCCAAATTATGCAAATTTGACTTAAGTGTCATAAAGATGCAACCTTTTGTTTTTCAAGTAAACCCATGGACGGTATTGTGTATTGGCTGTTTGGATCACTGAAATCAATCTGAAACACCTGTGATAATTAATTTGCCAGGTGAGCCCAATTAACAGAAGACTACTTAAAGGGGTTGTCCGAGATGAAAAAAAAAAAATGTAGTACTTTAAATATGATGGGCAGCAATATATAACTAAGTTAAGCAAGTTTTAGGCAAAAAACAAATCTATATTTCCTCATTTCCCTGGTTCTCTTCTGGCCTTTGTTTACCTGCAGTAATAACAATCTCTGCCCCTCCCCCTGCTCTGCAAATGCTGCCATGAGTGACATGTCTGCTGGAATACTCAGCAGCATGTTGTATGTGTAGGACTACAAGTCCCAGCTGTACAATGACACTGCTGATACACACAGGATCTTCCTCCTACCTTTCTTCTCTACAATACAATACTCTGCAGATCAGCTCCAGTGTCAGCTCTGTCTGTAGGATGAGGAGGGCAGATCCTGTGTCTCTTTACATCTGCAGCTGCTGTTGTAAAGCCTTCAGTGTGTTCTGGCTGAAGGGGTTAATGTTTTATCTGAAAGAATCCAGGGAGAGCAGATAGCAGGAGCCCGGCAGAGCAGGGGGGCGTGGCCATCACAGTGACGTCTAGTGTACAGGCTCTGTGCATGAATATAAGATTAGCAGGGAGGTAAGCTGACATCACAGGTCATGTGACCCTCATTGAAACCTGAGAAACCAGCAGCTTTAGAAGCAGAAAGTGTATGGAAAAGCTGTTGTATTTGACTAGTTAGAAACATACAAAGGACAAAAAATAACTCGGACAACCCCTTTAAGAAGGATGTCCCATGTTATTAAGCAGGCCACAGGTTTCATGCAATATGGGAAAGTAAAAGGATCTCTCTGCTGCCGAAAAGCGGCAAATAATGCAATGCCTTGGACAAGGTATGAAAACATTAGACATTTCACGAAAACTTAAGGGTAATCATTGTACTGTGAAGAGATCTTTCGCTGATTCAGAGCACAGACGGGTTTGTGCAGTTAAAGGTACGCTACTGGTGCCTCTGGAATCCAACGATCCTCAAGGTGTAGGATCCTCCAGAAGCTTGCAGCTGTGCATAAACCTACTATTCGGCAACCCCTAACCAGTGCTTACAGGCAGAAATGGTTACAGTGGGCCCAGACGTACAGACCAAAAGTTTGGACACACCTTCTCATTCAAAGAGTTTTCTGTATTTTCATGACTATGAAAATTGTAGATTCACACTGAAGGCATCAAAACTATGAATTAACACATGTGGAATTATATACTTAACAAAAAAGTGTGAAACAACTGAAAATATGTCATATATTCTAGGTTCTTCAAAGTAGCCACCTTTTGCTTTGATTACTGCTTTGCACACTCTTGATGAGCTTCAAGAGGTAGTCACCTGAAATGGCTTTCACTTCACAGGTGTGCCCTGTTAGGTTTAATAAGTGGGATTTCTTGCCTTATAAATGGGGTTGGGACCATGAGTTGTGTTGGGCAGAAGTCAGGTGGATACACAGCTGATAGTCCTACTGAATAGACTGTTAGAATTTGTATTATGGCAAGAAAAAAGCAGCTAAGTAAAGAAAAACGAGTGGCCATCATTACTTTAAGAAATGAAGGTCAATCAGTCCGAAAAATTGGGAAAACTTTGAAAGTGTCCCCAAGTGCAGTCGCAAAAACCATCAAGCGCTACAAAGAAACTGGCTCACATGAGGAACGCCCAGGAAAGGAAGACCAAGAGTCACCTCTGCTGCGGAGGATAAGTTCATCCGAGTCACCAGCCTCAGAAATCGCAGGTTAACAGCAGCTCAGATTAGAGACCAGGTCAATGCCACACAGAGTTCTAGCAGCAGACACATCTCTACAACAACTGTTAAGAGGAGACTGTGTGCAGCAGGCCTTCATGGTAAAATAGCTGCTAGGAAACCACTGCTAAGGACAGGCAACAAGCAGAAGAGACTTGTTTGGGCTAAAGAACACAAGGAATGGACATTAGACCAGTGGAAATCTGTGCTTTGGTCTGATGAGTCCAAATTTGAGATCTTTGGTTCCAACCACCGTGTCTTTGTGCAACGGAGAAAAGGTGAACGGATGGACTCTACATGCCTGGTTCCCACCGTGAAGCATGGAGGAGGAGGTGTGATGGTGTGGGGGTGCTTTGCTGGTGACACTGTTGGGGATTTATTCAAAATTGAAGGCATACTGAACCAGCATGGCTACCACAGCATCTTGCAGCAGCATGCTATTCCATCCGGTTTGCATTTAGTTGGACCATCATTTATTTATCAACAGGACAATGACCCCAAACACACCTCCAGGCTGTGTAAGGGCTATTTGACCAAGAAGGATAGTGATGGGGTGCTACGCCAGATGACCTGGCCTCCACAGTCACCAGACCTGAACCCAATCGAGATGGTTTGGGGTGAGCTGGACCGCAGAGTGAAGGCAAAAGGGCCAACAAGTGCTAAGCATCTCTGGGAACTCCTTCAAGACTGTTGGAATACCATTTCAGGTGACTACCTCTTGAAGCTCATCAAGAGAATGCCAAGAGTGTGCAAAGCAGTAATCAAAGCAAAAGGTGGCTACTTTGAAGAACCTAGAATATAAGACATATTTACAGTTGTTTCACACTTTTTTGTTAAGTATATAATTCCACATGTGTTAATTCATAGTTTTGATGCCTTCAGTGTGAATCTACAATTTTCATAGTCATGAAAATACAGAAAACTCTTTGAATGAGAAGGTGTGTCCAAACTTTTGGTCTGTACTGTACATAAAGACTAATTCTCAAACAGTTTTGTTTACTGATGAGTGCCGTGCAACCCTGGATGGAGTAGTGGATGGCCACCATGTCCCAACAAGGCTACGACATCAGCAAGGAGGAGGCGGAGTCAGCTAGTAGGCCCATTTAGGGTTCCTGAAGGTGTGAAAATGACCTCAACCAAGTATATAGAGTTTCTGACCACTTTCTTCCATGGTTTAGAAAGAAGAACCGTGCTTTCGGTAGCACATCCATCTTCATGCATGACAATGCACCATCTCATGCTGCAGAAAATACCTCCAAGTCATTGACTGCTATGGGCTAAAAGGAGAGAAACTCATGGTGTGGCCACCATCCTCCCCTGACCTCAACCCTATTGAGAACCTTTGGAGTATCCTCAAGCAAAAAATCTATGAGGGTGGGAGGCAGTTTACATCAAAACGGCAGATCTGGGAGGCTATTCAAACATCCTGCAAAGAAATTCAAACAGAAACTCTCCAAAAAGTTCAATCAATGTAAGAATCGTGAAGCTGATATCAAAGAAGGCGTCCTATGTTAACATGTAATTTGGCCTAAGATGTTTTTGATTGAAATAACTTTTTTTTATTTCAGTAAATGTGACAAACTCAAGAGATGAACATTTTCAGTTCTTTACAACTTATAAAATCTTTTGAAACTGTTGTACATAATGATTGGAAACAATCCATTTTGAGTTTTTTAATTTGTGAAAAAATACTATCATTGGGAGGTTTGTGCAATAAAATTTGACTTATACTGTAACAGTTGATGACTTGCAAATTCTACTGACTGTCATTTATATTGATCAATTTGTAAAATCAGAGGAAAAATATCATTTGGTCCGCGGTGTACAGAATAATAGAATTTGCACCATTATTCTATAAATAGGAATGGTGCCACCTGCTGGCCTGAACTGTAATATACAGGTAATGAGCCTGTGCACCTGGAAGCCTAGTACAGGTACAGGCTCATTACCAGCATAGACCCTCAAGAAATGAAGGGGGAATGTAAATTAAAACATATCTTGGGAGTGAGCACTAGGGCCTTTAGGTTAGGGAATTGGCTGCGCTTAGGAGCAGGTAGCAGGACGGGGTCGCACCTTTCGGGTGGGTGCTCTGTGTACACAGGTAGGGCCTATTTAGCTCACGGGAGTAGGCACGATTATAGGGAATTCCCTCCCCCTTCATATTCTTTGATGTTTGTACCATATTAATACTGTTTTCTGACACTTTCTTTTATTACATACTTAGTAACAAGTTATGTTTTAAATTACATTCCCCCTTTTTGTCTTGAGGGTCTATGTCCGATTTGAAATTGGGAGTGCCACAGGGGCCAACTACTGGACTACTTGATTTTTGTTTTCCTTGCCAGCATTAAACACTTTGCCTGAAAATGTTCCTGCCCTGGATGCGAGCACTTCCAAGTTTTAGCCCTTTCAGACGCCGCGGTCAAATGTGAGCTGAGGGGTTAAATGTCAGCAGTCGGCATTACCACCAATCTCAGACATTAGCCTTGGATGTCTGCTGTATGAAACAGCAGGCTATGGCACTCACTCCGAAGCGGGCGCCATCTTTAATGAACCTGACCCGAACGGCAGACGTTAGGAAGGGGTTAAATTGATTGTACACGTAACAGTTTTCCGTCAGAACTAAATCAATCTAGTGTTCACTCCATAATTGGTCATAATTACGTCATTCCAACAGATATCTCTTACATTAGGTAATTAAAACCATTTTCGGCATAATATTATTGCATTTTATAAGGCCTCCTGCACATGATTTCCAAAACTATATCCGTTTTGCAGTCCGCAAACCTCAGGTCCGCCAAACTTGAATATTGGCCGTGTGCATGGCGCCATTTTATATTTATTTTTATTATTGTTTAATATTTTTTTATTTATTTTATTTATAAAATGGACAAGACTATGACATTCTCTATCTTTTTTTTTTGCAGGGCCGCCGCTCAGACATATGGAGGCCGACAGCGCTCTGTCTGCTGTCCACAATTTTTTGTGGCTCATTGAAATGGATGGGTCAGCATTGGATCCGCAAGAAATGCAGATTGGACGTGAACCAAATATACGGTTGTGTGCAACGGTCAGAAAATGGTTCTGTGTCTACTTTGCATTTAAATAAAATTTCCTTAAAAACTGTCTTCTCGTACTCCCAAGGCAATACAGTAAGCACGAAAAATGGTGGCAGATACTTCCAAGTACACAAGCAAACACAAGTATCATTCTCTTCCTTATTGCTTTTTCCTGCTTTTTTTTATATATATTTTTTAATTTCTTGCTGTCTATTTTGCTTTGCCTATTTGGATCATCATTTTTTTTCCTCATTTCTACCTTACTTCATCTAAAAAATATGTATGTATATTATGTGGTACTGTGTTATTCAACGTTTGTTAAAACATTCTATAACAGGAAATACTGGCTAACCAGAAAAATCATATTTGTACGTTTTCAGAACCCGGGATAAAAAGGCAATGTCATCATCAGACAAGTCTGCAAATATGATTTTTGTTATCTAGTTAAGGTATCACAGTTATAACATTTTATACATATTTTATATTTTTTACACAACATACATATATTTTAACAAAAACGTATTTAACATCTAAAAAGAAAAACGAAAAGAATTTTCTTGTCTTGCAATATTTACTTTCTCCACTAGAGGTCTCTAGACAACTATATTTTATGGAACTTGAATTTATATTAAGACTTTACATACTGCAGACAAAATCTGCAGTGAAAGCTGTGCCATGAGCCCCTACAGTGGTACAAATACCGGATTCGGCTGCCTTTACAAAGCAAAATCTGCCAGACTTCTGTGTATTTTTTGGCAATGAATTGTCCAAGTAAAATCATCTGTGTCTGAAGTAAGCCTCCAACGTCATTCATATGACTGCGTTATGAGCTTGAAATATGGTGCCTGTATGAGTGTAATTTTATATGCAGGCACAGAGAGGATTTTTTCACTTATTCCATATATATCCATCAGAAAAAAAACTCATGTTTAAAGGGCATCTGTCAGCAGTTTTGTCCCTATGACACTGGCTGACCTGTTACATGTGCACTTGGCAGCTGAAGACATCTGTGTTGGTCCCATGTACATATGTGCCCGCATTGCTGAGAAAAATGATGTTTTACTATATGCAAATGAGCCTCTAGGAGCAACGGGGGCGTTACCATTACACCTAGAGGCTCTGCTCTCTCTGCACTTTAATATGGGTGAATAGGAACTCTATATGCCATCATATAGGGTCTGTGGACTTGGAACGAAGTGTGCATCACCTCAGGGTCCAGCCACATGGGATGTAAACTATTTTTGCTGAAGATCTGCAAAAAAATGCACATGAATTGTATGTAGATTTCACCCTCTGCGTTGCAAAGGGTGAAATCCGTGCTGGAAATTGGCAGCTTAAATTATCACGCTAAGGGTAAGTTTACACTGTCGATTTTTTTTTGCAGCTTCAAGATGAGATTTCTTAAAATCATATCCATATTGCTGGTACTGTAAAATCATGAAGATTTGCAACATATATATCAGCAGCATTTATACCACGTATGGATATACCCTAAGAGTATGTTCACATGTGGTGCAAGTGCTGCAAATTTGCTGCCGCAGTTTTGCAGGCACCAGATCTGCAGAGTTTTACAGCACAAGTCGAGTGGAGGACATTTTAAGAAACCTCATCCACATGCAGCAAAAAAAAATAAAAAAAGTAAATTGACCAGCGGTGGAGATTTTAAATCTGAAGCATGTTAATTTTTGCTAAAGATTTGACCCTTTTCAATGCACAAGGTGAAATCCAGAGTAAGGCCTCATGCACACGAACGTGTGCCAGCCGTGCCCGTGCTGCAATGCACCGGCACTGACCGTGAGGCCACCGCATGTGGATCGCGGACCCATTCACTTGAATGGGGTCCGCGATCTGCATCCAAGGGTCCGCACCGCAAAAAAGTAGTGCTTGCGCTACGTTTTTGCGGTGCGGAGACACGGCCAGAAACACCACGGAAGCACACCGTAGTGCTTCCCTGGTGTTCCGTTTGGTGCCTCCGCTCTGCATCTCCCGGATTGAAGTGAATGGGTCCGCGATCTGTGATGCGGCCTGCACACGGCCGGTGCCCGTTTATTGCGGACCCGCCGTATGCGGCCCGCAGCACGGGCACGGCCGGCACACGTTCGTGTGCATGAGGCCTAATGCTACCTACACATGGGTGTGGGTTTCAAAACAGAAAACCCGTATGGTTTTTCATGTGGATTTTCATATGATCTAAATGAGTGTGTTACTGTACAGTGGCGGAGACACAAAGTAACCAGAGGCGTAGCTACCAGGGGGCAGGGGGGGCGACGGCTCCGGGCCCAGTAACTCAGGGGGGGCCCAGCAAGGATGACTATCAGGCGAATACAAGTGAGCGCTTCCATTATGGAAGCGCTCACTTGTATTTAGGGACCCCCATCAGACCTCAGATCAGCCCACCCAGCCACCTAAGATTAAAATAAAAAACCTTTCTTACCTGTCCCGCGCTGCGGCTGCCCTCCGGTCCGGATCTGAGGTCTGATGGGGCACAGTAGGCTGATGTGAGGTCTGATGGGGCACAATACGCTGATCTGAGGTCTGATGGGGCACAGTAGGCTGATGTGAGGTCTGATGGGGGCACAATACGCTGATCTGAGGTCTCATGGGGCACAATACGCTGATCTGAGGTCTGATGGGGGCACAATACGCTGATTTGAGCTCTGATGGGGGCACAATACGCTGATCTGAGGTCTGATGGGGGCACATTCTGCTGATCTGAGGTCTGATGGGGGCACAATACGCTGATCTGAGGTCTGATGGGCGCACAATACGCTGATCTTTGGTCTGATGGGGGGCACAATACACTGATCTGAGGTCTGATGGGGCACAATACGCTGATCTGAGGTCTGATGGGGGCACAATACGCTGATCTGAGGTCTGATGGGGGCACAATACGCTGATCTGAGGTCTGATGGGGGCACATTCTGCTGATCTGAGGTCTGATGGGGCACAATACGCTGATCTGAGGTCTGATGGGGGCACAATACGCTGATCTAAGGTCTGATGGGGGTACAATACGCTGATCTGAGATCTGATGTGGCACAGTAGGCTGATGTGAGGTCTGATGGGGGCACATTCTGCTGATCTGAGGTCTAATGGGGGCACAATATGCTGATCTGAGGTATGATGGGGCACAATACGCTGATCTGAGGTCTGATGGGGGCACATTCTGCTGATCTGTGGTCTGATGGGGGCACAATATGCTGATCTGAGGTCTGATGGGGCACAATATGCTGATCTGAGGTCTGATGGGGCACAGTAGGCTGATCTGAAGTCTGATGGGGGCACATTCTGCTGATCTGAGGTCTGATGGGGGCACAGTAAGCTGATGTGAGGACTAATGGGGGCACATTCTGCTGATCTGAGGTCTGATGGGGGCACAATATGCTGATCTGAGGTCTGCTGGGGCACAATACGCTGATCTGAGGTCTGATGGCACAGTAGGCTGATCTGAGGTCTGATGGGGGCACAGTAGGCTGATCTGAGGTCTGATGGGGGCACATTCTGCTGATCTGAGGTCTGATGGGGGCACAGTAAGCTGATGTGAGGACTAATGGGGGCACATTCTGCTGATCTGAGGTCTGATGGGGGCACAATATGCTGATCTGAGGTCTGCTGGGGCACAATACGCTGATCTGAGGTCTGATGGCACAGTAGGCTGATCTGAGGTCTGATGGGGGCAAATTCTGCTGATCTGAGGTCTGATGGGGGCACAATACACTGATCTGAGGTCTGATGGGGGCACAGTAGGCTGATGTGAGGACTATTGGGGGCACATTCTGCTGATCTGAGGTCTGATGGGAGTACAATACGCTGGTCTGATGGGGCACAATACGCTGATCTGAGGTCTGATGGGGCACAATACGCTGATCTGAGGTCTGATGGGGGCACAGTAGGCTGATGTGAGGACTATTGGGGGCACATTCTGCTGATCTGAGGTCTGATGGGAGTACAATACGCTGGTCTGATGGGGCACAATACGCTGATCTGAGGTCTGATGGGCACAATACGCTGATCTGAGGTCTGATGGGGCACAATACGCTGATCTGAGGTCTGATGGGACACAGTAGGCTGATGTGAGGTCTGATGGGGGCACATTCTGCTGATCTGAGGTCTGATGGGGGCACAATATGCTGATCTGAGGTCTGATGGGGGCACAGTAGGCTGATCTGAGGTCTGATGGGGGCACATTCTGCTGATCTGAGGTCTGATGGGGGCACAGTAGGCTGATCTGAGGTCTGATGGGGCACATTCTGCTGATCTGAGGTCTGATGGGGGCACAGTAGGCTGATGTGGGGTCTGATGGGGCACAATACACTGATCTGAGGTCTGATGGGGGCACATTCTGCTGATCTGAGGTCTGATGGGGGCACAATACGCTGATCTGAGGTCTGATGGGGCACAATACGCTGATCTGAGGTCTGATGGAAGCACAATACGCTGATCTGAGGTCTGATGGGGGCACATTAAGCTTATCTGAGGTCTGATGGGGGCAGGGGACTTTTAGTTTAGTGATGTAAAAACTGGGGACAGGTTTCCTTTAACATAGGAGTCCCCTTGTTTTTTACTCCTATTACTCCTATATTTTACTGCATTATATGGTAGAGTATTTACACTAGGGTATGTAGAAAGTCTATTGTACTGTACTTAACAGCATAGATAATCTAGCAGTTTATACAGTCATCTTTCTAATACAATATTATAACCACAACTAGTAGTATGTGCCTGTGAAGTTGGAACCGTGCGTTTGGGAAGCCACTAAGTGGGGGGCCCACTCAAGTATGTTTCGCCCCCCCTGTGCTGAACCTCTAGCTACGCCTCTGGCGGAGACACAAAGTAACCAATGACGCCGTGCGCTCGTGTACTCAATGGGAGGCCAGTCCGGGTTTTCATGGACCGTGCTCCACGGATGTGTGCATGGGGCCTTAGCGGGATACTCTCGCAGCTTCAAATATTTGTAGACAAGTAGATCAATGATGGGCATTGTATGACATTCCTGTTCTATGTAACAGCATAAGGGCCAGTTCACTGTTTTTTGGGTCTGCAAAAACATCTTAAAACATTCATTTCAATGAGAAGCAGCACTTGCTTCTTTTTTACACGTGTAAAAAAGAAGTGGCATGCCCTATTTTGGGGCAGAATCAGTGCTGAATCCATGTGTAGTTCGTGTGTTTCCCACACGTTTGGCGCAAATCTGCTTCAAAAACCTCAAGCTGAAAATTCAGCTTTGTATTGAAGTGGACACACATTGGTTTAAAAAAAGACACGTCAAACAAACGCATAAAAAAAAAATCACACGTGTATTTTCACGCTGAAATTTTTTAAAAAATTTGGATTCTGCGCTGATATTTTAAGTGTGTTTTTCAAAATTAGTCATGTAAATATGGTATCCTCAGAATATAGGAAAGGGGGGGGGGGATATTTCCCCATAGTTACAGCTCCTATATATTTATACTGCTAGGGAAAGCTGTCTGATGGAGGCGCAGAGGTACACGTGGTATGAGATTTGACGTGTGCAGGTAGCCTAAAATCCTCAACAAATCTGCAGTGGAAATTCCACTCCTTGTGTGTATTGCTGATAATACATATCATTTGACCCAGCCTTTAAAAATAAATACTGGCAGAGATTACTAATGAGTATAATGCATTTCCTTATATGACTAAATGGCCTGTTGTAATGAATCACTTGACAGAAGCCATCCTCCATTATATACTGTATTGTTACTCTCATGTGATTTCAGTCTCATAGATGCTGGGCATGCTGGAAGGCATAGTTTTGTAATGGCTGGAGAACCACAGGTGGGATACTACTGCTGTAGGTCAGTGTTCCTCAACTCCAGTCCTCAGGGCCCAACTACCGGTCATGATTTGAGAATATCCCACAGAATGAAGTCCTGATGCGCTGACACTAATTATATCACCTGCTCAGTACTCAGGAAATCCTGAAAACATGACCAGCAGGTCGCCCTGAGGACCGGAGTTGAGGAACCCTGCTGTAGGTAGTTTTCAGGCCATGTTAAAGGGGTTGTCTCACTTCAGCAAGTTGCATTTATCATGTAGAGAAAGTTAGTAAAGGGAACTAACTAATGTATTGTTATTATCCATATTGCCTCCTTTGCTGGCTGGATTCATTTATCCATCACACTATACACTGCTTGTTTCTATGGTTACAGACCACCCTACAATCCAGCAGTGGTGGCCATGCTTGCACACTATAGGAAAAAGCATCAGCCTTTCTGGTGGCCAGGACCATGGGAGCTCGCATAGGATACTGCTTTTTCCTATATTGTGCAAGCACGACCACCACTGATGGATTGCCTGGTGGCCGTAACCATGGAAACGAGCAGTGTATAATGTGATAGAAAAATGAACTCAGCCAGCAATACGGAAGCAATATGGGTAATAACAATACATTAGTAAGTGGCTTGTATTAACTTTCTCTACATGATAAATGCAACTTACTGAAGTGAGACAACCCCTTTTAAAGACAAAATTTGTAATTTTGAGTTAAAAAGTTATACTTTCTTTCAATTGTTTCTAGGATCTCTGTATGACCTTATATCAGGGACTTGTGCTAAAAAAAATTAAGAAAAGACACATGATTCACTCCCATGACTGTTGCCCCGTGCTTCCACTTCTGTGCAAGGTGCATGCACAGATACAGGAGATTCTGGGGACCTTCAAGTGAACAGCTGGGGTAAGGTATAAGATAATTTACGCTTACACTCATATTAGGTAACTTTAAAGTGGTCAATAACTTTAATCACCATGGAAGAGTATCCCCTTGGTGTGGAGAGTCTCCACACCAAGAGGTGAGCGGGTACATTCTCTTCAATATATTTATTAATGATCTTGTAGAAAGCTTGCACAGTAAAATATCAATTTTTGCAGATGACACTAAACTGTGTAAAGTAATTAACACAGAAGAGGACAGTTCACTGCTACAGATGGATCTGATAGACTGGAGGCTTGGGCAGAGAAGTGGCAAATGAGGTTTAACACTGACAAATGTAAAGTTATGCATATGGGAAGGAATAATGCAAGTCACCAGTACATACTAAATGGTAAAATATTAGGTAACCTGACATGGAAAAGGACCTAGGAATTTTAGTGAACAGCAAACTAAGCTGCAGAAACCAGTGTCAGACAGCTGCTGCCAAGGCCAATAAGATAATGGGTTGCATCAAAAGAGGCATAGATGCCCGTGATGAGAACATAGTCCTGCCACTTTACAAATCACTAGTCAGACCACACATGGAGTACTGTGTACAGTTCTGGGCTCCTGTGAACAAGGCAGACATAGCAGAGCTGGAGAGGGTTCAGAGGAGGGAAACTAAAGTAATAACTGGAATGGGTGGACTACAGTACCCAGAAAGATTATCAAAATTAGGCTTATTCACTTTAGAAAAAAGACGACTGAGGGGAGATCTAATAACTATGTATAAATATATCAGAGGTCAGTACAGAGATCTCTCCCATCATCTATTTATCCCCAGGACTGTGACTGTGACGAGGGGACATCCTCTGTGTCTGGAGGAAAGAAGGGTTGTACACAAACATAGAAGAGGATTCTTTACGGTAAGAGCAGTGAGACTATGGAACTCTCTGCCTGAGGAGGTGGTGATGGTAAGTTCACTTAAAGAGTTCAAGAAGGGCCTGGATGTATTTCTGGAGGGTAATAATATTACAGGTTATAGTTACTAGAGAGGGGTCGTTGATCCAGGGAGTAATTCTGATGTCTGATTGGAGTCGGTAAGGAATTTTCTTTCCCTAAAGTGGGGAAAATTGGCTTCTACCTCACAGGGGTTTTTTGCCTTCCTCTGGATCAACTTGTAGGAAAACAGGCCAAACTGGATGGACAGATGTCTTTTTTTCGGCCTTATAAACTGTTACTATGTTACTTCTATTGAGTATTAAGACCCCCATACACATTAGTCTTTCATAGGCTGAAACCGATGGAAAGAGAAGGATCTGGCGAAATTAATATTTTCATCAAATTCTTTTGTTCTCCTGGGAGATAAGGGCCTGCCAGAAGTGTCTTTCTCCCCTCTCTCCACTAAGTATACATACGTTTATGTGTATGAGATAGTCAGGAGAGATAGCTTGTGGCCATATGATCCTTCAGCCCCCAGCTATTGCTGTATTACAGTAACGATCATGATACTATACCCAACGTTGAGTTTGCAATAGGGACAAGATGGATAAATAGCTTCACAGAGTTTTCTCAGAATTATTTAAAGGGAATGTCTAATGCATTTGCTTTTATGTTCAGTAATTAGATGTGAGCATATATTTTTGTTTGCACATTTGTTAATTTTTGTAATGTTATATATAATATATATACACTTTATTGGGAGCAGCCATACTGTGGATACATAATTCCTCCCTGTTCTGTCTATATAGACAGTGTAGCAGAGTGTCTGTGCTTCATGTCATCTGAAATAATTGGGAAAGTAATGGTAGCCCAAGGTGTGGCAGGGGAGATGCCTACGGAGTCTAATCTGTATATTTTGTATCTAGTGTTACTATCCTGCCTTATCAAAGCCTCAGGAAGTACAATAGAGATGTCATTAATTAGCCCACCCTCTAATGATCAGATGACTCTGCTTATTCAGTCCCAGTATGTACAGCAAAGCTGACAAATGAGCTATAGAAAATAGGATGTGTCTATTGACTGGTTTGGTGGGCAATGTCAAAACTGCAGTATTTCAAGATTTTTATTTTTGGTCTTATCCAGTGCTGGTTACACCCAGACAGTACTTATTGTTGCAGACGAATGTCTATTGTACCCTGTTGGTGTACAATACATGAGCATGAACATGCAGGAAGAAAATGGTTCAATATAAGCAAATCATATAGGCTATAAAAAAAACAAACTCCAAGACAACACAAATTTGCATGTGCAATATGATTTTAAATTAAAAAATAGTAGAACATTACATAATTTACACAAAACATACATCAACATGTTTCTGTAGTGTACAATATACCATAGTAATACAACTTCAACTATTATTAACCTTTCAACATTCCTGAAGAACGTGTGTAACTATTACAAAGTAAGTAAAAAGTAAGTGGATCGGTAAAAAAACACCCCAATCGATATTATGTAACACTTTCAGGACATACTGTTTGTATGCTAAATTACCGTACATGACTTATACGTTGCAATAGAATCGTCTTCATGTAGGGTTGTATATGGACTAGAAGTTGTATATGGACTAGAAGTTGTCCAGCCTTTACTAAGGGATGGCTTATCCTAGACTACATATCTCTTAGTAGGTGCCCCTCTGCTTCACCAGTGTGCGTCAAACAGTCCCAGGCGATACATAACGCAAAGTGCAAACACCAAGGATTTCTGACAAATGTACAATCTTTTTCATTAAAAGAACTCCCGCAAAATTTTTTATTCTGTGACCTGTTAGAAAGGTGCATGATATAATCTGTAGTGATTGTCATCTTCTTATCAGTGACTGTTTCTGTGAGTAAAAACCTCTCTTCTTATTGTAGCTGGGTCATGTGACCAACTCCCTGACCTCCAACTGACCCAGGACAGAAAGCCAGTAACTGCTCTATTCATTCCTATGGGAGCCTCACTTTCAGTCTCATAGGAATACATAGAGAATTAGACTTCCTGTCCACACATAAGTCTGTGTGTGAGTTGGTGGGTCTAATTGCTGGTCACATGACACAGATAAGAAACTTCAGGATGATAGAAGTCAAAAATTCAGACACTGGTAAGAAAATGACATTCACTACAGATTATATCATGTACATTTCTAGCAGGACATGGAATAAAATTTTTGTCGGGAGCTGGACAAGCCCTTTAAATATTTATTATTTTAGATGTCAATGTAAAACCCTTTATTTATAAAATGGGATATATTTATTAAAGGGTATGTACACTATTGCAACCATTTTATTTTCTCCAATGCATTTAAAATAAAAAATAAATTAGGCCAATAATCCTGGTTAAAAAAAAGTAAAAAATACCACAGTTTTGTATTCACAGCTTCTGACCCAACCTATATGTCTCCATGATTGCAAACTCTGTGTATAATCTGACCCTTATCTGACCACAGATGCAAAACAGTAACACGTCTGCAGGATCAGACTACACCCAGGTCTTGTTTGTAGTCTGTAACCATGGGGACACAATAAAATAGCTGTATGCATGAAACGGCAGGATTTTTTTAAAGCCGCCATATAGTTAATATGCATTGGAGCAATAGTAACGATTGCTGAAGTCAACATAGTCTTTCACATTTGCACCAGTGTAACTTATTCTTGAAAATATCCTCACGCATTTCAGGACTGACTTATAGAACCAATATATTAGGACGAAATCTTCCAAGTATTCTCCATGAAGCCTGTTTTCTCATGAAAACGTGTTCATTGGCAAAATGAATGACTTAATTGCACAGAGGCAGTATATATAATGAGTATCGGTTGACTCTATCTATAACCCATTACACATTTATCACTTCTTCTTGTCTTCGGAGCGGACATCATCTTTCCAGAATCCTTCCTCCATTACATGTACCTGTCTTTAATTCCCACAGGAAGGAGGTAACACATACATAGCAAGGAGTTGCTATTATTAGGACGGATCAAACGTCTTGGGAACATACGTTCACAGTTAAGTCATTGACCACCTGCACTCCTTGAAGCTGGACAGGAGATCCTGCTGGTACCCATGCACTAAGAGGTGTCCTTCCAAGTGCCTTAGTGAATCCCAAAGCATGTCCATAGACTGCAATGTCATCATGATGCATCCAAGGTTCAATCCAGCGTTCTCAATCTTTTCACCTGGACTTATTTGGGCTACCATACGCATATTTGAGGACTAGTCTGTCATGACTAGGCAATGTGTTCCCGTAGTAGTGTTCAACCAAAGTAGCAAGGTCTGGAAATAACTTTTCTGACTCAAGGTAAACGCTGGAGTCCTATAATGAGAGAGAATATATATCACAATCACATTAGTAAAGAGAACAGAGACATACATTAATATCATGTTATGTAATAATAATAACAAGGCAGAGCAGTTGGATGTGTAGACCTCAGCAGAGAGCTTCAAACACGAAGAAGGCAATATCCAGCACTCCTATGAGTGGTATAAAATCTTCTATACTTTATTTCAAGATCAACATGGATACATCTTCAATATCGTTGTTTAAAAGGGTTCTCTGGGAATTAAGAAAATTAAAATACCTAAATATTACTTTATTATAAATATATTCCCAAATACCTTTCATTAGATATATTGGTTCATTTTGTCTGGGGAGCAATCATTAGGAGAATTAAAATGGCCGCCGTCCTATTAGTACACACAAAACCTGTCCTAATCACACAGGAGGACAAGTTACTTCACAACCCTGAGGTAAAGAGCTACCTCATCCTCCTATCTGCTCTGCTTGTCAGGGATTATGGTCCTGAATACAGAGAAAGGACAGACTGTAGTAATGTGGGGCTGTGGTAATGGAGACTGCATACAAGAGCTGCTGCTCATTACTCACCATCCTCTCTGTACTTCATATTTCCTCATGAACTCCATTCCTACAGAGATTCAGCTGAAGCTCATATTAAACTGTATTCAGGATCATAATCCCTGACAAGCAGAGCAGAGAGGAGGATGAGGTAGCTCTTTACCTCAGTGTTGTGAAGTAACTTGACGTTCTGTGTGTATAATAGGACGGCGGCCATTTTGTTTCTCCTGATGATTGCTCCCTAGGCAAAACGAGCCATTATAACTAATGTAAGATATTTGGGAATATATTTATAATAAAGTAATATTTAAGTATTTTCATTTTCTTAATTCCTGGAGAACCTAAGCGTTTCGATCATAAGATCGTAGTCATAGCATGCCATAATCCTCTGTTGGACTGTGATCTTTGGAGACCTCTCCAGTCCCAGGGCACTCGGTGGCGCAGACGAGACCTAGTCTTTTACAGATTTCAAATTCAATTGGTTCTGGTTTCCGTTTTTTTCTTAAGATTGGACCTTTGTTTCTACATACCCTTCCTAGGCCTATACTTGTTGAACGCTGTCTTCGTTATTGTACTGACTGGAATGTGATAACTTCTGTCCTGATTTGGTGTACTATCTGGACTGCTATAGATATTTCTCTTTTCTTACACCCTCCCAACTTTTTCCCTTCTCTTTGTATGTTTTTGTTACTGTTCTCTTGCTCCTTGTTCAAATAAAAACTTTATTGATCAAATAAAAACTTTATTAAAAAAAAAAAAAACATGTATTTTCCTCTCTGTTTCCCCACCACTCCGGTTCCTCCATTCTCTGGTCACTCACCATTCTCTACTTGCTGTTGCCTGATAACACTTAAGAAATCCACGCTCAGCCAATCGATATGTGAGGCAGGTCACCGCTGCAGTCAGTGATTGGCTGAGCATCATTTCCTGCAAGCTGAGAGGGAAGCGGGGAGTATTGGAAGAGGAGTGGCGGGAGATCGGAAAGGTAAGTATAATTTTGTTTATTTTCTTATTTTATTCTGAGGCTTTTCTAAAGAATTTTAATTGCCCAGACAACTCCTATAATAGAAACATGAGTATCGAAAGCAGAGTATAAAATACATCACCTACAGAGATACGATGAAAATGTAAAAAAGTCAACAAACCTTTTCAAAAACTCTGTAGTTTCTTAATTTTGATTCCATTTCATCCCATACAACCAGGACCTTTAAAAAAGAAATAGACATTTTCATTAGTTATGGGAATAACATTACATGCGTTACTATAAAGTGATCACAGATTAAGTGAAACCTTATAAAGCTCAGCTTTAAGCTCTAAATTTCTAAATATAAGTGCTTGAACTAATTGGGAATGTACATGAACTGTAGGGAACCCACCACCTGGGGCTCCTCTTTATTAGCCAGAGGGGAGAAGCTCCTAATCTAGAGGATGCACATAGATCTCAGCTGATGAGAGTCCCAGGATACCAATTTGTAATCACATCATAATACCTTTTTCACATTTCCGTGTCCGTTGGATGTCTGTGCAAACATGTCATTGAAAAAATGGAAAATGTGAACAAAGCCTAAAATAATAGACTATTTCTGAAATAGACCCTAATGACAAGTGATTGGCTCCAAAGTCACCTCCAAATGGAGTTGTCTTCTTGGTGACTGTTGTTTTCAGACCCCAAAAGATCCTTGTTCTGAGTGCTGATTTGGGGTCTGCTATGCGAGCGTTTATCTTATTTTTCCTACATGTACATGCTCATATATATTTAAAGCTGGGCATGAGATAACTGTCGGCTAAACACATGTTTGGCCATCAGCTGTCTCTCCCAAATTTTCCATACATATGCATGCTGGTCTTGGCCAAGAATGCTTACTTTGTCAATGGGTTCTAGAGGGAGAAAGCTGCTCCAAGAACAAAAAGTTTGGATGCTGAAATCCAACATGCCCAATCCTTTTCACCCCTAAAGTCAGCTGTTGGGAGAGTCAATCCAAAAAGGCGGGCTTGGCCGACATAGACCTAATGTGTATGGCGAACATATCAATAGTGTTGTAGAATGCATAAATTCATGAGTTAACTAAAATGGAGCAAATTTCACCAAATTTATTAAAACTTGCTAGGCTTTTTGTCAACTGTCAAGGCACGTGAAAAAGTCCACATCATACACCAAAACCTGTCTAATAAAGTTTTTGTATGACGCTCAATTTTCTTGGTCTTTTTGGCCGGCAAGCTCACAAGTACAGCAACTAGATAAACCCTCTGTGTACTGTATATTAAAAAACAACTCTGTTTGAAAGCCCAAAAGTTTAGAGCCCTTTCAATCAGAGTGTCCTTAGGGTATGGCCATATTACGTCTAGGAACAACCTCTGAGTTGCATGGAGCCCTTATGTCGCATTCCTAGACTCATATGGGACCATAGGCTTCTTCCAACCAATTATACCATAATTTTTTTTTTTCTGTTGAATTCATAGAGATAAATTATCCAAAAATCAATACAAAAATACTCTGGTATTTCCCTAATGTATACTATATTACAGAGAATAACCCTGTAATGCAGGAGCACCATGGTGGCATTTGCGTATACCAGTGTACAGTGTGGCTCTGCCACAATTCTGCATCACTCCCGGGGCATAGCTATAGGGGGTGCAGAGGTAGCAGTCACTACCGAGCCCAGGAAACTGAGGGGGCCCAAAGACCCTTGTCCCACATAAGAAGACACTGGTTTTATAGAAAGTACCAAGGGAAAAGGGGCCCAAGCTGAACTTTTGATCCAGGGGCCATGAGCCTTTAGCTACGCCCCTGTAGTCTCCTGCAGACTGCTCTAAAATGTGCTGCTCCACCACCATGGACAATCTATCATTTTACAAAACTAATGTCGCTGACCATCAGGAAACAGGAAATTGCTGTGAAAATAACATGCAAAAACTGAAAGCTAAACTAAACAGCTAATTCTGTATTCAGCTCCAGGGTTACCTTTCCGGTCTTCGCAGAGTTTCTGATGCAGAACAGTCCATTGAGGGGGCTTCCTCTGGCGACAGTAGCTTTGAACATCCTGAAATAACAATACTTTCATTTATCTCCAGTGTAACAGGACAAGGCTATCATTTCATGTGCTTGCTGAGCAGAAATATTTTCAGCATCACAGCAGGAGTGAACTTTGCTTTCCTGATATACATTAGTGTATTTAGAATAAGGTGAAATCCTTCATCGTAGCCAAGAACTTTCAACTTTTCCATGTAATCCACTGCTCTGTACATACCTAATGTGCAGGAGAACAATGTATTATACAATGCCTTACTCATGTACTAGAGGATGGAGCTTATTGTCAATGTTATTGGAGGCTTTGAAGTTTCTCAAGAAACGTAATCCAGGCCAGATGTATCCTCCTCTTCATCTCAGACCCATCCAGATTTCCACTCTACACATAGTCTACTTTTATTGAGTACCTCTCCCCCAAACTAATACATTAATATATATATTATGTTGTAACAATTGCATTCCTGTAATCCAGGTTTTCTCAACCTTTTCCTATTGGTACCTCACTAGCCAGAACATGGTGATGCCCGTACCTAATAAATGCCTTAAAAGTATCTTAAAATATAGTTTTAATTTAATACAAAATGGTGTAACTTGCAAATTTCTAAATCACTTTATTTAAAAAATATGCCTGCATCCACCTGAAAAAAGTTGTAAAGTCATGGCCACTAGAGTCACACTTAGACCTAATTTGCAGTCCATTGCCTGTTGTCAGACAAGATCTGTCCCTAGTAAAAGAGATTCAGAAGATGGCTTACAGGAAATGAGGCGTGACCGTGCTAGCTGAGATCCTGAGCCTGATAGAAGCACTACTTCTACACAGCTTTTGAAGATTATAGAAGCCTCCTATGTGTCTATTAATATGGTTTTCCCCTCCTTATCTGTCCTATGAATTGAAAACAAACATAGTGGGAAGTAAGGCAAAGGAAATCACAGCAGTACAGTGCTGGCAGATTTCATAGAAGGGATATTCCCCCTGCTTGTGAGAGAAATGTATCTTGCGGTGCAACTGAAACCTCCTATGTGTCTATTAATGTTGGAATTCAAACCAAAGCCTCCTTATCCCCCTGTCCTAACTGAAACCTTGATTAATGAAACAAACATAGTGGGAAGTAAGGGAAAGGACATCACAGCAGTACAGTGCCGGCAGATTTCATAGAAGGGATATTCCCCCTGCTTGTGAGAGAAATACATCTAGCTGTGCAACTGAAACAGGTTATAATATGGCTAAAAACTACTTTAGGGAAGCACAAAAAAAATCTGTTCCTTCACAGTTATGATTGTACAAAGAAGCACAGCCTTAATGTGAACTTCTTTTGAAAACTCAGGTACACTTAAATTTATCTTCCACCCATCCCATGAACTCAGTAAAATAATAACAATAAGAGTTAATTGTGTTGCCAATCCAAAGATTGTGGCACAGAAAGAACTGTGCAGCGTGTGACAACTTCTGGATAAAAACATCTCCCTGTCACCACTATTTAGTGGACAAATGTACAATGGCGACTCCTACTGATGCTGGTGTCTGCCACCATTACATTTGTGTGATAAGTAGCCCTGGTGTTTGTTCATTCTACTTCTCATCCCTTGACAAAGAGATTACGCTTGTGACCAGTGACCAGTTTACAAAGAGCTGGCCCCAACCTTTTTCTTACTTGGAACAGGTTGGGGACCAACCTAAGTTGTCGCCTCCCCTCCTTGGACTTTATATTGTTTCCATGGGCTGTGTGGTATGTACACATATATATGATTCTTCACATTCTATCATATTGATACTTTATTATCTAATAGTATATGTTCAGTAAATACAATAAAATTACCTTTCAACATCGAATGAATCACAGGTATCAACAAAGACAGAAGCGGGCAAAGGAACCTGGAACATAACAGAATCATATCAGAACAACTCAATATATGTTGTATAATGGAGATCAGCTTCTCACATTCAGATGCTGAAAACCTGTATAGACATAATACTTTTCACAGCTGTCTCTAGACTAACACATTTATCCTGCACTGATACATTGTAGCAGTAGGAGATCAATTTGTTCTTCTGGTGGAGTTAGCTCACAAAGACTTGGTACAATGCCTGGGCTGTATTAGGCATGTACAGGTTTTATGCCTAATACAAGATCTCCGCAATGCTTATTAGCTTTATTTTATGACAGCGCATCATTGGGCATTACCTTTTCATAGTCATCATCGCTATCACTTTTGTCATCAATAATTTTCTTTGGTTTTGCAGGACGGACCGGCAATTCCACTGGCATATCTCTATCGCTCTGTCCATCAGGTGGCGATCTCCTAGAGCAAGCCAGAAAAAGACTATTTGTGAACTGAAAATTAGACACCAATTGATTTACACCAAGTGGACTATTAGGAAATGTAACTGAAAGTCAGTTCAGGATTACAAGGAAGATAAGCAGCCACATGACACTTCTGTCACCACTGATCTCCAGTAAAATGGGAAACATGTTAATTCCTGGTTTACTATAAACACAGATATCAGGGGGTGCTATCTATGAATATTAGACTGGTTGCAGGTCCCAGCAAATGCATTGAACTTCATGAAAATGACTATAACCAGCTTTACAATTTTCGTGCCCCCTACCTTCTTTACAGTGTCCACTTAAAGTTACATGAGTGGACATTTCTGACCATTATAGCCTTAATACTATTCTGAATTTAGCATCAGTTTTCCTTTCCACAGGTTCCATCTATAATTCTTAATTGTCCATGAACTCAGCTTTAAAGTGGGCAGAGACTAGCTGCTATGATGTCTACCATACACAGCACATATTGTAGACAGCAGGAGAGCCTGCTTCCCTATCTCTCTGCAGCACACCCTCAGGAGCAGTAGCAGCATGGAAGACATTATCCATCAGTTGTCAGGAACATACCACGTCACATTCCTGTGCATGGCTGTTCTCAGGTGGGTGACCATGCCAAGCTTTGGCTGGTCGACCTAGCAGTGAGTCTGGATGCTGCGCAAATCAGGTCTCTCGCCTGGCGTCCAAACTCCGATGTGTTGGGGGAATTAAATCAGGCACTTAAAGTTGGTCAATGCCAGTGATTTTTGGATTGCCAGCTTCTTTTCTCCCATTGTGCTCAGACCAGTGCTGCATTTCTGCTGGACCTTCCAGTGTATTTACCCTGTGTCTGCCAATTAGACTTATACTGTGCCTCTCACTTGATTCCTTGGCTTGTTTCTGAATTAATGCCTTGCCTACTGTTTGGTGTCTCTTGACTCGCCTGGCTTTGACTCTGGCTTGTTCTACTCTCCTGATACTCCATGGCATCTAATTGGTCAGCTACCTGTAGGCTCGTAGATGTTTTCTGTCGCCTTACTCCGCAGACATAATCTAAGCCTCTAGTAGCCAAGTCCAACTGGCCTTGTGATGGCTCTAGTGAACACCTAGGGGTAGCCTTAGATCTACTAACTAGATTGACGAAGAAAGATAGGTAACAGAGTTAGAGTTTGCTAGTGGTGGCCCCGGATGACCCTGCATTCTTTTCTCACCTCTATATAGATAACAGGACTACAGAGCAGTGTAGCTGTGAATCCAGCCCTGGGGGGGGCTGAAAACTTACTAGAAGCAGCTATCTGTAGCTGCTCCCTCCCCTTTTACTCCCCATCAACCTCTATGGGTAGCATCTGTAACCTAATCTCTTAGTGAAGCTGAAAATCAATCTCTAAAGCTGGGTTCCCATCACGTTTTGATGTTCCCATCACGTTTCCCATCTGTTTAACGTATACAAAAAAAGTATAAGTTGAATGGATGCCTCAGACCGATGCCATACAGTGCCATCCGTTCACCATAGAGTTCCATTGTAAAAAAAATGTATATACGTATACGTTTTTTATTTACTGGACTCTGCAGGATACAAGGATGTGGTGTGCTACATTTTTGTATTCTTTTTTTTTTCTAACGTATACGTCAAATGGAGGGATAACACGTCATGTGAACCCACCTTAACTCGTAGACAGATTTTATCTGTAAATTAAGAGTAAGTGATCAGTTTGGCAGACAGGGGGGAGGAGGGGAGTCTGATACCTGAAGAAAGAGGTATTTTCTGTAATGAGATATACAGGCTCGGACTGGCCCACAGGGGAACAGGTGAATCCCCCGGTGGGCCCCTGAGCTAGGTAGGCCTCTAGTCCCCCACCTCCTGCACAAGTGACACATGGCACAGTAGACTGACCTATAAATAGGCTGCCTAAGATGCTATTCAGTACATTGCCTATGTCCATATAAAAGACTGGATAGTGTGGGCAGGTAGCATATGCATGTGGGCCCTCAGAGTGAGCTTTACAGTGGGCCCCCAGAGGGAATTTTACTGGTAGGCCCTAGACACCGCAGTTCGACCCTGGGGATATATTACCAACACTTGTACTATTAATGTATAGTAAAATTGTAAAAGACTGTTACTTTTTTAACATGCGTGTTTCTGTTTTGACCTGAGACTTGTTTCACAGCTCTATAAATGGATGACTTACAGCGTAGTCATCTACAGTTTACTTCCTCATATTTTGCATAGCTTGTAGAAGTCATGCATTCTATAGCAGATATAATTTGGTCTGGCAACTTATCAACATGTATTTATATGTATCCAAATGGTAGTCATGTGGTAAAGGATGCAACAAGAAGAGAAATAAACATGCATTCTGAAAAGGTATGTCCAAAGCACCCCAGCAATACTTCAGAGCTGGCATCTGAGCATCAGAGGAACCAGGTGAGTATTTATAGTTTGTTTGTTTTTTATATCCTCTGAAGAAGACACATAATCTGACATAACTACTGTGAGGTGGCACACATCTGGCATAATTACTCTGGGGGACACATATTGTGGCATAACTACTGTGAGGTGGCACATATCTGACATAACTACTGTGAGGTGGCACATATCTGACATAACTACTGTGAGGTGGCACATATCTGGCATAATTACTCTGGGGGACACATATCTGGCATAACTACTGTGAGGGGGCACATAATTGGGCATTACTACTGTGAAGGGGGAACATAATCTGTCATAAGGCATGGCCTAGTATGAAAAAAATTGCTGCACATGTCCCTTTGTGTTTTTCAAAAGTTTGGAGGTATAGGGCTCCCCTGCGCTCCAGCAATGATAGATATGTGAGTGGGGCACTGGGGGGTCATTATACTGTGTCAGGGCCCCTTACACAGTATAATGACCCTCCCCAGTGGCCCCCCACACAGTATAATGACCCCCCAGGGCACCCCCATACATTATTCAGGTTAAATTGCCATGTTTGGGCACTCGGACTCTGAAAGCTTTACCATCAGTGGCCCAGGTGAATATATGTATGTTATGGAGGAGGATTTCCCACTATCAGTCAGATGGGAGATCCATTCTCATAGATCGTCTCCCATCCTGGGGAAGCCAGGCCTTCCACGCATTATATGGTGAACTGAACGGGGCAAGAGAAACTGGATCTGAGGAGACAACCTCTTACATAATGATCTTCAATTTAAAATTGATAATGAATAACCATATAATGATCTATACTTACATTGTTGGTGAGAATATGTCACTTTCTGTTCTTCTTGTTTGTAGCCTGGGAAGAGGAGGAGGTCTCGATATAATAGTAGGTGACTTCACAATACTAGGTTTTAACACAGTGGGAGAAGACTCCTCTTGCAATTTTAATGTTTCACTTAACGCTCTAGGTTTTCTTGGAACTTGTGGCCCATTACTGTTTCCCTGTGATTGGCTTAGTGACCATGGTTGGTCTTGTTGGTGGTACTGGAATGTTGACTTTGGTTAGGCTTGTTTGGTGGTTTTTCAGGTATGGCAGGACCTGTGATGTTGAACCTGAAGTTCAGCATTTAATTTTGAGATATTCCCTGACGTGTGTGGTGGAAACACTGTTTGATTGGGTTGACTGCTTATGATGTCTCTTCTTGGTTGGGGAGGAAACGGTTCTACCCGATGAACTGGTGGTTGTGGTGGTAAAACAGGCGGTTTTTTACCAACGGTGCCAGGAGGACGCACATGATCATTCTTAGGATCTTTTTCAGCCATGTCAGTTGATCTGATTGATTCATTCGGTTTATGAGCAGGTGGAAATGCTGGGATTGGAGGTTTTCCTCCAGGATCTTGTACATTGTAACCGCCAATACTGGTCCTTGGATATACTGGAAATGAGCGAGAAGGTGGAGAAGGGGGTTTTGGTTTCAGTGTGCCTACAATTCTAGCTGTTGAAGGCCGGTTTGAAACGAACTCATTCACTTGTACTGACGGAACCGGTGGTGGTGGATAGCTGGGTGCACTGTCTATTTAAGAAGAAGTGAGCAATTAGACCACATAATATAAAAAAAAACCTGCTTAGATTGCTTGTACATAATGTTTTACCATGAATTGCCTTGGTTTTGCAATGTGGTTTTAACCTGTGTGACTTGTACATGTAAAGAACATTGAAACCAGCCTGAGATTGTGGTTTTGCCGCATGGCTTCTGGACATGTAGTACACTACTGCCCTGTTGCCACTACTATCTTGTGTGTGAGTATCCTAATTCCCTAATTCTTGGTTAAAGAACATTGACCACATTCTTTTCAAACCCGAGTACAAATTTTTTGTCCAATCTAATCCTTGGTGACAAAGGACAAAAATACGGTACTTGAGTAACCTTGGTATCATAGCCATATGCAGTGCCATGTCACATACAACAAGGGTTGAGTTTGCTATCAATTTGATGATTTGATCCATTCAATATGAAGTAAAAGGGTAGAGTTGAAGGGAATGTGTATGACAAAGTTTTCAGCAGCAGTACAGTGCTTGGATGAGAGTGGTTATCTCACTAAAGTCATTAGTGTCATATTGCTAGGACAGGCCATCAATGTTTTGATTCCATCGATATGATCACTAGAACAAAATGGTAATGGCACCAGGTTGCCATTGGCTTCTGATTTACTTTGCTTTTATTGGAGGCTGCATGCATGGTCTAACCATGTAAGAAGCCTTACAGAGCCGAGGGGCTTAATTGTTCATAATGCTGCTGCCACCACTTTATTCAGGTCACGCAGGTTGGAGCTCAACCAAATGGACCTTGATGGCATATCCCAGCACTATATCATCAAAGTCTTATGTGAGAAAAAACCCTTCAGTATTCATTAGCTAATAGCTTACCTGTATCTGTTACATCTGGTTGTACATAGTCTTCTTCATCATCATCGTCATCCTGCCAACTATCTGTAAATGTACAGAGAAAGCTTAGTCTGTAGTCGGCTAATTCATATTCATATGTACATTGTTATTTTAAAGCAGGAGAACATGAGAAGATTAGACCCTTCACAGTTAGGTGATGAGCCCAACATGCAGTAATAATCCTTAGGAAACCAAGAAGCTTATCGCTGGATATGAATATTCTGACTGCAGTAGCAGGCACCAGTGTGACCAGCATTAATCAGGCAGACCAACACTAAAAAGAGACCCTTGCACTGATCCTCTGTTTCAGATTCAATTTTGCTACTGTGGTCATAGTGATTTATTATGACGCATATAAGTCAATGGGAAAGATTTACCGTTGAATATATGCCAGTATTCTAGTGCAATTTGCACCAAAAACTAGTGTACATTCCTTAAACCGCAGGTGTTTTATACACTTTTAAGACTCGCCCAACATGGGAGCTTTGTTAAAAATGTGCCATTGTGGGCCCAAAATATTGGCGTTTACTAAGGCAACAGATGGGTGGTGTAAAGTTAGATTAGACAGATTTATCGTCCAGTATCAGCCACTGTTAAAGACTGCCTGGACTAAGGCTACTTTCACACTAGAGTTTTTAAATTCCGGTATTGAGTTCCGTCATAGGGGCTCAATACCGGAAAAAAACGCTTCAGTTTTGTCCCCATTCATTGTCAATGGGGACAAAACTGAACTGAAGACAACGGAATGCTCCTGAAAGCATTCCGTTCCGTCTTCAGACCGGAGAACAAACTGCAGCATGCTGCGGTTTTCTCTCCGATCCTGGCATCCGCACCAAGCCGGATCCAGAATGACCCCCAATGCAAGTCAATGGGGACGGATCCGTTTGGTGTGACACACCAGTAATCCGGATCTGTCCTCCATTGACTTGCAATGGGGGGTCATTCCGGATCCGGCTACACAGAAATACATACAGACATACATGCATACTCACATACTCCAGGCAGGGACGCCGGCAGCATGTCTTCACGCGCCTCCTGCACGCAGCTATGACGTTTCCCCACTGCGCCCAGCAGAGGGCGCTGTGGGGAATCGTCATCACTGCGCGCAGGAGGCGCATGAAGACGTGCTGCTGGCGTCCCGGGCTGGAGTATGTAAGTATGTATGTGTTTGTGTGTATGTCTGTATGTATTGCTGTCCCAATGTCTGTCAACATGTGTGGGGCCGGAGCGCTGCTCCGGCTCCACACATGTATCAGCGTTAGCACGGATCCGTTGGCACCATTTAGGTGCCGGATCCGTGCTAACGCTAGTGTGAAAGAGGCCTAGGTTTACACTGTCTAACCATTAGACAATGCTAGTCAATCTGCCCCGGTATCTCATTAAATTCTCTCTGCCTGCAGCCGCCACTAGAGGGAGCTTAAGAGTTTACTAAATACTGTTTTAGTACAAGCTCAATGTATAACGAATATACAGAGTTGTATCAATTAAAGGTGTATTCCTATCCACAGGATATGCCATAAATATCCGATAGGTGCTGAGACTCATGTATCACAAGAATGGGGCCTGTCTGGCAGTCACAGAGAATGGAGAGATGGCTGTGCACGCGCCGCTCTCTGTTCACTACTATGGGAGTTCAGAAAATACTAAATAGTAAGCATGCTCAGCTATTTTTTTAGACCTCCCATGAAAATGAATTGAGAGGGCCCATGAGCCAGGGCCCCGTTCTTGAGAAAGGTATTGGTCCTAGAGATGGGACTCATACGTAGTTGAGCATTTATGGCATATACTGTGACTATGCCATACATTTCAGCATGGAAATAAACCTTTTGTGCTGAAGATTTGGAGCTCTGTATCAGAAAACAGCACTCCAGCTGATATACTGTAAAGTGCAGAATGTGGGATCTAAAAACCCCATGGTGCTTAAAACAGGATCTCCACTTTATCAAATGGTGCTGTTATAAGCTTTGTATGCTTTTTATGATCATGTTTTAGAGATGAGCAAAGTGAGCTTCGGATGTTACATCCGAAGCCGTGTCGCTAAAATATTTGCTATAGTTCTGTACGGAGATCCTTCTCCGTACAACATTAGAATGTACTGCCTCCGTTAAGGCGAAGTCCGTTATTCACGAAGTCGCGCGGGACTTCGTTGAATAACTTCAGTAAATGATTATTACAATGAAAAACCACTTCAAAACTTAGAACCGAACTTGGTTTTGGTTCCAAGTTATACCGAGTTCGATTCTAAGGTTATTCACTGTAATAATCAATTACCGAAGTTATTCAACGAAGTCTCATGCGACTTTGTGACTAACGGACTTCGCCTCATCGGACTCAGTACTAAGGATCTCTGCACAGCATTATAACGATTTTTTTTAGCAAAGCGACTTCGGATGTAGCATCTGAAGTCGCTTCGCTCATCTCTAATCATTTTATAAAATTGTATGATATTTATGCCATAAAAGTGTATGACTTTCAGATGAAATCTTACCATCTTCAGGATTGTGCGTATATTTTATATTCACAGTACGTTCCACAGATCCATAGAAGCTATCTGTTTCAGAACCGCTATCACTGTGAAGAAAACAATCACAAAAGTTAACTTATTTACTCTAAGCATCAATCATTCTAATAATGTGGAGATATCCGTCTATGTTTTCAGATCATTCTCATTACTTACATAAGTCCATAACATTTATTTCATATGGCCAGTATTTCTGTTATTTAATTGCTGTGACACTTAAAGGGGTTGTCTCACTTCAGCAAATGGCATTTATCATGTAGAGGAAGTTAATACAAGTCACTTACTAATGTATTGTGATTGTCCATATTGCTTCTGTTGCTGGCTGGATTCATTTTTCCATCACATTATACACTGCTCGTTTCCATGGTTACAACCACCCTGCAATCCGTTAGTGGTGGACATGCTTGCACACTATAGGAAAAAGTGCCAGCCTCTCTGGTGGCCAGGACTGCAGGAGCTCACATAGGCTGGAGCTTCTTTCTATAGTGTGCAAGCACAACCACCACTGCTGGTTGCAGGGTGGTGATAACTAGGGATGAGCGAATCGACTTCGGAGGAAGCATCCGAAGTCGATTCGCGTAAAGCTTCGTTAGAATACTGTACGGAGAGAGTGCTCCATACAGTATTAGAATGTATTGGCTCCGATGAGCCGCAGTTATTACTTCGTGAAGTCTTGCAAGACTTCGGGTAATAACTTCAGAAATTAATTTCTACTGTTAAAGAAGAACTCCTGCGAAAATTTTTATTCTCTGATCTGTTAGAAAGGTACATGATATAATCTATAGTGAATGTCATCTCCTTATCAGAGAATGTAATTGTGAGTAATAACCTCACTTCTTATTGTAGCTGGGTCATGTGACCAACTCCCTGACCTCCAACTGACCCAGGACAGGAAGCCAGTCACTGTTCTATTCATTCCTATGAGACTGAAAGTGAGGCTCCCATAGGAATGCATAGAGAATTAGACTTTCTGTCCACACATATGTCTATGTGTGAGTTGGTGGGTCTAATTCCTAGTCACATGACACAGATAAGAAACATCAGGGAGATATAACTCAGAAATACAGACACTGGTAAGAAAATGACATTCACTACAGATTACATCATGTACCTTTCTAGCAGGACATGGAATAAAATTTTTTGCGGGAGTTCTTCTTTAAAAACCTTTTACCGAACTCTGTTTCGGTTACAAGTGGTACCTTGGAAGTCTTACGAGACTTCGCGAAGTAATACCTTCTGCTCATCTGAGCCAATACATTCTAATACTGTATGGAACGCTCGCGCCGTACAGTATTCTAACGAAGTTTTATGCGAATCAACTTCGGATGTTTCCTCCGAAGTCGATTCGCTCATCCCTAGTCATAACCAAGTGTATAATGTGATGGGAAAACTCTTGTTTTTGTGCCTGTACCATGGACTTGATCGCAAAGATGTTTTCATAAAGGGAATTGTCTCTGTATTTTGGGGGCATTTTCAGACTAAGCCTACACTTTTCAGGCTCCAATAATATGGGCTTGACAGTCTATTAAAGGGGTTGTCCCACGAAAAACATTCTACATTTTTCAAACTACCACCTCGATCTGTAAAGTAATCAAAAATTTAGTATAGCCTCTGAGACAGGGGTTTGGTGGACTCCCTTTGGAGATAGGCGCTGGTCCTAAGGGCATAACCTGAATCTATTAGGCATTTATGGTATATACCGTGGATATATGGATGGGACTACCCCTTTAATTCTACATCGTCTAACTAAGAGGTGGAGATGAAGATGTTTTACCTTAGGTCCGTGATCGTCTCCTTCTTCTCATGGTAGTGGTCAATCTCTTTCCTCAGAGCCAGCATCCATTTCTAAAATAGAAATAATGACTATTGTATGGAATGTGCCGGAGATGATCATTTTCCATATGTAAGAAACATATAGACAGGCAAGTGGCTGGACCTTAACCAGATGCCCCTTAAAGGGGTTGCACCTTAGAATCTATCTTCTGATAAATCCTATCGATACAGTCAGAAGATAACATCGGTTTGGACTCCCATCAATTTGACAAAGAGGTTCTGTATAATATCTGTTTTCCAGAGATTTCCATCACTGGACATCTGACACTAAATTGAGATGAATGTCAACTCTTTATTTCTACTGAGAAAACAATTGTGCTGTGCTTTCCATCACTCGTACCTTCCTTTCCTCTTCAGATGCCGCAGAAAAGTACCATGTACGATGCTTCTTGCTGATATGGATCATTTTGAAGGGGAACACATTATTAGATGTTGTCTCTTCTGCTGCCCGCATTACCCTGAAGAAAACAAAAAGTTGAGACCCCTACTGGACCTCACAACCCATGCCCACCCATGTCATTTAGAGTGTAACTGTCATTCTTTTTTTATTTGTGTAATCTGTAGGGGCAGTGATACTAACCATTTTTGTAATATACATTAATTACTGAAAATGTACATTTATATTAGAAAAGTAGTTCTAAAGTGGCCCATTTTGAGCCTTAGCAACGCTCCTCTGTCTTCTGTTTACATAACATTGGAGATTTGCTCAACATTGACCATGTTATGTAAACAGAAGACCGAGGAGCGTTGCTAAGGCTCAAAATGGGCCACTTTACAGCTATTTTTCTAATAAAAATGTACGATTTCGGTAATTAAAGTATTTTACAAAAAGGTTTAGTATCACTGCCCCTATACATTAAACAAATTTAAAAAAGAGTGACAGTTACACTTTAAGGAAATGTTTCTAACTGAGAAGCCACCTTAAAAAACTAAATCCTATGTAGTCAGACTCTTCTGTTGTGTGTAAGATTGTTAAAAGTCTTGTTGTAGTCTGTTAAAGGGAGCGTGCCACCATGAAAATGCAAATTAATCTGCATGCAGCATATTATAGAGCAGGAGGAGCTGAGCAGATTGATATATAGTTTTTAGGGAAAAGATTCAGTATAACTTGTGTTTTATTCATTTCAGTTCCTGCTCATTCTGGGCCTTGAAGTCCAGGAGACGGTCCTTTCAGTAATTGACAGCCTCCCCCCTTTGACAGTATATATAGAGACAGCTGTCAATCACTAATAGGACCGCCTCCTCATAGAGGAAAGTCTGTCAATCACTGATAGGACCTCCTCCTCATAGAGGGAAGGCTGTCAATCACTGATAGGACCTCCTCCTCATAGAGGGAAGGCTGTCAGTCATTGATAGGACCTCCTCCTCATAGAGGGAAGACTGTCAGTCACTGATAGGACCTCCTCCTCATAGAGGGAAGACTGTCAGTCACTGATAGGACCTCCTCAGGGCTCATAGAAGGACCCCAAGGAGCTGTCAGTCACTGATAGGACCTCCTCCTCATAGAGGGAAGGCTGTCAGTCATTGATAGGACCTCCTCCTCATAGAGGGAAGACTGTCAGTCACTGATAGGACCTCCTCCTCATAGAGGGAAGGCTGTCAGTCATTGATAGGACCTCCTCCTCATAGAGGGAAGGCTGTCAGTCATTGATAGGACCTCCTCCTTCATAGAGGGAAGGCTGTCAGTCATTGATAGGACCTCCTCCTCATAGAGGGAAGGCTGTCAGTCATTGATAGGACCTCCTCCTCATAGAGGGAAGGCTGTCAGTCATTGATAGGACCTCCTCCTCATAGAGGGAAGGCTGTCAGTCATTGATAGGACCTCCTCCTCATAGAGGGAAGACTGTCAGTCATTGATAGGACCTCCTCCTCATAGAGGGAAGACTGTCGATCACTGATAGGGCCTCCTCCTCATAGAGGGAAGGCTGTCAGTCATTGATAGGACCGCCTGCTGGAATTCAAAGCCCAGAATGAGCAGGAACTTAAATTAATAAATTACAAGTCATACTGAATCTTTTCCCATAAAACTATATATCAATCTGCTCAGCTCCTCCTGCTCTATAACAAGCTGCCTATAGTTCAGACACCATGTTCAACGTGACAGGTTCCCTTTAAGTCTGTATAGGAGCTGTATACACAAAGCAGTAGGATATTTTTGAAGAACAAAAATGCAGGCTTGTGTGATGTTTTATTTTAGATGTGATGGAGCAGTTAATATTATTTCAGGTGTAGGCGGAGTTCATATTTATCATCATTATGCTGAAGTATATAGATCTCATTGTATACTACTTTAAGAGAAATTGTACAGGAGGATTGTTTGGGCTGATAGGATAGCAAAGAGACCTGACAGAGTTGGTGATATGATAAAATACAGAAATTGTCTTATTATTGGTTTTGATGTATGTTATGATAATTAAATTTAAAAAAATGGGAAAAAAAGATTACATTGCGTGAGCTGAATGTCAGTAAATGGTTATTTTAATAAAACATCTTTGCTACTAACCTGTTGTATCCGTTTAGTGAGAAAGCGCCTTGGGAGGCGGCCGAAGTGCTGGTTTTGAAGTAGTACACGCATCCTTTATGTATGATAACGTATCTGAGGGGCCCTAAAAAAAAGAAAAGCATGGCACTGAGTATCTAGACGTTAAAGACGCAGAAGGACCAACAAGGCAACAAAGAGATTTTGTTCCAGAAACAGCACCCCTCTTGTCCATATCCATGTCTGGTATTACAGCTCAGCCCTTTTCCTAGGCCATATTTAAAGAGCACCTGGCACCTCTCTACCCTTATTGCCCATGGAATAAAAATTCTGGAACATCTATTCTTATGACTCTATGTGGTGCCATTCCTTTATTATTCCTTCTAGAAGTTTATGAATTAACTGCCAACAGTCTGTAATGAAGGTCCAGATGGGTTTTACCAGTTGGGGTGTCCCCCCGCACAGTCTCACACTGGATAATGTCAGACTTTGCAGTGAGGGCTCCCTTCTCCAACTGGTAACACCCAGATAGACCTTCATTGCAGACTGCTTACAGTTCATTCACGAATTTCTAGTAGGAATAATAATAAATGAATGTCACAAAATAGAGTCATAGTAGTTACTGAAACTGACATGTCAGGAGAGGTGACAGGTCCCCTTAAGGTCATATGTTTGATAATAATGGCCCTTTAAATAAGGTTTTCATCATCTGAAAGAATTTACAGTCTGTATCACTGCCCAGGGATGTATTCACAATTCTACAGGCTTCAGAGCTGGAATTTCCCAGCATTCCTTGATGTACCAATAATTGCATAGTGCTTTCTATTGTTTGGATTTTTGATTTTTTTATTGATTTGCATTCTGGGATATGCCATCTTTAATTCCAGGGCCTGTACAGTTATCTAGTGTAGTAAAAAAATTGCTACAGCTTAGCTGTGACTATTTACAAGCTGTTGACTGTTTCTAATAACAGCAAGCAGAATTGTGAATGCTGCTCCGGAGCATAATACAGATTGTAACTCAAGAAAAATATTTGAATATTGACACAAATATTTATATAGATAATATATAAATTGTAAAATGCTGTTCTGATGTATAATTACAAAGCATAGTAAAAAATAAAAGCTTTTAATATATATTTTTTTAGGCTGACAGTTTGCTTGACAGGTCGACCAATTCTGCTGCTTACTCACAGCCGGCGGGCATTACCACACAGGGGACTTCCAACCTGAGAGCTGCTTATCAGATTACCGCAGAGAGCAGATTACCACCGTCAGTGATCAGATGTCCTTACCCGACTTCCGCCTTTACGATCTGGAATTCCAGATATAAGCAGAGATGTTATACAGACTTTCACTTTGAAGGTCCACAGCAACCTTTTGGTGGAAGAGTTGCGTAGAGGGTTGCATGTCACTGAGCGGAATCATATGGAATCTGCTCCTCGGTGTTTTAGTGACATTCCAGCTTTTCCAGAGTATTGATTTGTAGAGCGTTACTCTGGCTTGGTTAATTTCTTATTATATGATTTTAGTAACCAGAGCTCTGTTTTTCTTAGGCCTCATGCTCACAGCCGTATTTTCAGTCCACATCCGATCCGCATTTTTGCAGATCAGATGTGGACCCATTCATTTAAATGGGGCCGCAAAAGATGCGAACAACACACTGTCTGTTTCGCAGCCGCACAAAAATGATAGAACATGTCCTAATTCATGTCTGTTTTTCGGACAAGGATAGGACATTTCTACAGGACTTTGAAAAAAAAAATGGTGGCATGCCCACGGCCAAGATCCTTGTTTTGCGGATGCCTACCTGATGACTAGCGAAACGTCTTAAAGGGGTTTTCTAGGATTTTACTACTGATGACCTTTCCTCAGGATAGGTCATCAGTATCTGATCGGTGGGGGTCTGACACCCAGGACCCCCACCGATCAGCTGTTTGAGAAGGTACCGGCACTCCTGTGAGCGCCACTACCTTCTCGCAGCTTACAAAGCACAGCGCCGTACATTGTATAGTGGCTGTGCTTGGTATCGCACTTGAATGGGGCTGAGCCGCTCCTAGGCCACGTGACCGATGAAAGGAAAAGTTTAGAGAAGGCCGCGGCACTCATGGAGCGCCGGTGCTTTCTCAAACAGGCTGATCGGTGGGGGGTCCTGGGTGTCGGAACCCCACCGATCAGATACTGATGACCTATCCTGGGGATAGGTCATCAGTAGTAAAATCCCATAAGACCCTTTAAAGTTAAAAAAATATATGTAACATGTCCAGTAGCTCTGACTTCTGATATAGATGCAAAATGAATTGATGCACAAGCTGAAGTTGTCTCTCTGGTGTGAATGTCAGTGTCAGCAAATGATGACCACATAGACATGTGGTTTTTCTAGTGAATGTCACAAGACGTCTTTACTGGCAGTCGCAAACCGCAGCTTGCTAAGGCTATGTTGCACTTTAGCTAAGAAAACCTTCCAACTGTATAATGATGAAACGAAACACGTTGACAGGGAGTGACCCCTCCACCCCAAATACCTGCAAGATGGTACTGCTCAGAGATTTCTGTTGCTGCATATGTGACAAAGCAATCAAAGCAATGGTCCATGCAAATCGATGAGCTGACAAATTGTATCTGCCATATGGACATTTAAGGCATATTGATAGGATCTTGTCTCAAGAACAGTGCCCCGACGTGAATGAAGTGCACGCATAATATCCTCTATATTCATTGGTATTGGACTTTCAAAAATAGCTGTCTGAACATGCGTGGCTATTTTTGTAAGTCCCATAGCAGTGAATAGAGAGGACACCGTGCATGCGCTGCCATACCTCCATTCGCTGCTCTGGGACTTTAAAAAAGCTGAGCCAGTGCTCGGCTACTTTTGGAAGTCCCATAGCAGTGAACGGAGAAAGCTGCGCATGCGCTGCTTACTCTCCATTCATATTGGGGGAACCCATTCTTGAGATAGGAGTGAGTCCCATAAGTGTAACCCGCACCTATCGGACCCTTATGGCATGTCCTATTGATAAGAATACCCCTTTAAAACACTTCCTGCCTCTAATAATAATGAAAGTTCTCTGCCCATTCTGTTCCAGTCTATTCAGAAAAGCTGATAAGAGAGCTACAGGAAATATCAGTGTATTGTGGTTGCTCTAGTGGCCAGGGTGAAAATTTCCATATTTCTAGTCTAAGGGTCCATTCACCCGTCTGTTGCAGTCCGCAAAACACGGACACCGGCCATGTATGTCCGCATTTCGCGGACCTCACATGGCCTGCACTATGTTAGAAATGCCTTTTCTTGTCTGTGGCTGCGAACAAGAATAGGACATGTTCTATGTTTTGTGGGACCGTGGAACAGAAGTGCGGATGCGGACAGCACACGGTGTGCTGTCCACATCGTTTGCGGCCCCATTGTATGGGTCTGCACCCGTTCCGCAAAATTGCGGAACCATTATGCGGACGTGTGAATGGACCCTAAACAGGTCCAATCGTTTAATAAAAATATATTGTTAATACAAACCTGATTGAAACAATGGAGTAAAAATAGAGAACTATATAATCTTCAACAAAATATAGCATATTGTTTTGCTAATTATTAAGATTTCTAGGCCATATCGTGGCCCTCTGTTCTATAAAAATGTCCGAAAATGCTATTTTTCAATTATATTCTCAAGCCAATCAGGGTTCTGGCCATTCAGTACTTCTCTAATATCCCCATTGCAGTGTCTGAGCCTTGTTTTATATGCCCTCATTCCTCAGTACTGTGTTTGCAAAGAGATTATGAATCATGATTTGTAAAACACACATGGCCGCCACAAAGGTAAACATTTGTTTATACAGGGCTAGTAAAGCTGGATTATCAAACAAAGGGACAATAGAAATGCTACATTCCAGGAAGCTGCCCCTGATCCTGGACAAATATGCACTATATTAATGGAATTTACCAAGATTAAAAGGGGTTTATAATATTTTTCCGTAAACAGTGCTAGTCTTGTCCATGGGCTATGTCTGCTGTTGAGGCTCATCCCCATAAAAGGGGTTGTTTAGGTTAACTACACATTTCCCCATTCCTCCGAATTCTTTAAAACATAACATGATTATATACTCACCTGTTTCCCCTGCGTTGTCTTCAGCCTCACCGCTCCAGTCCTTCTCCTGTTCTTTGTATACAAGGCTGCAGCGGTGGTGTAGAGGTGAATGCAGTGGCGTACATAGAGAAGTGAGGGCCCCATAGTAAGGATAAAACCAGGCCCCACCACACAGGACAGAAGAGTTTCCGCCTAAACCCTTTTCAATGACCCTTGGGCCATTTTTCCACTGCTTCATTTGCTAAAAGTTGTATCCATTAGAGAGTAGAGTCCTGAGCAAGTTTTCACCTCCAGAAGAAGAAGAGATCATCCTAACTAAGACTGGGCTCCCTCTTGCCCTGGGCCCCATAGCAGTCGCTATGGTAGTTACGCCCCTGGGTGTATGGCATGTGATCCTGCAGCCTATCACTGTCCTCCTCTGGTATACGGCATGAGACTGCTGAGGACATTGATTGGCTGCAGCAGTCATGGTTTGTATACCTGTATGTCACCGCTGCAGCCTTGTATACAAAAATCTCAAGGAGGACCAGGCCATCAGTGATGAGAGTGGCACAGGAGAAACAGGTGAGTAATAATAATAATCATTTTTTAAGCATTTGGTAGCATGGAGAAATTTGTGGTTAACTTGGACAACTCATTTAAAGTAGATGGGTTTCCCATGTTCCCCAGTCTTTTTCCTTGGTGGCTGAGATGGGTGAGGCTAGTAGGGTTTGCTGTATGGTGCAAGGGGCACCTATAAGAAGCCAACAAACAGATGTACAAGAGTGGTTAAATGTGAATCGTTACCTGAGGGATATTTGACTCTAGGTTCCTCTGTTGGATCCCTGGAAGGTCAGTAGACCACTGAAAGGGTGAAAGGGGTTCTTCCCCTTTAAGAAAACCTTCTAAAGGTGTCAATTTCACAAGTGAGGGCCTAGCTATAGGGTTTGCAGAAGTAGCAGGTCTTGGAAGCTGAGAGAACCTAAAGGCTCCTCTACCACAGAAGAGAACTAGGGCCCTGTTCTTGATTTTGCATGGAAAAGCATCAATTAATTTTTATTTGCATGCGTTCCCCTTTAAAGAAGAAAAATATATAACCCCGACACATTTTTTTTACTATACATTTCTGTATATCTCAGTAACTTACATTTAAACAGCTGCAATTGCTTTCCTCCTCTCTTGTGCAGGTATCCTGCGATTGTGACTCCTCCCGGCATCGTCAGTAGATTCTGGGCACCGATGGCCCTCATGGGAATGGGCCAGCTGACTTCTCCCGATGCCATATTTCTGTAAGACATGGAATGAATTGTTCCCGGTTCATAAATCTCAAGGCAAGGTCATCTTATAGCTCCAAGTAACACATTCAGGTTATTTCCAATCCTTTCCAGCCACGCGTATTATTAGTTCCTGGTCTCCATTCCAAAAAACTGCTGTACCTGTGTGGACAGGATTGTGTCCAGTTCTACGGCTCACTCTCCCTAGACTGCTTAGTAATGTTAGAATAACCTTCACCCTGCTAATGGGGAATCTAGCCAATGCAAAACATCCAAGAAGGGTATATCCCTGCCATATGCTTCCTTGTTGAAGAACCAAGTAATTATTATCTGAAGTAAACCTCTGCTACCTAAATCTTATCGTAATGTCCTGTTATCCATTAACTGCTTGCTACCTCTTACAACACACGAGTGTCACAGATATTTACTTATATGTGACACATTTAAAACATTCCTCATATACAGTTGAAATCAAATCACATTAACTGGGGTATTAACAAAACGTGCCTGGTGACCTCCTTTTCTTCTTTTCAGCTGCAGATTTACCAGTTCTTGGGCTCCTCTTCTGTCATCCAAGATGGTCGCACTGCTTTTGGGACTACTGAGGCACACTGTACATTTGGTAGTCCAGCCACTTCCTGCTGCCCTCAGATTGGCCAGCATTGCTCATGTGACCAGTGCTCGCCAATCCAAGAGCAGGGCTGGACAAACAGGAAGTGTCTAAGGCAGTGTTCCTCAACTCCAGTCCTCAGGACCCACCTGCCGGTCATTATATGAGAATATCCCACAGAATAAATACCTGTGGTAAGTCCTGATGCACTGACACTAATGATATCACCTGCTCAGTACTAAGGAAATCCTGAAAACTTGACCTGACTGAGTTGAGGAACCCCGGTCTAAGGTTAGTCAACATATAGTCTGGAAATCTGTGCCGCCACCTTGGATGACGGAAGAGGAGCCCTTGAATCTGCAGATCTGTAGCTGAAAAGACAAAAATAAGGACAACAGGTAAGTGCTCTGTTCTCCAGTTAGTGATTGTTTTATAATTTTTTTAAAAATTTAACTGGAGGGTTGTTTTAAATAACTTTTAGCAAACCATGAAAAGTCTAACGGTACAGCATGTACCCCTTTGCAGCACAAACAGAAAATTGAGAAAATTTGCATCTAGTTTTTATTAAAAACCCTCCCCGTTTTGTGTACACAGCTAACGTGCAGACCTATGTGTCTTCATGGTTTCAGATGACAAATAAGCACTGTGTAATTTTATCTGTGCCCACTTCTACTCTCTGTAGAGGGAACAGAGAAACACATGACTGCCGACTACACTTGTTTGTAGTCTGTAACTATGGAGACACATGGGTCTGCATCAAAGCTGTATACATGTTTTTTTAATCAAGGCTAGGTGCTTCATTTTATTATTTTTAAAATAACATAAATGAAGAATACGTGAGCATCTAAAAACCCAAACCATTCTGTATAGGCCACTCATTGGTTACCATGTGAGCAGCTGAATTTGGGTGGAGCCTCAGGGTCATGGAGGGAAGAGCTGGCATTGAGTCCTCCCTTGCATAGATGCAGTCCTATAGTAAAGATTTGGAGCAGCATATTTATACTTTTATATGCCTTTTTTCTTTACTATCACCGTCTATAAACTTTATTTCCTTGATTAACCTGCAAATTGACCCCGTCTCCGTGAGTCCAAGGCGCATATTTATATCTAATGATGAACTTTGCCTGAAGTCCTGACTTGAAATGACTACAATGCTGCATTATCACAAGGAGTATTAATAGACCGCAGCATGAAGTGAAGATTGTAACCGCACTGAGCTGCCATTATCTCCGTCAATCGGTTCCCTGTCCACTGTCTTAATGAAAGAAGATTCTGTAAAGCTTGAAGGGGAAAAAACTGGACATGAAGCATTTTATTTACATGACTTCTTAAAGGGGCTGTCCAATTTAAAATCCCTGTTCCTACACCCTATTAAGGAATTCCTCTGTTCAGGATCCTGATCTCTTTGCCACAGTGGAGAATGGTTAGGCTAGTTTTACATATGCGGTAAAAGATCCGGCAGGCTGTTTGGCTGAGAACATTCTGATGGAGTCCTCTGTATCCGGCCTGAATTCCCACCGGCCCCATTAATTATAAACGTGGTAACACCTGGTTCTGTCAAAGTGCAGAGGGTGCAGCAGTTGTAGAGAGCTAAGCCTCTATGTGTAATGTTAACGCCCCCGTTGCTCCTAGAGGCTCATTTGCATATATTAAAACTTCTTTTTTCTCAGCAACGTGGACACATATGAACATGGGACCAACACAGATGTTTTCAGCTGCCAAGTGCACATGTAACAGGTCAGCCAGTGTCATAGGTACAAAACTGCTGACAGATGCCCTTTAATGTAATTTTCAGACACAACATGCTATTGTTAAAGGGGTTATCCCATGATTAATGCGAAATCATACATGTTATAGTCCATGACAATCTTTTTAACAAAACTAGAATCAGCCCTGTACCTCACATGGATCCAGAGGTCACCCCAGTGATTACTCTAATTGCCGTACTAAATTTATTTCAAGACAGCAGCTGTCGAAATGTCACAGCTTCTAGCAGTAGATCGAGTAGGTCAGTTGAAGGATGGAACTGAGCATGTGTGACCACCTCAGTGAGATGGACAGACCAGTATGGAAAAGAACAGCAGGTGGTGCTATATAGATACATTTTATTAAATAACTCTAGCTATACCAAATATTCAATTACATGCAGTTACACAAGTATTCAGATCCAGGAGCCAATTTGAAAGACGTAGAATATTTTTGTGGGACAACCCCTTTAATTAAGGACAGCGGATATCTATAGGGGAGCAAAAGTTACATGTGTACATGGGCTCTGGCGGTGGGAGGGGTTCCAAAAGGGTTCTCTATCCTATATGAGTACTGCTAATAGCACATGGTAGGTGGGAAGGTTTGTTACAGACTTTGCACTGGGTCCCAAAAGATTCCAGTTACCCTTCTGACGTTTTTACTGATTATATCATTTTAGAAGGAAATGCTCATTTGTATACTGTCTTGAAAAGGATGCTAACCAAGACATCTGGGAAGGAAAAGCCATGGCCAGTGGAGATAACTTGCCGTATGATGTCACCATGTCAGCAGAACTGCGCACCATAGTCATTGTGTGGCCTCTTGTCTAGTAAAGTCAGTGTTACAGTACGTTAAATGCCTCTTAAAGGTTCTTGTGAGACATGACTTACCACTAAATGACGAGATGTGGTGAGACACAGGAAACTGAAAACTGTTCTTATCTCACTTTTGACTTGAGAGTCGTCAAGCAGAAGAATGAGTAAAGGAGATCTGACGATGTTCTAGTACAAAGTGGACTACATGTCCCTGCAATTTCCTACTATCCTTCTATTGTTAGAATTGGAACGATGCAATAGCAGAGTAGGACAAGGGCTGGAAATCTAGTTCTGTGCCACTTCCCAGTGGGCGGACTGGCTATAGACTCTACAGGGAATTTTCCCGGTGGGCCAATGCCCCATAGGGCCACCCAAGCCCTTGTCACTGCCGCAAGTCAGGTACATACTACTAGGGGAACCATAAGGGTCACTATAAGAGGACGTCCAGGCAGCATGCTGAAGATAGGGCTGGCTTGGTGTTGTGGACCACATCTCACCTCCTAAGGCCCCTGCTCCCTATCTATATTTGACACAATTGGAGGAGGACAGAACAGGGAAGCTATTGATGGCCACCACAGAGGTACAGCTCCTCAGGAGGTATTTTATGCTGCACTGTGGTATTACTGACCCTGCCAACTTGTATTGGCCACCTTTAATTGTGTTGTCCCGCCTTTTGTCAATTTGGACCCACCTACAACATTGGGGCCACTTTTATCTTTTTTTTTTCCAGGGCCACTTTAAGTTCCCAGTCCGCCCCTGCCATGGACTACTATTTATAGAAGATCATACGAAAGCGACTTACTTGTCCCTTCCCAGCAATCATCTGTAATATCTGGGGGAACCTGACATCTAATGTTCAGTTTCCCTACTGCGCCTCCGGAGGTGAAATGAATCATTACATGAAATCAATGGACTGAGTCCTCCAGAGAGAGGGAAGCTCACTTTGAAAGAGGTCTTAACATAGAATATGCTGATTTCTAGACCGGGTAATCCCTTTAAATATACATTTTATAGAATTGACATGGAAAAGGACCTAGGAATTTTAGTGAACAGCAAACTAAGCTGTAGAAGTCAGTGCCAGACAGCTGCTGCCAAGGCCAATAAGATAATGGGTTGCATCAGTAGAGGCATAGAGCTGGAGAGGGTTCAGAGGAGGGCAACTAAAGTCATAACTGGAATGGGAGGACTACAGTACCCAGAAAGATTATCAAAATTAGGGTTATTAACTTTAGAAAAAAGACGACTGAGGGGAGATCTAATAACAATGTATAAATATATCAGGGGTCAGTACAGAGATCTCTACCATGATCTATTTATCCCCAGGACTGTGACTGTGACGAGGGGACATCCTCTGCGTCTGGAGGAAAGAAGGTTTGTACATAAACATAGAAGAGGATTCTTTACGGTAAGAGCAGTGAGACTATGGAACTCTCTGCCTGAGGAGGTGATGATGGTAAGTTCACTAAAAGAGTTCAAGAGGGGCCTGGATGTATTTCTGGAGGTAATAATATTACAGGTTATAGTTACTAGAGAGGGGTCGTTGATCCAGGGAGTTATTCTGATTGCCTGATTGGAGTCGGGAAGGAATTTTTCCCCCTAAAGTGAGGAAAATTGGCTTCTACCTCACAGGGGTTTTTTTTTTGCCTTCCTCTGGATCAACTTGTAGGAAAACAGGCTGAACTGGATGGACAGATGTCTTTTTCGGCCTTACAAACTATGTTACTATGTTACTATTAGGTTAACATTAGGTCTTAATCACTTTCCCACCCACACAAAGCCAACTTTTTTAGACCTAGAGTGAGCGGGGAATAAGTTGCAGATTTTGCCACACCATAACATGCGACAGAATCTGCGCCAAAGTGGCATATATCTGGTCATAAATGACCCCCTTAGTTTTCATTTAGCACTGTGGAATATGTTGGTGCTATATCAAGATTTTTAGTTAGAGGAGCAGAGCGTTTTTGGTTACATGTATATGACATTTTTCGCATTACACAGGAAATGCAACCCTATCTCCTGGGACTTTCATTATGAAGTGCAGAGTATCAAATATGATCTACAACCACTGATCTCTGTGGGAGTGCTACGGTAAAGGATATGATCTCCTGGCAGCTTAGTTTTTCTCTTAAAATGGCATTTCCATCAGAAAGGAGTATTTTTTAACTCAATATTCATAGAAAACAATTTTTTACAATATTTGGCAGTTGAGCCACAGGCTTAACTATGGTACATGAGAAGATTTTCTCTCACTAAAAGCCTCAATAGTACTCTTCCATTTATAATGTACTGATAACTAAAGATACATATCTATATATCAGCACACTGTATGTGATAAAAGAATTTACAAAAAAAAAGGCATGGGAAAATACTTGTGAGGCTTTTAGTCAGAGAAAATCCTCCTATTGATTACAGTTAAAGAAGAACTCTTTTATTCCATGTCCTGCTAGAAAGGTACATGATGTAATCTGTAGTGAGTGTCATTTTCTTACCAGTGGCTGTATTTTTGAGTTATATGTCCCGGCCCGGATCCCATGAATTTCTATGGAGCCAACGGAAATAGCCGAGCCAGCGCTCGGCTATTTTCGGCGGCCCCATAGAACTAAATGGAGGGCTGCCGCGCATGCGCGGTGTGCCCTCCTTCTCTTCTGGGGCCGCGTTCTCAATATAGGTGCAGATCCCAGCGGTGGGACCCGCACCTATAAAACAATGGGGGCATATCCTAGCGATATGCCCCCATTGTCCAAGATGGGAAACCCCTTTAACAATTAACAAGTACCACCAACAATACCGATGTCTTTGAGGCTAGGTCTACAATGCCACTTTAGCCATGACCTACATCACAGATGGCAGTTTACAGCTGCATACATAGAAAGTAATCGCAACTAATATTAGTCACTGGTTCGCGAGCAGCAGGGTTTCATTTCTCGTGGCATGCTTGCCTAAAGATTAATTATGTTTAATACACACAAGCAAATTACAGCTCTGTATAACCTTCACCGTAATACAGGACCCATATACTTCTTCAGGGACCCACTGCACCTGCTCCACTGGATGCAAGCTACATCCTGGATACATTTAATGAGGTTTCACAAGTACTTCCCACTCGATTCCTGCAGCTAAATTTAACAGAGAAGAAGTGTGGGCAGCAATCAAAGTTAAATATAAGAAATAAACAAAAAGCCCCATAAAATGGGGGCGTTAATAGCAATCTAAAAATATATGGGAAAGGAAGTAACCCCGGTTATGACCGTTAATTAGCCACCAACGCGACCATATTGTAAATTGTAAAAGGAAGGACAAATCACCAAATTAGATCCTATGCGTTAATGCCGTTGACAAGGGCCCTGCTGTAAAAAGTTCTGCTGCATGTTGTTTCTTTTATTTTTCCTTGACCTTAAAAGGGTTGTCCAGCTTTGGGGACATTTTTTAATAGCTCCTGCACTATGTTGGAAAACTCATTCTCACCTGCTTCCTTCTGCTCCGTTCCGCACCATTACTCCCTTTATTTGTCTTCCGGTCCTCGTCCGATAAACCTATAAACAGACAGGATCACATGCACCGCTGCAGCCAATGACTGACCTCAGTGGTGATGTGTTCCTAAGGACCACATGACCTAGCAGTGATGTACCGCCTCGGCACACGTCACAGCTAATGCCAGTCATTGACTGCAGTAACACACATGACCAGGTTAGAAGTTTACAAGATGGGGACGGGAAGACCATTGAAGGGAGCAAGGGTGCAGAATGGAGCAGCAGGGAACTGATGAGTATGAGTTTTACAACGGGTATGACATGGTTCAGGAGTCTGTTAAAAAAAAAGTCCCAAAATCTGGACAATCCCTGTAAGGTCAAGGAAAATAACAAAACAAACAAACAGAAACTGAGATAAATTGTGCAGATTTATTTGACGTTTTACTTGTGTTTTTTGGTGCTGTTATCGTGCAGGTTTCTGCGTACAAATCAGCGCCATGTTCAGGTAGCCTTAGGCAACATGCACACAGCCTCATGTATTTTGCGGTCCGCAAAATATGTGGATGATGTCCGTGTTGCATCCGTTATTTTTCATTGTAATAATCAGTGTCGGACTGGGATGCCTTAGGGCCCACCAATAAAATTAAAGGGAACCTGTCAGCACCAAAATGGATCATAAACTGCCAGCAGTACCTTAAAGTTGTTAACATCAGGCTTCTAATGATGTTCTTGTGTAAGATGTCTGAGGCACATAATCACTGTAAAACAACTTTATTCCCCTCACAGATCGTATGCAAACGAGGTTCTTGAAGTCAAGGGGGCAGCGGCTTTCACACTTGAAGTCAAGCATGCCGCGCCCCCTTCCCTCCCCTTCGCATTTGATTGATAGCCTTTCTATCCTGAGCAATTCTATCCTGAGATTTTTGCGGATGCGCCGTATGGTCTTGTTTCCGGCGTCTGCGTACTAATCTCCATTTGGTTCAGCGAGTCAACGCACGCTTCCGATCCTGAGTCTGCGCGTGCGTATTGACTCACTGGAGCTACAGCAGGGATCAATGTGCAGGCGCCGGAAATGAGAGCATATGGCGCATGCTTGAAATATCAGGATGGAATCGCGCCTAATAGAATACAAATGGCCATCAATCAAATGCGAAGGGGAGGGAAGGGGGCGTGGCATGCTTGACTTCAAGTGTGAAAGCCGCTGCCCCCTTGACTTCAAGAACCTCGTTTGCATACGACCTGTGAGGGGAATAAAGTTGTTTTACAGCGATTATGTGCCTCAGACATCTTACACATGAACATCATTAGAAGCCTGATGTTAACAACTTTAAGGTACTGCTGGCAGTTTATGATCCATTTTGGTGCTGACAGGTTCCCTTTAATTTTGGGGGCCTACTATACAAGCAAAATGCAAATATTACCTGCCCACACAGAGACAGACAGCAACAAGATGCTACAAGATTGATTATGGGAGTCCCTGATACAACTTCAAAAGGTGGGTCCCAGGGAAGAGAGGATACTGGCTGTCCTGCCTCTATTCCTAGAGGCCATCTTAACCTTCCGATGCATCTATAATAATAAACTGGATAGTCTACACAGTTTTTTTTATATTGATATAGGTCATTTGAGATGCTGTTCGGGTGGACTGGGGACCCACCTTTCTCAGGGGCCCACCGGGGCATTCCCCGGTGGGCCAGTCCGAGCCTAGTAACAATGTCCGTGCTTGTCCTCAAAACAGACAAGAATAGGACATGCTCTATATTGTTTTTGCAGGGCTACAGAACAGATACACGGATGCGGACAGTACACTGTGTGCTGTCCGCATTTTTTGCGGACCCATTGAAATGATTGGGTCCACGTGTTATCCGGAAAACAAAAAAACGGAATGGACGTGGAAACAAAATACGTTCATGTGCATGAGGCCTTAGCTTCACATTCCTCAATGTTGTAAACATTGCTATCCAATATAGAAAATAATTAACTGGTTTAAGAACCCAATGTTTGTAAGTATATGATGTATATTGATATAGTAGAGATTCTTTCCGACGCACTTCAATACAGCGTTTTCAATACAGCATAATATATGTTTGGAAATCAAGCTGAACACAATCAGAAGTGACTGGGATAAAATAGATTTGATTCAATGAACCAAACAGGAAAAAAAGCAAATGAAAAAACAAAACAAAACATAAACTATTAAAAAACTGTATAAAATAACTTAAGATGTTACTTTATATAATACTAATACATTCTGAATTCACCATCTATATAGGCCTCATTCACACTCACATTCACAAGTTATGGCTCTGAATGCTGAATAATAGTCTAAAAATAAACATAATAAAAAAGTTTCATAAAACATAGCTAGAATAATTGAAAAAATAATAAATAAATAATAAAATTAAAAAAAAAACCATACACTCTATGGACTACTCAGTCTTTGTTTTACCGTTTCATACTCCTGTGTTCAGGTGAAATGTTTAGTATACATAAGGTAGCCACCAACCTGATGGTGTCCAGACGACACATGTTTCTTCCTTCTACAGATGCAGCCCGAGATTTAGATCTTTTTATAGATGTCGCCATCACATTAAGACCATGGTGATGTCAAAAAATCTCATGATCGACTAGAAGTAAGCGTTCAGAATAGAGCAGTGATGTACCACGCCTGGCTTCAGCATGCATCTACGAGGGACTCTACAAGGCAGGCACACAAAAAACTGGCCGTGACAGATTTCCTTTGGTGATACAGAACTTCCTTTTTCCGGAGGTCTAACACCAGGCCTTACCATATTTGTCTCAGTTTCCTGCTCTGACAACTTCACAGCTATAACCTGAGACATATAATATGCTCTAGAAGATGAAAATAAAGGAAATTCCCTCAAAGACTATACTTGTAAGGTTTACCACTTCCCCATTCACAAAAAGAGGAACAAAACCCGGTACATACTGGCACACACTGTGGACTTGGAAGTAAATCTGTGTCTAGATTTAATGTACATGTTTTACATAGAGGGCTGGTCTTCTCATTTCAGGTGTATTGACTGCTAGAGACACAGAGGATGTCCCTACTGAAGAACAGTCATAGAGTTTGAGTGTATTGGGGTGTGCGACCTGTGTGGTGGCACCACGGGCATGGTACCTGAGACATGTAATCACCACAATACAACTATTATTTAGACAGTGTATGGCACCATTATTAGATTACTTTATGTATGGAGCTGTTATTTGGTCACTGTATGTTGATGCCATTTCAGTACTTTTTGTGAAGCACTGAAAACTTAGCTGTTCTACAGTACATTTTCACAAATGTGGTGGCGCTACTATAGGTGTGTAGGAGTGTTATATAGGCACTATACGGTGTCCACTGTTTGGTATGGTTATTTCAAAGCTATGTACAGAGGCGCCAACCCAGCCACGTGTGCCATGGTTTCAAAAACAGAAGCAGTGGGGCTGAAAAGAGCTATAAGGTCTTGTGCAGAAGCGGATTGGCCATAGACCCTACAGGGAACTTTCCAGGTAGGCTGATGCCCCAGGGGGCTCCCCAAGTCCTCCTCTCTGCCTCTGACCAGGTACATAATGAGCTCTCAACAGTAATTGAGAATCAGAAAATCATGTACCCAGCCAGTGACCGCACATGGCCCTCCTTAATTCAACTGCTTTTACCCGCACCTCACCTCCTAACCCCCTGCTCCATAGACAACTGGAGGAGGAGGACAGAAGATGGCAGCTATTGATGGCCACCACAGAGGGCCAGCTTTTGGGGCAGTATATTGTGATACACTGTATTATTTGGTTCTGCTGGGATGGTATTGTGCACCATGGTATTGTTAACCCCGCCTACTTGTGTTGCCCCGCCTTCTGTTAATTTGTACCTGCCTACAAAATGGGGCCACTTTTAGTTTGTTTTTTTTCCCCAGGGCCACTTAAAGTTCCCAGTCCGCCCCTGGTCTCGTTCTTGGAGGCTATCCAGCAGTTCTCTCTATACTGCAAGCCTCTTACTTTTACTGCGCCTGGACTGGATGCTGAAGCGCATGGCGCAGCGCAAGACTTTAGGAGAAGTCATGGACAGGTGTCATCATGTTTACACTATCTGACCTTGTCAAACAAAGTGGAGAGGGTTCGGAAGTTGCAGAAAGAGAAGAGCCTCTAGGTGTAAAGGCAGCACCCTGGAGGCTCATTTGCATTTATAAAAGCTTCATTTTTCTCAAACACTTGTGAACATGGGGTAAATACAGATGCCTTCAGCTACCAAGTGCACATGTAACAGGTCAGCTAGTGTCATAGCTACAGATGCCCTTTAAACTTTAAGTACTTAAGGTCCTTTTACACGGGCCGATTATCGGCCGAAAAATCGTTCCTAGGAACGCTAGTGCCGATAATCGGCCCGTGTAAAAGTGGCCCTAATCAGCCGACGAACGAGCAAAACGCTCGTTCGTCGGCTGATTGGATCTTTTGTAGAAACCAAAATATCCAATCTGTCGGGCGCACATCGGCCTGTGTAAACAGGCGATGTGCGCCTGACAGTATGGAGCTTCCCGGCCGCACGAGTGATACAGAGATCACTCGTGCGGCCCGGCGCTTGATTCATCGGGCCGTGTAAAGGCTCCATCGATTCATCGACCCGTCTAAAAGGGCCTTTAGTGTAGATGCTCGGAGACCAGCTGGCCCTACCCTCCCTGACCAGAGTTAGCTGAGAGTGTGCTACTAGTCAAGCTAAAGTGAAGAGCTGCTTAGGTGTGCTATGCCAAGTGGGCCCTGTAAAGAACTGTACTCCAGGAAAACACCATTCATGAACACAGAAAAGCGGCCAGAAAGAGTAACATTGCTAAGAACTAACCCTGAGGAAAGAAAACATTGAATATTTTTCCAAAAGATTGAGGACCAATGTACGGCTATGCTGGACTGAGACAGTATAATAAATGCATGTTTATGCCAATGTAATTTACTGCATGTGGAAAAGGCTAATTGCTGCCAGCACCCGCAACACTTCTAAGATGGACTGGCCATCTATTGAAGGACTACACCCTACAACTGGGAACTGCAGAAAGTATTTTGAGAGAAATTGCATGCCTTTGGTCATTTGGTAAGATTGCACGGGATGTCTAGAGGAGAACATTGTACTGCCGACCCCTAAGGAAACTACTACTGCTTCTATTTGTACTGCAACTCACTGTCTATTCAGTAAAAGAGAGTTGATTTGTGCTAACCAAGCAGGCCGGGTCTCCACCATCTGTCGGCCCCTTGCTCCATTCCTGCTGGCTTGTACCCTGCCAATCATCCACCATTGAGGCCACTCAAACTACCAGTAAGCAGGAGCCCCAAGCCCGTGGAGAAGAAGGGTTGTGCCCCTCCATCCACTGCAGCCATGGCCTAGGGGAAAGTTGGAGTCAAGATTAACCTGAGAACTAAAACTACCCTAATTTGTTTCAGCCACCAGCCTCCAGCCCTTCCATCACGCTTTGACAGAATTGTGATTTTTGGTCACCTCATTTTCCAAAAAAAAAAAAAAAAACTGAATGAAAATTTTCAAAAGGTCCCATGTAGCAACAAAAACTACTACTCGCCCCACAACAGCCCTTACACAATTTTGTCTGCAGAAAAATAGAAAGTTACGGATGTTGGATGGCGACACAATAAAAAAACAAGCACAAATTTTTTAAAAGTAGTAAAACCTAACAAAAACGGTACAAATTTGATATTTCCATAATCGTACTGACTCGCTGAATAAAGCTTACATGTAATTTTTACTGTGAAGTGAAATCAAGATCCAAAAACAATTTTGTTGTTCTTTTACACAGTAATTTTTTTTTTTATGTATGTGATACATTAGAAGTGCCATTGTCCTGACAAACTTAAAGAGGTATGCCGATTTTACAATATCGATGGCGTACTCTTAAGGTAAGTTTATTAAAGGGGTTATCCAAACTAAAAAACATCCCCCATATGCCCAGGCCCCTCACCAGCGATGCTAGGGAGGCTCGTCACCGTCTGCCATTGGCTGCTCCCTCCTGACACCGGATGTTTTCATCCGCGCACAGGGAGAAGCAGCAGCGGCAGTGCGGGGACCAGGAGTGGAGCAGGAAACGAGAGCCAGGTAAGTATATTCAGTGTGAGGGGCCTGGCGTATGGGGGACATTTTTTAGTCTTGGATAACCCCTTTCATATCAGATTGGTTGGGGTATAAGTAAACACTGAAGAGGCTACAATGCCTTCATGGGGGCCAAGGCTCCTTCAAACAGCTGATTGGTGGGTGCCGACAGTCAGACCCCAACCTATCTGATATCCAGAGGATAGTCCATAAATTTTTTGAAGCTGGAATAACCCTTTAACTATACTGACCGAAAATGCTATGATACAATACACTCAACACACTAGAATAACTGAGCCTTCCGTGTGCTTCTGGGTCCGTGTCGCTGCACCACAAGAGATAGAATGTAGCCTATCTTTTGCCGCATCTTGCAGACCTCGGGGAATGCACACAGCCAGTGTCCGTATTTTGTGGATCTGTGGTTTGCTGTACGCTAAACGGAGATATGTAGCAATATGTATATTGTATAAAGAACTAAATCAATGTGACGTAACCGTCAGAAACTAGAAGAACATACAGGGCTGTGGGAATATACAGATTTCCTGCCATTACGTTATGGACGGTTACATATCGCACGTGTATCATACCTCGCCTGTGAGTGACGGAGTTTTCTACAGAAGATTCATAAAATTTCACCAGTCACATGATGTAAGGACTGTCTGGTGAGTAATACACTGTACTTGAATTTTAGGAAAAGATATTTAATGTAATATGAGGCAATTAAATGGGTTGCCCGGGTTCAGAGCTGAACCCGGAAATAACTCCTTTGCTAGGGCAGCACTATAGACCGTCCATTAGTGCTAGTGATGTCATCGGGATCACTGCTAGACGGAAGCCTCCGCCTAGCAGTGAGAATGTAAACAAAACAGCCCGTGCCCTGCTCAGATACTGCACTCATTCATGCTGAATGAGTGACGAAGGGGTTATGTCCGGGTTCAGCAAGTGGAAACTGAATGTACAAAGTAAAAAATACATTGAAAGGGTTCTCCCATGATTAATGTAAAAAATGAAAATCAGACATCATATAGAACATGACAATCTCTTTCTAACAAAGCTAGAACCAGCCCTGTACCTCACATGGATCCAGAGATCTCCACATTCATTGCTCTGCTAGATTTATATCAAGCTGGCAGCTCAAGGGGAGTGTCTTTTCTGCTGCTGCTCAGGAGGCGTGTCTCAGCTCTCCCTATCACAGCCCAGGAAGCGTGTCTCAGCTCTCCCTATCACAGCTCAGGAGGCGTCTCAGCTCTCCCTATCACAGCTCAGGGGGCGTCTCAGCTCTCCCTATCACAGCTCAGGGGGCGTGTCCATGCCCTCTCTATCACAGCTCAGGGGGCGTGTCTCAGCTCTCCCTATCACAGCTCAGGAGGCAGTTGAAGGATGAAACTGTGCATGTGCGGCCTTCTCAGTGAGCAGGTCAAAGGAATGAGAAAAAAACAAACTACAGGTGGAGATATCCAGATTCCTTTTTTATTAAATTTTTTATTACATGCAGTTACAAAAGTATTCAGATCCAGGTGCTGGAAGTCTGTGTATTTAGACAGAGCGTACACTGCAAATGAAATCTCTCTCCTGCATGATGGAAAGTCAACATATGACATTGGACCATTTATATTAATGGCTTATTATCAGAATAGGCCATAAATATCTGATGGGTGGAGACCTGACACTTTGCACCTCCACCATCTGTTCTCCAGTAGCTCCAGCACCAGAAGTCAATGCCAGAACTACACAGCTCCCTCCGCTTTGTAGTCACTGGTCACTGCAGAACCAATGGCCACATAAGAAGACACCATCTTTAAAATGGCACATGGTTCAAGGCAGGAATTTTTTTTTGAGACTGGTGGGAATCAAGGGTGTAACATGAAAAAAATCTATAACAGGGCTTCCACCTACCAAATGTTGTTTATAATAAGTCATTATGCAGAAGGTCCTTTGATCCTCTCAAGCACAACATATAGACTGTTTGCATAGTCTTGTGATTCGATATCTATGCTCTGACCATTTTTGAGTTGAATGTGGCTCACAACATAGTAACATAGTAAGTTTATAAGGGAAAAAACCAAAGTTGTCCTGTTGCCAATATGTTCCATGGGTGGGACCATAGTAACTTTTTGTACTGGTTGAAATTAATCTGCGTTCCAGCATTTTATCAAAAATGTTCTTCTGAGCTACGAGCCTGTACATGATCTGCGTTATATCCCACTTGAGTCTGCTCGTTGCTTATAAAATTCACACAGCACAGGCTGGTGCTTTCCTCCTATTTTTCCCATGTTTTAAAGCTGGTGAATTTATTACATTTAAATGTCTTTAAACCTCAATGCTGAAAATGACAAAAGAACCAAGACAAGTTTTGTTTTTCTGTCAGTGATGAAAATCTAATTTAATTTCTTTTACCAGAAATGCTTACATACTTATGGTGTCCAATGCACCATGCCACAAATGTTTTCCTTCTGGATTAATTCGGACTCCTATGAACCTCTATGGCATCCTAATTACACCTGTGACATGGCTTTGTGCATGAGCCAAAAAGTTCTGATACATGGAGGCAGGTGTCAAAGTGGTTTTCCAGTGGGAAAAAATATTGGTGGCAGCAGTCTTTGAACCTAATACAGTACCTCACTGATCCCCTACCATTCCTAAAGCTGCCGGTTCCCCACTGGTCTCTACTTTCTGGTCCCATCTAGACAAGGATCAAATGCTGCTAAATCAATTACTGGCTGCAGCGTAGACCTGCCTTAGCCAGCGATTGGCTGAGCCAACATTTCCTATGTATTGAGACAGGATCAGGAAGTAGAGACCATTGGGGACCTGTGATGGAATGGGAGCGGTAGGGAATCATTGAGGTATCAGAAGAGTAGTACCGCCACCACAGGTTTTTGGACGTGGTTTTAAAGGCAGACAGGATCCAACAGGAAGGAGAAGTATAAATACTTCCTTTATATTTCCAATTTTCCATTCTTATATCCACTTCTGGCTTTGGCATAAAGTCCTGCAGGCAGTGGCGTAACTACAACTAACTGGGCCCCACAGCAAATTTTTGAACGGGGCCCCCCCAGAAACTTCTTCGCAACCCCCAACTCACATGCAACCCTCACTCTTGTGGCTAGTCAGGATTGAGCTCTCCCTGACAGCCGTTCCATCCGTTTCCTATAGTGTCACTGTATATAATGTCATTGTATAATACTGTTGAGGGGGCCCTGACAATAAAATCTTTTAGTCTCCCTCTTGAGGGGGCCCCTTGTGGGTCTGGGCCCCAAAGCAGCTGCTTCCCCTGCTTCCCCTCTAGCTACGCCCCTGAGATCTGCCTCAAAACTTTGTCCAAAAACTCTGTGTGGCGTACCCTAAGCCTGCTGCCTCCAGTTTTTTTTTCCAGCTCTTTAAGGCAATTTTCACATCTGCGTTTTCCTTTCCGGTTTTGAGATCTGGCTCCGCACTGAACTGATGCAGCCGTTTGTGTTATTCAAATGGATTTGTTTTGCTGTGGTTTTGAGATCCCATGCCATATAGACAGCAAAAACACATATATGAAAGTAGCCTAATCCAGAGAAAGGCAAAAGCAAGGCAGAAAGTAAAGTAAATAATAATATCCTCTTTGACCCCAATTATAGCAATCAGAATAAAGCAGGCTATACACATGCAGTAGCTCTCGGAGAGCTATTCACCTAACTCCGCCATAAAACTGCTGGCTTGGATTGGTAGCAATGCAGGGGGATTGATCACTTTCTGCCAGGTTCCCCCACAGATCACAGCTGAGGGTTCGGGCAGTAGGTCACTTAGTGATCAGCTTATTGTCATGGACCCTCAGTGTCGGACTGGGATGCTTAGGGCCTACCGTACGGATACATTCATATATTACCTGCTCACACAGCAGCAAGATGCTAGCAGATGATTGAATATGGGGGTCCCTGCAGCAACTTTGAGAAGGTACTGTAGGTCAAGGGCCCACCAAGGTATTCACCTGTACCCCTGTGGGCTAGTATGAGCCTGTGGACCCTTCTAATAAAAAGTACTTGCTACTTATTCAAAACCATTAAAAGGGTTATCCCATGACAATCAGAAATCATAAAGGACACGGCAATCCCTTTCTAACAAAGCTAGAACCAGCCCTGTACCTCACATGGATCCAGAGATCTCCCCATTTATTGCTCCAATCATTCTTCTATTTTAAAACTGACAGGTCAGGAGGTGTGTCTTTTTCAGAGGGTGTGTCCTTTCTGCGGCATCTATCACCCTATCACAGCTCAGGGGGAGTGTCCTTTCGCTGCAGCTCTCTCCATATCACCACTCAGGGGGCATACCCTTTCTTCTGCAGCCCTCTCCCAATCACAGCTCAGAGGGCATGTCCTTTCTGCTGCAAACCCTTTCCCTGTAGCTGTCACAGATTTTAAGAGTAGACACAGCTGATGGCAGTTGAAGGATAGAAATGGGCAAATGCGACCTCCTCAGCAATGTAACTCAGGTGGACGGAAAAAACAAACATCGGGTGGCGCTATACAGATACATTTTATTGAATAACTTAGTGCCTGTACTATATTTTGTAATGACATGCAATTACAAAAGTGTTTAGATCAGGTGCTGGTTTATAAATTACAGTTTATGGATAAGCATAAAAGCAGCAAATATCTAAAATTATAAATATCAGAGGAGGTTGCAAAGAATGGGTTAGCAGTCTATTATATCTAGAGCTCAGAACTGTGTCTGCTCTGTCCTTTGTGTGATCATTTTGGCTGAAAAACCAGAAACTTTGCCTAGAGCGGGCAGTGAGACGTCTGAGAATTTTTCTCCAAACAAACAAGCCATTATAATGCAGCTCATCTCTAAGACACAGAACATAATAATAGTCACAGGTGTTCCACCTTATATCATGCCTACGATCTGTTTCCAAATCTATGCTTGCCAGATGCCTTCCAGGCTTAATGAATATCAGAGCCTAGACATTTAAAGGGGTTGTCTAGTTTTCAAAACTAAATAGAGGGGGTTCTTCTTTTCAGGACCCTCATCTCTTGGCAAGAAAGAGAGTAGATAGCAAATATATCAAAAGTGACTCATGCTGGAGGACCTGCATTATATACATGTGAATTTGAATATATTCTGATGTAATACTTCATTTCGCCTGTGGGGGTGCTGTAGGAATATTTAACACTTACTAATGCAAGATTTCCTTAAAGATCATAGCTGATCACTGGAGGTCCCAGCAGGGAGACACTTTGTGATCAGCCTATTGTCAAAGGAACCTTCCAACAAGTAGAGGTTGTCTAAAGCAGACAACTCTTTGAAGAGCAATTTGTGGCCGTGGTAGTGGTGGCAGGCTACCAGGCTACTTCTAGACCTGCCTCCTTTCCACTACATTGCATTGAGGATAAAGGGTAGCTGTACTATATCTTTACAGTCCCATAGAGAATGAATGAACAAAGCGGCTCAAGGCCACTCCATTCTTGGACGGAACCCAGGACCTTTGTTCTTGTATTTGGTGGAGATCCTACTGGTTGGACTACCACAGACCAGATACTTATCCCCTATCCTGTGCATAGTGGATAGGTTTTTATCCTGTAAAATTACATGAAAAAAAAAACTGACTGCAGTCCCACCGTTCCCAAGCCATGGCTCCATTCCCAACTGCTTTGGCCCCCATTGGACCGGAAGTGGCTTGATCAGGTGACTGTGCTGCCAATCACTGGCCTCAATGGTCACATGCCTAGAATGGCAAGTCATAGCTATTCTGGCACATGTGACCACTGAGGCTAGTGATTGGCTGCAGTGATCATGGGACCAAGCCACTTCCTGTCTGATAAGGACAGTTGACTTTTTTTTTCCTAACTGGGCACAGGTTATGAGGATTGGATTGGTCAGCTCCTACGCTAGACAACCCTAGTTCACAATAACATAAAGTGACTAAATCCATGTCGTAAACCAAGTCAATAGCATAATAGTAGTAAAAAAAAGGACCAATTAAAAAAATTCAAACCCTACTCCAAACTTTCTTTGCTACTTTACTTGTTTTTTCGTAAAAACAT
>ONZH01030597.1:0-38613 GCA_900303285.1 Rhinella marina
CTGACACCATGCTGACAGTGGCTATTTTGACTGCGACCCAGACAAATGTCGCACAGAGATTTTTTGGGATCAAGCTATATACGTGACAGCAAAAGATCTGGTTGTATTACGTGACGTACAGAAAGTGTCACCTGGACAGAAAATACGGATTGGAGTGAGAGTACTAAACTGTGACAGACAGAATGGTTCCACACTGCTGTGTGAAATGGATTTGTATCACTGAGCTAAAACATTAAAAAAAAAAGGGGGTTATATATGGCGATAGCTGCACTACTAGTGCCAGCCAGCCAGCCAAGCCAGGAGACAAAAAAAAATTCTTGTAGCCCTTAGAAGGGCTGTTGGGTTCTTTCTGGGTGATTCCTGCCTAACAGAGAACTAAATGCAGGCCCTAACACTCTCCCTGAAACGCAGCAGCTCTATCCCTAACGACATCCAGACAGCATCTAAGCCGAGCACCGCGGCCAGTCACTAGTATATTCCAGGGTCACCTGATCAGGCCAGCCAACCCCTGCTATCGACATGTAAGGGCCCCACGTGATGCTGGGTGTACCGCAGAGTCTCCTGGCTTGTGATTGGCTGAGTTTATAGGCGCCAAAAATGCACGATGCGGAAGTTGCCATTTCCTCGAGCATGGCGAGATACTCGTCCGAGCAGTGAGCACTTACGAGTACCCTAATACTCGAACGAGCACCAAGCTCGGACGAGTATGCTCGCTCATCTCTAGTTGTTAGTTTTAAATAACTATTTGTGGCGTTATTCGCCATCCAAACAGAAAAGCATGATATTGTGCTAACGTAGTCATTAAAGTTGACTTTCCCAAAAAACTGTGAATCCATGTTTGTGGGTTTGTTTGTTTAAAATAACTATTTGCGGTGTTATTCGCCATCCAAACAGAAAAGCGTGATATTGTGCTAACGTAGTCAGTAAAGTTGACTTGCCAAAAAAACTGTGAATCCGTGTTTGTGGGGTTGTTAGTTTTAAATAACTATTTGCAGCGTTATTCGCCATCCAAACAGAAAAGCGTGATATTGAGCTAACGTAGTCACTAGTCAGTGAAGTTGACTTTCCCAAAAATCTATGAATCTGTGTTTGTGGGGTTGTTAGTTTTAAATAACTATTTGCGGCGTTATTCGCCATCCAAACAGAAATGCGTGATATTGTGTTAACGTCGTCAGTGAAGTTGACTTTCCAAAAAAACTGTTAATCTGTGTTTGTTTGGTTGTTAGTTTTAAATAACTATTTGCGGCGTTATTCGCCATCCAAACAGAAAAGCGTGATATTATGCTAACGTAGTCACTAGTCAGTGAAGTTGACTTTCGCAAAGAACTATGAATCTGTGTTTGTGGGGTTGTTAGTTTTAAATAACTATTTGCGGCGTTATTTTCCATACAAACAGAAAAGCGTGATATTGTGCTAACGTAGTCAGTGAAGTTGACTTGCCAATAAAACTGTGAATCCGTGTTTGTGGGGTTGTTAGTTTTAAATAACTATTTGCGGCGTTATTTGCCATCCAAACAGAAAAGCGTGATATTGTGCTAACGTAGTCAGTGAAGTTGATATGCCAAAAAAACTGTTAATCTGTGTTTGTGGGTTTGTTATTTTGAAATAACTATTTGCAGCGTTATTCGCCATCCAAACTGAAAAGCGCGATATTCTGATAACGTAGTCACTAGTCAGTGAAGTTGACCTTCCCAAAAAACTATGAATAGTGTTTGTGGGGTTGTTAGTTTTAAATAACTATTTGCGGCGTTATTCGCCATCCAAACTGAAAAGCATGATATTATGCTAACGTCGTCAGTGAAGTTGACTTGCCAAAAAAACTGTGAATCCATGTTTGAGGGTTTGTTCATTTAAAATAACTATTTGCAGCGTTATTCGCCATCCAAACAGAAAAGTGTGAAATTGTGCTAACGTAGTCAGTGAAGTTGACTTGCCAAAAAAACTGTGAAACCTTGTTTGTGGGGTTGTTTGTTTTAAATAACTATTTGCGGCGTTATTCGCCATCCAAACAGAAAAGCATGATATTGTGGTAACGTAGTCAGTAAAGTTGACTTGCCAAAAAAACTGTGAATCCGTGTTTGTGGGGTTGTTAGTTTTAAATAACTATTTGCGGTGTTATTAGCCATCCGAACAGAAAAGCGTGATATTGTGGTAACGTAGTCAGTAAAGTTGACTTGCCAAAAAAACTGTGAATCCGTGTTTGTGGGGTTGTTAGTTTTAAATAACTATTTGCGTCATTATTCGCCATCCAAGCAGAAACGCGTTATATTGTGCTAACGTCGTCAGTGAAGTTGACTTTCCAAAAAAACTTTTAATCTGTGTTTGTGGGGTTGTTAGTTTTAAATAACTATTTGCAGCATTATTCGCCATCCAAACAGAAAATCGTGATATCGTGCAAACGTAATCAGTGAAGTTGACTTGCCAAAAAAACTGTGAATCCATGTTTGTGGGTTTGTTCATTTAAAATAACTATGTGCAGCGTTATTCGCCATCCAAACAGAAAAGCGTGATATTGTGGTAACGTAGTCAGTGAAGTTGACTTGCCAAAAAAACTGTGAATCCGTGATTGTGGGGTTGTTAGTTTTAAATAACTATTTGTGGCGTTATTCGCCATCCAAACAGAAAAGCATGATATTGTGCTAACGTAGTCAGTGAAGTTGAGTTGCCCAAAAAACTGTGAATCCAGGTTTGAGGGTTTGTTCATTTAAAATAACTATTTGCAGCGTTTTTCGCCATCCAAACAGAAAAGTGTGAAATTGTGCTAACGTTGTCAGTGAAGTTGACTTGCCAAAAAAACTGCAAATCCGTGTTTGTGGGGTTGTTAGTTTTAAATAACTATTTGCTGCGTTATTTGCCATCCAAACAGAAAAGCATGATATTGTGCTAACGTAGTCAGTGAAGTTGACTTTCCCAAAAAACTGTGAATCCGTGTTTGTGGGGTTGTTTGTTTAAAATAACTATTTGCGGCGTTATTCGCCATTCAAACAGAAAAGCGTGATATTGTGGTAACGTAGTCAGTAAAGTTGACTTGCCAAAAAAACTGTGAATCCGTGTTCGTGGGGTTGTTAGTTTTAAATAACTATTTGCGGCATTATTCGCCAACCAAGCAGAAAAGCGTGATATTGTGCTAACGTAGTCAGTGAAGTTGACTTTCCAAAAAAACTGTGAATCCGTGTTTGTGGGGTTGTTAGTTTTAAATAACTATTTGCGGCGTTATTCGCCATTCAAACAGAAAAGCGTGATATCGTGCTAACGTAATCAGTGAAGTTGACTTGCCAAAAAAACTGTGAATCCATGTTTGTGGGTTTGTTCGTTTAAAATAACTATTTGCAGCGTTATTCGCCATCCAAACAGAAAAGTGTGATATTGTGGTAACGTAGTCAGTGAAGTTGACTTGCCAAAAAACCTGTGAATCCGTGATTGTGGGGTTGTTAGTTTTAAATAACTATTTGTGGCGTTATTCGCCATCCAAACAGAAAAGCGTGATATTGTGCTAACGTAGTCAGTGAAGTTGACTTGCAAAAAAAACTGTGAATCCTTGTTTGTGGGGTTGTTAGTTTTAAATAACTATTTGTGGCGTTATTCGCTATCCAAACAGAAAAGCGTGATATTGTGCTAACGTAGTCACTAGTCAGTGAAGTTGACTTTCCCAAAAAATATGAATCCATGTTTGAGGGTTTGTTCATTTAAAATAACTATTTGCAGCGTTATTCGCCATCCAAACAGAAAAGCGTGAAATTGTGCTAACGTAGTCAGTGAAGTTGACTTGCCAAAAAAACTGTGAATCCGTGTTTGTGGGGTTGTTATGTTTAAATAACTATTTGCGGCGTTATTCGCCATCCAAACAGAAAAGCGTGATATTGTGCTAATGTAGTCAGTGAAGTTGACTTGCCAAAAAAACTGTGAATCCATGTTTGAGGGTTTGTTCATTTAAAATAACTATTTGCGGCGTTATTCGCCATCCAAACTGAAAAGCGTGATATTGTGCTAACGTAGTCAGTGAAGTTGACTTGCCAAAAAAACTGTTGAATCAGTGAATTGGTGTAAAAGGTGTGCGCTTTTGGCGCTCTAGTAGGATCTTGGGCCTCTGCACGATTCTTTATAGCTGGCGCTTACATTGACCTGTAAGGCTGAGTTCAAACTTGAGTTGTTTGGTGAGTTTTGGCCCTTAACTGCCCAAATACATAAAAGTGTGCAGCGATTCTAAGAGCGAAGCCTGTTATGTGCATGTCACACTGGCTCACAGTATTCTTTCACTACCACAGTAGACTCCCTATTAGTGTTGAGCTAGCATGCTCGGCCGAACCCGCTGTTTGGCCTAGCATGCCTATGCTCGGCTCTGCTCGGTGTTCGGTCGACCACCGAGTGTACTCGAGCGCAATGCTGGCATTCACTGTAATGTTGATTTGTACGCTAATGCATACAAATTTGTTTGCTAATGCGTACGCATTTGTCTGCTAATGTGTACGCATTGTTCTCTAATGCGTACAAATTCAGTTAATTAACATACTTTTACGAGTGAAAGGAGTAGAAGAGGAGAAGTCGTGATTCTGACCTTTTCCTATTAACCAGGCACCGTCCCCTCTTCCGAGCAGGGGGTGCCTGGTTTAGTCCCATTGACTAACATTATGCTCGAGTCCTGGGCCAGAGCATCCGAGCATACGAGCACAGAGGTGCTCGCTCAACACTACTCCCTATGCGTTTTACTGCAAGGCACAGTGTTTTACATCACTATCCAGGCTCTCTGCAGCCCGGAAGTAGCCGTTTTTTAACGCGATTCGCAACAAATTTATTCGGATCGAAGTGAATCTTTTCGGAAAATTCGGCGAACCAGCCGAATCCAAATTTTTAAAAATTCACTCATCTCTAGAGATCACCACTCCAACTCTCTGTTCCTCTTTACCAGATGAATGTGGACGCAACCTAAAGTACAATTTGCACGCCTCCCTAAGGCTACATTCACACGACCGTATGTGTTTTGCGGTCCGCAAATTGCGGATCCGCAAAACACGGATATCGGCTGTGTGAATGTAGCCGGCCCTATGATAGAACTGCCTATTCTTGTCCGCGGTTGCGGACAAGAATAGGACATGCTCTATCTTTTTTGCGGGGCCGCGGATCGGACCTACGGATGCGGACAGCACATTGTGTGCCGTCCACATCTTTTGCGGCTCCATTGAAATGAATGGGTCCGCACCCGTTCCGCAAAATTGCGGAACGGATGCGGACCCAAAACTACGGTCGTGTGAATGCACCCTTAACAAAATAAAGTTATCACGTCCCCCAGAGAATCTATCTGGGAGAACGACTTTAGGCTCCAGACAGGCCTGGCAACCACCACCCCTGGGACCAACTGCCTGTGGTGACGGTCGTTCGGAGGTCAGCTCCCTTCAAAGACAGCCCCTGCAGCTGCCCGGGCGAGTACAGCAATAGGATCCATGGCTGTACAGATACAAACAAAGTTACGGTAATTGGCGGTTTTTAATGTAACGCTCAGGTGTGGAGGGGAATCAAACCGAGCATAGGAGGGAAAGGAGATTAGGCCTAGAAACTAAGGAAGCAAGATGTAAACCTCCTAAAGGAAACACTGTTTCAATTCCTGTCTATTTACCAGTATGAACAGGCCTCAAAGGTAGGTGAGTTCATACACAGGAACCTAAACACCAAACTGACCCTATAGGACCCTGGAACTAATGACAGGAATGAGTCTACCTGTTCCTCCAAAAGTAAAGATGAACAGGAGTCTCCCTAAGGCCTAATAACAAAACAACAGGGAAAAATAACGAAGCAAACAGAAGGGAAAAAGAAACTTATCTTTCAATGAAGAAATGGAGGCTCCAGAATCTCAGCTGAGAACCAAACTCCAGCTCACCACAACAATAACTGAAGCTATAAACCACAAGGGGTGGGAGAAGAAGCAATAAATAAGGGAGGGACAATTACCACCCCAGGAACACCTGAGGGAAAAGGGTGTGGTAAATACCAACAACAAAAAAGAAAAACATGTCAGATCATAGCACATGTTGCCAATCTGACAGACCTCCTGTCGGCAAAGGACAAAAGTAAAAGATTCCCTGGTAACCTGGGGAGGAGGAAGAATTACAAAAGCTCAGAAGAAATAAAATTAAGGTTATTTACTATTGAACTGTAATGGATACTAGATACAACTGCAGTGTAAGTATAATGTTAAGGCAGTGGGATTTCACTAAAAGGAGGTGTGGATAGCAGTAGAGATGAGCAAATCATCCAAAATTCGCTTCAGCAAAAAATCAACGAATTTCTGACAAGATTCGTTCTTAATACGAATTTGTTCGGTCGAATTTGCGTTAAAAAATAATCATTGTTTTGCAAACATTCCTGCACAAATTACGAACATACAGTCAGCGTTGTTAAAAGTGCGCAATACGTAAGCATTAGCGTACAAAGTGCGTACAAATCCTTAGCGTACTATTGACTCGCGATTGCGTCATACACACGCACGACGCTAGGCCGCGGTTACATTCCTCAGAGGCAGTCCATATGAGCTTGAAAAGTAAGGTGCTAGCTATCCGGCTAAGTGCTTAATTTACCAAACACCATACAATAAGTGCATTATAGGAAATATTGCAGTACCTATAAAAGAATACACACAATGGGCTAAAGTGCTTGAACGTTGCTGAACCTGTTAAAACATTATTGTTAAAATACTGCAAAGACATAATGCAAACATTTTAGTGCAATCAATTTGCATTTGCAAGCATAATAGGCTCAGATATAAGTTTGAGTCTCTCCTCGTGGCTGCTTGGCATGATAAAACACTTTAACACAGTCCAAAATTCAATTGTAATCCAAGTGAGATTATTTTTTTAATCCAAACAGGTAACGTGTAATCCACATGGATAATATAAAATAGCAGCAAATGGAGAACCCTTTTTGCAATGGGGGCTCCCAAATAACCTGAGCAGGGGGAAAAAGGAAAATAGGCGCGCTTAGGCGCAACTGGGAATTTTCTGCAGAATTGGGGGGAGTCCTGACAAGCCATGTCCATCTGGGTGAGAGTCAAACAGGGGCAATAAAAACATAAACTAAAAACATGTGCCAACTAGCTCTCACCCGTCAGGTGCAGTCCATGGTGTGGCTCCCATAGGTCCTCCAGAGGTGTCCTTTAAATCATTTAGCCAGTAGAAGGGTTCCTCAGATGAGGGACCTGAAGTCCTCCTCGCTTGAACTGCTACTGAATGACATCAGAGGACGCTCCTGCCTCTTGTAGGCCAAGCTGGCTGCCGTGTTGGAGCTCCACTGCCCTGTGCTGCCAGAAGTCGGACTTGACCTGGTCCGGGTGATGGTCAGACTGGTGAGCGCTGCAGCCACTTGCGCCTTCACTTTTCGACTTCTGGCTGCAGCGGTTCAAGCAAGGTTGCACCCAGGGAAGAAGACCTGCGGCCCACAAAGTACTCTTTGCTGTCCTCATCATTTGCCAGGAAGCCTGAGCTTCGCTCCACTGAAAAACATAGGACGGTTCCCTTACGTCGCTCCAGTGTAGTGTCTCCCAGCCTCGCATGGTCCAGTACTTGGATGACCAAGTCCTCCACCGAATTCTTGTAGTCCCATAGGGTCTGGGCCGTCACTGATGCAGGCACAATGGGATTCTGCCGGATGGAAGGTGTTGTTGTTGCTCTCCTCCTGGGCGGCGAAGTGGATGCTCCAGCCGCTTCCGCAGCACCAGCTGCACGAGCCCCACAAGCCGGCACGGCGAATATCGAGTCAGGAGCTGGTGAGACTTTCTTGCACAATTGTGATGCTCTGATCTCTGGAGCAGGCGGTGGTTCGGGGTACTCGTTACCATTCACCATCTCCCCCCACTTTGGCTGCAGTTGTTTTGCCATGCTGTGGAATCTTGTTAACTGCTGGCTTGAACTGGAGAGGAGGGCGGAGTAATGAGGGAGGAGTCTTCACTCCCTATACTTGCAAATAGTTAGTTCCCGGTGAGCCGGGATGGTTTTTCCTGCTTCTGAGGGGGCGTATCTTCACTTTATCGCTCTTGAGGGGGGCGTGTCATCATTTTCCCCCTTCGGGGGGCCGGGGGGGGGGCAAGAAGAATGCGCACATTGCGTACATAGCGTACGTAGCGTATGTAATGTTAGCTTTCAAAATTTTAAAAACATTTGTGAGTAGGAAAAATGGAGGATTCGATACGAATCTACGAAGCGGCGAATAGATTCGCTCATCTCTAGATAGCAGTAACAACCAGGATTGAAGTCATAAAATGGAATTGAATATATTTTAGGTTAAATGCTTATTAATTTCCAAACAATATATGTTTCATGTCTTGCTTTGGATGGCGATTATTTGTCACACAACTTTCTGTACTTGTTATGTGACAAGTTTTTGTTTCAATGACAAAACCTATATGTGTAATCAAACACTGTACACCATATAAGCACTATTCCCATCAAAAGAATAAAGGTAATAGCATCATGTTGTAGAGATAACGCTTATCTACAGATTCTGGAAGGTTTGTAACGGTGATGGTAAAAAGATTTGGGGAGTACTATCTCTCTTTGAGGAAAGAGCGCCTTAATCTGTGTGAGAAGACTTACAGGCCATACATGCTCCTCTGGAATTCTGGGAAGAAAGAGATGCAAATGAGCTGTTAACAAGCTCTCCCTCTAATGCCACCAGATGTAAGGTATCTATCCCATAAGTCAATATTCAACCCATTAAATAGGCCATGAGACATGACAGGGATATTAAATAAGCCAGCACCTCATCTGCAGACAGCTGTTTGGGGGTGATTGCCCCTCATCAGTGCATCCCAGAGACTACTTGCTTAACTGGTTGAGAGGTATAAGTCAGGATTTGGGATGGAGGGGTGCTATCTCTCATAAAGCGAATTTGTCACACAGCAAATCTTTTGGTAAAATTCAGCAAACCAGCAGAACCGAATTTTAGTGAACTTTGCTCATCTCTAACAGCCAGCCTGACATCCATAACAAACAATTTGACAATCTAAGGGAAGAGAAATTATCTTGTTTGATGAGTAGTGTCCAGAAGAGTATTTAGCAGTGATATTTGGAAATATTGGCTGCCTTCTAGAGGAGCCTCGAATGAAAGGTGGTGGTGGGAGAATGCATTTCAGGTAGACAATTACCATGAGGTTAATCAGGTTTCCCCCGAATGTATAAATATGTTTGAATCTGACAACAAAAAAAATATTATATTTCACTGATGATCTTTACTCTTCCACATCTCCACTCTACTGATCACAAACTGTAGCTTACATTATTATTTTTTACTTACCTGTCCGGGCTAGCAGCGAGATCTCCAGCTTCAAAGCGACTGTGTTGGGAGAGACATGCTGCTAAGCCATTCCCCCTGGTGACACGACAGCGTCCTTAGCAACAGGATGCAATGCTCTTTGTCTCCACAGCAGATTTGTGCTGGAAGAGACTCATTAATTGTGTTCCTGGTTCCTGGTTGCATATTTTGGATTACTAGTGTTTTGACCTTGGCTTGTCCTTTACACCACTCTCTGTCTAACATATTGGTTTGGAGTTTCCTCTCTAGTTCTGATCTCTGCTATAAAACTACTCTCTGTCTCTCGATTTGGTACTTTGTTGTCCTAGTTTGTTGTCCTTTGTGCTGACCTATTTCACTACGACTCTTTCTCTGTATCTTGTTTTTGTCCCTTGGTATTGTCTCGCACCTTAGTTCAGTAGGGAACGTCGACCAGTTGCAGACTTGCTACTTAGATCTTGCACTGCAAGTAAGCAGGGAAAGGCGCAAGGTTCAAGCTAGGGCTCACTGTCCATGTCTGTCCCTATCTACAACATTACACTAATGCTTTAAGAATTAAAGGGATTGTCTGAGACTAAAAAATGTCCCTCACATGCCTGGGCCCTGTACACTGAATATACTTACCTGGTTCCCTGCTCCCTATGCTGCTCCTGGTGCCTGCACCTCTGCTGCTGCTTCTCCCCACACGTGGATGAAAACATCCAGTTTCGGGGACGAGCAGCCAATGGCAGGCGGGGATGGGGATGAGCCTCCCTAATGTCACCTGCGATGCTAGGGAGACCAGGGAGCAGGAACCAGGAGCGGGGAGTGAGGTAAGTAGATTCAGTGTGAGGGGCCCGGGCATATGGAGGATATTTTTTAGTCTCGGATAACCGCTTTAATGTTTGATAGAACAGAATGCTTAACAGAATAAGAATAGTGCAAGACGTTACACAGAGCAGTTACGTAGGGACTTTTATGAGAGTTACATACTATTAATAGATTTGCCCTCACCTTGTGTTGTTATGATAAGTCATAACACCTATAGTTGCAACTAAGAGTCAATATTGGCTGGATAAACTACAGGTATCTGGATCCAATTAAGAAGTTTGCAGAGTAGCTGAAAGGGAAAAAATAGGGCTGGCCAAGTTGAATCCAAAGTATGTTTATTTTTAAAAGCCACACATAATGCGTATCAGACACAGCCCCTTCTTCTGATGAGCATGAAAATGTACAAATGCATGCTCACCTGAAAAAGGGGCTGTGCCCCGATAAGCATTATATGTGGATTTATAGAATAAACATACTTTGGATTCAAGCTTCTGACTAAATTTTAGGAATAAAAACTGGATTAATAAATCCCATAAAAATCATTGCAAATTACAGGATCAATAGATCAATGTGTATGATATGCAAATGAAAAAAAAATGGAAACAAAATATTCAAAACCTTGTAATTTACATGATGACATACTATCAATAATTTTATGAATGGTTGTTTGAGAAGTGTTCTGCAAATCTTCAAGATTTGCTGCTGGCAGCTCCCTTTTCAATTGCTGACCAATGATATCCCAGATGTGCTCAAAGGGAGATGAGTCCAGAGACACTGAAGGCCATGGTAGCATGCTTAAGCCACACAGGATGTTCAAAGTATCATTAACAACATGCGGCCTGGCGTTGTCCTGCTGAAAAACAGCTCCTGGGATACTTTGGACATATGGCCATATGGTTCCGCAATCAAATCAATGTAACGCTGAGCTGTTAGTGTACCTAAAATGAAGACTAGAGGATTCTGGCTACTATACAATATGCCAACCCACAACATTATCCCAAAAATCGGACCGGTGTGACGTTCCTTTGTGAAGGCATCTTAATGTCCTTGCTCATATGATCTCCAAACCAAGACAAAAGTGGGTCTCATAGCTAAAGAGGATATACCTCCATTCCAGCCTACATTGCCATCTTGCTATGTACCATGATATATGCAGGAGAGGACTCAAGCATAACAAAGACCAGACGGATCTGTTATGCAGCCCATAGACTTCTATTATGATGGAATGAATAATGGAATGCCTCTAAAGGTTTTCCGTTATGCATTCCGTCATAGAATTGCGTTATGGTCCGTGGTAACAGAATCCATAACGCAATTCTGCCTTTACCACTAAACGAAGCAGAAATTTATTTCTAAATATGAATTTTGCTCATCTTTACTCTTCACACATGAAACCTTTGCATCATTTTTGGTTGCATTTCACATAAAAAAGTGACAGGAAATAATATGTTTTATTAAATAAAGGACGGCAAAACCCAAAATATCAAACCATTGGTGTGAAATAACACCCCATTTTAGATCATGCCCCAAAACCATACCCTCTTTATATAAACTTGGTTGGTATGTTTTGTTGGGAATCATGACAATCTTATGGATACTACTGATCAATACAAAAAATGATGATAGTTATGCATTAACCTTTGCACATTTCTTAAAGTTGATCGATAGAAAATGCATTGAAACTACAGAATATATAATTTGTTTGATATGGATGGTGTCATTTAAAAAAAAAGGTATGTTAATATGATACCATAGAACAGGGGTTCCTAAATATGTTTTGTAAAGGTACAAAAAAAGTCTCTTAATTGTCTCTACTTTATATACTTACCTATGTACCCCATGTTCCCCCAATGAACAGAGAGCAGTATGTCTGCTCCTCTTTGTGCTGCACTGTCTGTAGCTCAGCACTGCAGAAGCAATGATGTAACTACAGCTGATAGCTCCCATTTCACCACTGTATTCAACTGTATCTACATCCAGAAGACACAGATATAGTTGAAAGTGGAACATGCAGGCATCTGGATAGTTGGAACCCCCCTGAACCTTCAGTTGTGTATCCCTGTTATAGAATATACAGTAATAAGTAGCCCTTATAAATTTAAGCATGGAATGTTAGAATGGATACATATGCCTCAGTAATATTCCACTGTACACTACTGAACTATAGAAAGCATGAGCAAAAACCGTGAAAGGGTTATCTAAATTAAGTTGTGCTCTGTTTTCATACTTTATTACCTTCATGAGCCCCAGATCAAAATAAACCACAGTTAAGTAAATTCCTAGTAAAACTACTGCTGTTGGAAAACTTGTAGAAGGAATATAGACTTCCTGAACACCCCAATGTCTATCTATCTGTGCTATGTTATGCATTTTTAAAAAAAAAAAATTTAGTTGTTTTACCTCACGAGTTTTGACCGTAAAAAATATATGCAAAATTCTAGAAGCTTGTTTTTAACATGGCATTTACTGTCAGAAAATATATAAATTCCCATGGGCACTTTGCTGTTCTGTCAAGTCTATATTTTTTTCCTACAATGCAGAAAAATATACAAGAGATTTAGTATTTCACTTGTTTTCCAGGTGAGAATGTAATTACGTATCTTTAAAGGGTTTCTGTCATCAGAATTTAGCCTACAAAACCGAGTGTCATTTGCAAATCGCAAATGACACCTGATGACAGAAAGCCTTCTTTTATAGAAATCTGCACAGTACTTTTTGTTAAAATTGCGTTTTTATAATATGCTAATTAGGCCCCCTAGGTGCAGTAGGCGTGAACCCTGCACCTAGGAGCGGCCGTAATAACGCCCCTTACCCCTCCTCCCTTGGGTTGATTGACAGGGCCGGGCAGCCATCTCTCTCGTCTCCCGGCCCTGTACGATCGCGAACTCCCGCGCCTGCGCATTGCGATAAGCAATCCACGCATGCGCATTGATGAAGCCGGGACCCGGGCGGCCACCGGCTCTCAACGCGCGTGCGCAGATTGCTTATCGCAATGCGCAGGCGCGGGAGTTCGCGATTGTACAGGGCCGGGAGACGAGAGAGATGGCTGCCCGGCCCTGTCAATCAACCCAAGGGAGGAGGGGTAAGGGGCATTATTACGGCCGCTCCTAGGTGCAGGATTCACGCCTACTGCACCTAGGGGGCCTAATTAGCATATTATAAAAACGCAATTTTAACAAAAAGTACTGTGCAGATTTCTATAAAAGAAGGCTTTCTGTCATCAGGTGTCATTTGCGATTTGCAAATGACACTCGGTTTTGTAGGCTAAATTCTGATGACAGAAACCCTTTAATTTAACAGGTTGGCATGCTGGTAAAAATGAACCATTTTAAAGGTAGCACATACATTTTATTTATTTTTAACTGCTTGGATACTTAATGTATTTTTTACTCATTATTCGTAGAAAACATTTTTTGAATTTTTGGCTGTTTTCCTTTTTAATTTCATTTGTGCTGTATACAATTGAAAATTAAATTCAAAATATTGCCCTCATCCACTCTCTGGGCATACTGAATTGTCTGATTGAAAAAGCCAAGCAAGGGTGTTTGCGGTGCTAAAAGTCCAAAAACAGAAGAAAGTTAAAAAATCTGAACAGGGAGTAGACTACATAGAGTGACAAAAAAATTATATCCAGAAAAACATCCACAAATTTTCTGTAAAGAAAAATATCTTACTGGGATTCGTGTCATCACCTATCCCTTGGATGAACTTGATGGACTTAATGTATGTCTTTTTTTCAACCATATTAACTATGTAACTATATGTAACTATATTAACATACAAGCTGTTAATATGTGATAAACAAAACAAATTATGGCAGTATTCCTGTAAAGTATACATAGAACTAAATACTGAAAAATACTGAAAAATACTCATCTAACAAATTCCTTTTGGAGATAAACTATTGTATCCATCTTATCTAGAGATGAATGATTTGATTCTAAATCAATCAGATTTGTTATTTTTATGCCAGTGTCACTAAACAAGTAGCATATTGCTACAAGGTAATGGGAAGCTACAGCAAAAACAATACTGCAAAAACATCAATTTTATATCCGTTTTATTAAACACCTTGCATATTATTGCAAGATAACTGGAAGTTACAGCAAAAACAATACTGCAATAATGCCATTTTTATAACTGTTATTAAATGCATTCTGTTTACTAGAAAAAGCATGTTGTAGTCATTGCATGTGTTAGTGAATGCATTACTGCATCAGACCATGTAGTTCAAAGACATTTTGCCACAATAATTACAGTTATACCTGTGTTAGTAAATGCATAGTTCAAAGTCATTTTACCCCAAACATTGCATTGTTATACCTGTGTCAGTGTATTCATTGCTGCATTAGGCCATGCCGTTCAAAGAAATTTCACAAAAAAATTGCATTGTTATACCCATGTTGGTGAATGCATTTACTGCATCAGACTGTGTAGTTCAAACAAATTTTACTGGAAATACTGCATTATTATCAAAGTAAATTGCCAATACCAGTGTGCAATGTATTTGCATTTAATTGTGTCTCTGTCTTTAAATTACAGAAAAAAAACACTTGCAAATTTGCTAGTATCGTTTAATAATCTGTGTATCAAACTGTGACTTTTCATTTATAGGCCTCATAATAAAATGGCTGGCCTCATCATCCAAGAGGAAACTAGTTTCTACTTACCTTTTGTAATTGGGCATTTCAGTGCATTCTACCTGTGTAAGTGAATGTGTTGTATATTACTTCAAGAAACCGTTTAGTGTTATAGCAAAAGCAATACAGCAATAATGCCAATATTATACTTGTGTTATTGAATGTGCTGTATATTACTCCAAGAAACCATTCAGTGTTATAGCAAAGGCAATATAGCAATAATGCCATTATTATACCCATGTTAGTGAATGTTTTGTAGATTACTTCAATATACCGTTCAGTGTTATACAAAAAGCAATACATCAATAACACAATTATACCAGTGTTATTGAACATGTTATATATTACTTCAAAATACCATTCAGTGTTACAGCAAAAATTTTAGTGCAAAAACTGTATCATTACTAATGATGATCGAGCACCCCGATGTTCGGGTGCTCGGGTGCTCTGGCCGAACACTAGGTGGTGTTCGAGTGCTTGGCCAAGCAACCGAGTATAATGGAAGTCAATGGGAGAAGACCAGGCACCCCCTGCTCTGCAGAGGGGAGGGTGTCTGGTTGATAGGGAAATGTGGCAAGATGGTGGAAACACCACAGAAATGGTTAGGGAACAGCATGGGGAGGGTGTCTGGTTCATAGGAAAAGGTCAGAATCGCGACTTCTCCTCTTTCACTCCTTTAACTCGTAAAAGTACGCTAATTAACTGAATTCGTACGCATTAGCGTACAATGCGTAGCATTAGCATACAAATTCGTACGCATTAGCGTACAATGCGTAGCATTAGTACAGTGAATGCCAGTACTCTCCTGCACGTTTATTCCCTGCGTAGCAGCGAACAAAAGTGCGGGGAGGAGACTCAAGCATCACACTCGAGCACACGCGGTGCCGAGCATACCGATGCTCGAGCGAATATAGTGCTCGGGCGAGCATGCTCGCTCAACAGTAAATTGTCAATACCAGTGTGCAGTGTGTCTGTCTTTAAATTACAGAAAAAACAACTTGCAGTTTTGTTAGTATCATTTAATAATTTGTGTACAAAAACTTTTTATTTATAGGCCTCATAATAAAATGTCTTGCCTAATCATCAGAACGTGGGTAGTAACAGCAGTAGCAGTGCCAGCCATCCGGTCAGTGGTAGTAGTAGTAGTGGCACTTATAACTAAGGTGGTGGTAATAGGGACAGTGGTAATGATGGTGGCACTCAAGGCAAATGCAGAGCAGGGAATTGGGAGAGAGGACAAGGATCCCACAATAACATATTACTGTCTGATAAAAGTGGACAGTAGGTACTCGATGAAATCGACACAAAAAAATCCTCGATGCAGTTTTCCTGCATCGAGGATTCGTTTAAATCACGTGGCAACAGAGGGTGAGTGAAAAAAGGCTTTCACTCACTGCTCCGTGGCCTCCTGTTGGCACCGCGCTGCCTGGCTTCACACACAGTGTCAGCGCGCGCTGCCTGGCGCTGTGTGTGACGTCAGGCCCCTCCCACTGCATGCTGCGAAGAAGCAGCGGTCGTCTCCTGCGGACTCCATGTCGCCCAGCAGCGTGGTGAGTGGACCCTGTCTGGTAAGGTAAGTATTGTTAAAAGAGTAGGGGGCTGGCTCATGGCACTGGAGGACATGGAGGGGTTACTTTGATTGCCCTGGGGGACATGGAGGGGTTAATTTGATGGCCTTGGGGGACATGGAGGGGCTAATTATGGTGCTGGGGGACATGGAGGGGTTAATTTGGCCTTGGGGGACATGGAGGGGCTAATTATGGTGATGGGGGGACATGGAGGGATTAATTTGATGGCCTTGGGGGACATGCAGGGGCTAATTATGGTGATGGGGGGACATGGAGGGATTAATTTGATGGCCTTGGGGGACATGCAGGGGCTAATGATGGTGCTGGGGGCATGGAGGGGTTAATTTGATTGCCTTGGGGGACATGGAGGGGCTAATTATGGTGATGGGGGGACATGGAGGGGTTAATTTGATGGCCTTGGGGGACATGGAGAGGCTAATGATGGTGCTGGGGGACATGGAGGGGTTAATTTGATGGCCTTGGGGGACATGGAGGGGCTAATTATGGTGCTGGGGGACATGGAGGGGCTAATTATGGCTCTGGGGGACATGGAGGGGATAATTTGATGGCCTTGGGGGACATGGAGGGGGTAATTTGATGGCCTTGGGGGACATGGAGGGGCTAATTATGGCTCTGGGGGACATGGAGGGGATAATTTGATGGCCTTGGGGGACATGGAGGGGCTAATGATGGTGCTGGGGGACATGGAAGAGTTAATTTGATGGCCTTGGGGGACATGGAGGGGATAATTTGATGGCCTTGGGGGACATGGAGGGGCTAATGATGGTGCTGGGGGACATGGAGGGGTTAATTATGGTGCTCGGGGACATGGAGGGGTTAATTTGATGGCCTTGGGGAACATGGAGGGGCTAATAATGGTGCTGGGGGACATGGAGGGGTTAATTTGATGGCCTTGGTGTATAATAGATATACAGACTGGCAAAAGAGCAGCCTGCTGTATATACCATATTGGGTATAGCCGCATACTCTAGCTGCTATATGCTCTCATTGACTATAATGTGGTCCAGGGCAGGCCATCTGTCCATGTTCTAGCTTACACGATGGGTATGGTCCAAACAAAAAACGCTACTTGAAGCATATTTTTTGTAGTATCCAGCCAAAACCCACCTTGAACGCTGTAACAAGGCCGGACCCCATTACAGTCAATCACTGCAGCAGCCGGCAGTATCCAGTTATACCTGATACAGTACATTCAGGCTGGCTGTTCTTCTGACAGAATGTATATTGCATCTGTGAAAGAAGCCTTATGTGCATTCAAAACACTGTGTACCACTGTAAGTAATAATAAATATTGTTTTTATAAAGCAATACATTATTTTAAGATGTTTTTTCTTATTAGAGTACTCGATTAATCGTTGGAATAATCGATAGATTACTTGATTACTAAAATAATCGTTTACTGCAGCCCTATAAGGAATATGATGATTATTATGTGTTAGGATCTGGGAGCTAGATCAGGGTGTTGCAGAGCAGATGACATTTAAAGGAAAAGTATAATGGTTGTGGTAAAAAAGAGCAGAGGCAATGTATTTCCAGAACGTTCCAAAAAAAATGACAGGGCGAGATCTGCTTCTATTGTTGTCAGCTCATTGCTGATGATACAGATGATACTGTGGGGTATGGGCACAAAATGTACCAGTCCTAGACCAAGTTTGGCTTCCGCTAACTCTATGCTAGTATCTACTGTATGGCAGTTTTTCTCTACAAGACTGGCACAAAAAACTATAGCCATATGCAAGATCTATAGGAATAATATAAGCTGTGGGCATTCAAATGCAGACATAGGTACCATGGCATTAATTGTAGCACACTAGGCAGCATCACCCGATCTTGTGGGAAAATAGAACTGGTTAGCAATTGGAAAAAGTCTGTCCCCTTCTCCTGGTCTTCTTTCTGGCAGCGAGCCTGCATCCCCAAGCAGTAATGTATCTTTGGCATCATCATCATCAGCTGCTTCTTCTCATGCTCACACTCCTCCTTCTTCTTGTCCTCTGCTCTATACTGAGATATCCATAATGGAATATGTGGCCATGAAAATACTATTTAGGACCAGCAATTAGCTTGTGTGCAAGCTGAACTCCCACGTGGCCAAGTTGTTGATGGTGCAGTTGCTGCAGTACCACTTACTGCTCTTTTACATTTGCTTTTACCTTTCCGTTCTGACCCATGTTGAGGATCAGTTAGGATCAGTTTGTGTTACTTACATGGGAGCTCAGTTATTTTTGAAGGGAGAAAAAGCCCCTCATGTAGTACTTGTTTATCTTGTCAAAACGAACTGATTTCTGACGGAAATAACACAAACCGATCATAACTGATGTTCAAAAACAGATGTATCAGCTATTTTTAGTGCACACTGATGCAAACTGATGATCAAAATAATGGATCCTTTTTTTCAAGGATCAGAAGAATGGAAAGCTAAACACAGATGTGAAAATGTTACGCACCTTCCCCAAAGGTTTTGCCATATGCCACTTTTGTCCAGGTGTCTGTAGTGACACAATTCTGTGCCTTCCCCAAAATGTCATTCTTCTCTAAAATTTACTTCTTCTGTATGTGATCTGGTGTACTTTTTCACAGGCAGCCATCTGTAAAAATTCTCATCATTATGGAAATGTGGTCCAGTTCTGTGCCTTCACCAAAATTGAAGTCACCGCTCTCTAGCTGTCTCTGCTTCAACTACAAGTAGCTGAAACCACAGCAGCCAATTTTGTTTGCTACATGATGGAATAGTTTTTTCAGCTGCTGCGCCCACCTGACACACATCAGCAAACGGACATGTAGTGCCTGGACTGTCCCCTTTCTCTGGCACATACCCTGTTTTCGATCCCCATGCACTTCTGGGTAGACAGACTGGAACAGTGACTGGAACTGACCCATTTTGCTCTCTCTGTACTGTCTTGTCCAGCCTCCTGTGTCATCTCAGAGAGGGTATTCAACGATGTAAGTGGAGTTGTCACCCAAATTTAACTCTGCTGTATGGCATTGGTACTTATGGCCAACTGTTTGTAAAAATTGTCTCCTTTTATATATGTTGCCCAGTTGCCCAATTTTATTCTTCTCTAGGGCAGTAGTACCTATGACCAGCTGTCTATAAAAACTGTCTCATTTTCAAAAAAAATCACACAGTCCCACCCTTAAATAAAATGTAATTCTACTGTATGATATCTGTACTTCTGCCCAGCTGTTCATTTTTGATAATTGTTTAAAATGTTCTTGTTTCCTAAAAGACTGCAGCCTTTCACCAGCACATAGTATGTTCCCTGACCCCCATGGACTTCTGGACTGGCAGACTGGAACAGTGACAAGAAGTGGCCCAGTATGTTTGCTCTGTACTGTCTTGTCCAGCTTCCAGTATAATCTGGCTGGTGCTGATGAACAGATCTGCTATTGCTGATGGTGGCTAATTATTGCCGACCCTAACACGCTACTGCTGCTGTCTGCCTGTCTACTATCATGTTCAGTATTGTATGGCCGCTCCTGCAGTCCTCGCCGCAACTGCTACTCCCCACTGCTAATCCCCATATTGCCACTACAATTTCTGCTACACAGCTGCCACTACTACTACTACTATTATCCCAACACAACCGCATGCACATCTAATGACTTGTCTGTTCCACATCCTCACTGTACTGCTGCTGCTCCCAAATAATGAGAATTTTTTCAGACTTGTTCAACTTCAGAACAAGCCACCGTTTCTTCTGACAATTAAAACTTTTGTGTGTGTAAATATGTGAAGGCAGTTATGCACCTATTTACGCATAATTTTTGGAAGCATAGTCCAAATAAGCCACTGTTTTTTTCCAATTACACTGTGTGTATTAAAATCCAATCTGTGCCCCATTATTAGAAGGTTTCTAATATTAAAAAGCATAACAAATATGATGGCAAATTGTGTTTTTAAACATGCTGTTGGTTAACACAACCAACCATACATTTACCCTTAGCTATATATGTAAGTGTTATAAAATACACAGAGAAAAAACTCTGGTTATATCTCTTATTATAAGTCCTTAATGAAGCGGGTTCAATTCATACTAAGCAAGTAAAAAAAAGTTAAGGGACTGCACTGCTAATCAGATACCAGATCCTTCCTCCAATTCTCCCTCCTTATGTCGCCAAACACTGCTGCTATGTCCTGGTGCTGTGCAGCTCCACAGTTTTTTTTTACATCCGATCAACCTAAAATATCAGGAATCAAGGTGCAAGATAGTGAAGTCACTTTGGGCTAAAAGACGGATTTGATGTACTCACAAGAGTTGATTAAAACAAGGCATATCGGATATAAAATTCCAGTTTCTCAATTTTTTTTTTTTTAAATGGCTTGACAAGATTAAAGGGGCCCTTTTTTTACTTAAAACTTTTTTTTATTTTATGAAAACCCTTTTTTATTTTAACTCTTTTTTACTTTTTATTTTTTCACACTATGGCACTTCAGCTTTTCAGGGCCTGATCCCTGGTTCAATGCAATATATTACTTGCTGTATTGTACTGCATTGAACTGTCAGTTTTACACTGGCCATTCGCTTATGAGACCAAGCCTGGGAGCTACAGTAAGCCTCATAGGCTTCTGTAGCTGGCAGGTACTGAGGCCTCTATAAAGCCTGGCAAAGCCACCAGCACCACGCAATTGCAATCACGAGGAGCCGATAGGGTCAGAGATAGAGCCCCCTCCCTCTGCAAACTTCTTACATGCCATGGTTAGCATTTACAGTGGTATCTAAGGGGATAATCCACCGGGATCTGTGTTTTCACTGATGCTGGTGGATGCAGCAGGGGCCCAGCTGTCAGTCATAGCTAAGTCTCTGGTCCTGACCAAGCAAGCACAGCTTCTGCACTCACCCAATTGGCATGTCATACAGCACTGGGTGACACAACGCTTTTCGCAGCACCGCACATGTGTGCCACTGCTTGGGAAGGGAATACAACACAATAAAAGCTATATAAATTTGGTATCACTGTAATTGTACTAAACCCGAGTATGAAGGTAACAACTCAGTGTCAAAAAGCAGCGGGTGTGAATCCACTGTGCCTTGTGCCCTACCTCCTCTAAGGGCATTGTCTAAGTGAACCCCTCGATCTTCACAATACCCCTGATGATGGGGAAAGACTTTCCAAGGGGAACACCAGGTCGCTACCTCTTGAGGAGGGTTGGAACATGAGGCAGCTGGTCCAGGCGGATCAGGAGGTACCTGAGCAAGGCACCAGAGGTACAGAGTAGTCATAAGGCCGAGTCATTACCAGGAGCAACAATGCAGGAACGAAGGATGAGGCAGAGGTGAAGTCAGACAGGCAATGGGTCAGGGCAGGCGGCACAGGTACAGGTCAGGCAATCCAGGTCGGCAACAAGAGAGTCAATGCAAGCAGGCAGGGATCAGGTGGGTAGCAGAGTCCGGTAACACGAGAAGAGGTCAGGAACACAGGAACACTGGAACACCAACAGAAATAATAGCAACCAAAGGCAAGACACAAGGACTTTGACACTGGTTCAAGAATCCACGACAGGTCTTTGGATCTCCACCATAGCATGATGGCAGAGGGAGTTGCACACCAGCCGCACACAAATCCGGTCTAGGTGTTGCAGGGAAAGCAGTGACTGGCGACCCTGCAGTAGCTGGAGAAGAGATGGCATCCAGACCAGCAGCGACATTTTGTATGAACTGCATCATGACATCCTGACGTTTGCTTTGACACATGACTTCATGTAATAATTCCTGTACGACAGGCTTGGGCTGACCAGCGGGGTCCATGGCCTCAGTGTACTGAGGCCTCTGGAAAGAGGGCTGAACCACTTATAAATGTGCAGGAGGACCAGGATTGGTCAACCACGTCACATGATCCAACCGACATCACATGATCCTTTAGGTGCCGGCCCTAAGGAAGAGATGCAGGTTACAAGCAGAAAGCATGTTGCAGCCAGGGCTAAATGGAAACTGTGGAGCGGATCCTGAAACAGCACTACAAAGACAGAGCCCAGGACATCAGCGGTGAACAAGAAGCACAGGCAGCAGATCGCTGCTGAACACGGTGAGCAGGGGAACAGCGGCGCACAGCAGCTGCTGTTACACTCAGTTCTACCACATAGAGAATTCTGTAAAAGCTAAACCTAGAAAACTGTAGTGAAATAATGTTTTTTATTTTCAATTCCATATGCGAACTGAAAAGTAAAAAAGTTATGGCTCTGTGAAGGCAGGGAGTGAAAAACAAAAATGCAAAAAATGGAAAATTATCTGGTAATAAAGTGGTTAAATATAGACAAGTATGTTACTGACACTACCAGTTTCCTATGTTGATTTACTTAGATCAGAGAGAGATTATTCATTTCACAAAATGTATAACGGGGAGCCAGCAGCGCGCACCCTCCTTGCAATGCCGCTGGAATTCTGCTCATGAGGAGGAAGTAGGAGAAAGCCTCGGACGCGGCCAACGTCCTTGTTTCCCTGGCAACCTGGGGGCGGGGAGGACCCAGCTGCGCACGCTTCATCAGCACGGTCAGCATCCTCCATCCCCTAGGCAACGAGCAGCAGGGGATCTGAGCACCAACATTAATGAGTCGGCGCTCAGGTGTGTGGATGTGCTGGACATGGGTCATGTGGTGCTGGCCACATCATGTGACCCATCAATTGGGCCTATTTAAATGGGTAACCTGCTGGCCACAGGTTGCCTGTGATTGGTCTTTATACCTCACCAGCGTTTGAACTATTGTGACTTCTGTTATTTGACCTCGGCTTTAATTTGACCTCGTCCCTGTGATACCCTTGTACTATGCAACCTCTTGGCTCCTGACCTTGGCTTGAATTTGACCTTGTCCCTGTTATACCACTTGTACTGATGCAACCTCTTGGCTTCTGACCTCGGCTTGTATTTGACTCCGCTCTGGTGTTTTCCCGTTGTTTTGACGTAACCTCCTGGCTCTTGACTTCGGCTTGTTAATACTTACGTATGTGTTTTTTATCTTAGTCTGTTGTTTTCTCCCATTGTTCCCTTCCCCTGTAAGGCCCTGCACATACTTAAGCTAGGGACCGCCGTCCAGTTGCACCTCGTCGGTTAGGACGGACAGTGCAAGTAGGTAGGGAAAGTGGTGTGGGTGGCGCTCAGGGCTGCACTATTCCCTATCTGTACCTTGAAAAAATTGTTTTTATGTTCAATCATCCATTCTGATCTTGCATCATCACATACTTCGCAAAAAAAAAAAAAAACTAAACATATATATTTACACTGAGACATATACATATAGTTAACAGAGTAAGGACACCGGGGCCAAAAAATTAGGCCATCTCCTCTTACTGGTTCATATCATCGTCCCATAACAGGAGGACCTGATGACATTCATTTCCCCTACTTGTAGGTGAACTGATTATTTGTTACTGTTACTGCATGTTACTGTTACTGCAAGTTGTAGTCTTGTTCCTATTTCACCACCCATTGGGAATGATTTGCTGGACTGGAGACCTCTCACCATTGGACACATAGCAACTACAGGAGATACATCTATGGTAGGCTCAACCATCAATGGTGATAATATTATTGCAAGTCTGCAAAGTAATTTATTGATCCAGTTTGAATATAATTCAATGTAAATTTATGAATTGTAATTTTAATCAGTAGTTTACCTTTACAGCCTCCAAATTCCACTTTACATATAAGTATATGTATGCTGTGCAATAAATCCATCAGAATGTTCAATTTTAAAATGAAAGTTATGATCAGTAAAGAAATATGCATTCTAGCTTAAGCATTACATTACAGAAAGCTTTATTAAAAAAGCAATGCTAAACTTACTGATGTTTATCAGAAAATATATGGTTCTGCTTCACACCTAGTTCTTACGAGCTGTATTGAATTTTCTTTTCCATTTTTCTGTGAACATTTCATTTCTGGGTAATAAACATGGTATCTGGTAACTCTTCTGAGTTTTTCTTTAATGAAAATGTGCTGTCTGATCAGGTGTTGGCACCACGCTGTCATTTGCAAGCTGACCCCAGGGTCAGAGGTGATATGAGAAGATTCAGAGATGCTTACAAATCACATCCTCTTGTCTGTCTGTTTTGTTGACTGGTTCTCCTCAGGGTCATGACTATCTAAAATAGCAGCCTGGAGGTTAAAGCGTGCCCCGCATCAGGGCTCTAAAAATTTGAGTGTACCAATTGCATTTGACATACAGCAGCATGAGTTTTAGCTCTGTCTGTAGAATCGGGTAAAAAATATGGCATCAATGGAAGTCACTAAATATGAAGAAACATTTAAAGAGCACATCTTCACTGAGTGAAATAATTCACTCTCAAACATTGAGCAACTTATTCCTAAGTATTGTGCTTAGTTTTACTTTTTTATACTGTTGAAAAATATTGTAAATTTATTTTAAACTCTGAATATGCAGGCACTGTTATTGTATTTTTAGGGTGCAATGCATTTTGAATACTTTAAATGCAGCTCTGAAAATCCATTAGATGTAAAAAGTGTTTTCTGACTACTAAGAAAGGTCACAAAATGTAAAATTATACAAATCCAAAAATGTTTTATTTTCAAATGTGCTTTTAACTTGTTTGAATCCGCTAAGACATTACATTACATTTTTTAGCCTTAAAGAACACACATTTTATATATATATATATATATATATATATATATATATATATATATATATACACAATATATACTGTCTACCTCTACCTCCCGAGGTAGATTGCTTCACAGAGTCACAGTACTCTTGCATCAATATACTTGTATACATTGTATTACTTCATTGTATCTACAGAGTACGTGTAGATCATAGACTAAATAACAGCATGCAATGTCAATCAGCTGCTTCTAAGGCTAGCAGGATATTGTCATGTATTAAAAGAAGTATGGACTCGCAGGGCAGGGATGTAATATTACCATTTTTCTAAACTTTGGTGCGGCCTTATCTGAAATATGCAGCTCAATCCATAGAAAGGATGCCCTGCAGTTGAAAAAAGTACAAAGAAGAGGAACTAAACTGATAAGGGACACAAAAGATTAAAAGAATTAAAGGGATTGTCTCACTTCCACAATTGGCATTTATCATGTCAACAAAATTATTACAATTACTAATATACTGTAATGGGATTGTCTCACTTCCACAATTGGCATTTATCATGTCGACAAAATTATTACAATTACTAATATACTGTAATTTTCCATATTGCCACTTCTGCTGGCTTGATTGTTTTTTTCATTTCATTATACACTGCTTGTTTCCAGGGTTTACAAGCTCCCTGCAGTCCAGCAGCGGTCACACAAACTGGCACACTATACGAAAAAGTGGCCCCAACCACCAGAGGGACTGGTGCCTTTTCTACAGTGTGCAAGCACAGCCACCCCTGTTGGGTTGCAGGATGGTTGTAACCATGGAAACGAGCAGTGTATAATGTGCTGGAAAAATGAATAAAGCCAGCAAAGGAGGCAATATACAAAATCACAATACATTAGTAAGTGCATTGTATTAACTTTATCTACGTGATAAATGCCATTTGCTGAAATAAGACAACCCCTTTAAATTTATTTAGTTTTCAAAATAGTGGTCTAAGGGGCACATGATTAAACTATACAAATATATAAATGGGCCATACAAAAAATATGGTGTAAAGCTATTTCATGTAAAATCCCCTCAAAGACAAGAGGCACTGCTTCGCTGTGGAGAAGAAAAAGTTTGCTCTCCAGAGGCGCCAAGGCAAGGTAAATCTGTGGTCATGGTCACAGCAGGAACAGTGGACATTTTTAAAAATTTTGGATGATTACTTAAAGGTTATATACACCTTCGGAGGCATTTTTTGTTTTATGATTTTCATTTTTTGCTAAAAATCATTTTTTGAGCTTTATAAAAAAATATTGAGCTGTTCTGTTGCAAAGGGTTAACTGTTTTTCTAGCTGTGAGACTTGTACTTTCACTTTTACTTTGTGCTGTCATTTAATATACCTTATCTCTAAACTACTGAGAGGTCATAAACACTTATTTAAGCCCCATTCTTATCAGTAAGATAAGAACTGAGCTATAATGACTGTTTATACGGTCAGATACCAGAGATAAGGAGTCCATCTGCTCCTGGTCTGAGGAACAAGACAGAAAATCCAAAGGGTGCTACTAGAGCATGTGAGCTATGTACAGAAAAAAGGATGCCATATTTTTTAATAAAGACCAATTTAAAAAAAATATTTTTAGCTCAAAATGATTACAATGCAATAATAATAATAATAATAATAATAATAATAATAATAATAATAAATGCCCCCAAAAGTGTACATACACATAAATGTGTAGAGGTCTGGGTCTCACTCTCTTTTTCAAAAATTAACACCTTGATAGACTTGATGGACTTACAGAAGTTGCCAAGCTAAAATTGACTCTAATAACACATGGCACAGTGTTATCTTGGTTATCTCATTACAAAAGTCATCAAAATCCATTGAAAAGTTAGTTATCTTTTTCTGCAATTTTTTACTCAATGTGTTAACCATCAAGTTTTTTCAACCATATTAACTATGTACATGTATAACTTCAAGATACCGTTCAGTTACAGCAAGTTTGCAAAGGTATTTTACTGCAATAATGCCATTAGCATACCCATGCTATTGAATGCATTGTATTACTGCAAAATACCATCCAGTTCTCCCTTGCTTCCAATAGGCGCCATATTATTATTGAGGACAAAGAGGATTAGATTGTGGACTGAATAGCTCACTCCTCCTCTCAGTCACTGCAGGATGATGACAAGGTCACCTCTGAATCTGACACTGTGCCATTCTTTCAGTTGCATCATCTCTGTCTGTACTGCCCCCTCCTTTTGGGGTACCTTCTTTTTTCCTGTGAATAGGCACCAAAACCCCACATGCTGTGGAAGATACTCGAGAGAGTTTCCCTGTTGATAAGTGTGAGAACAGTCAGCATTTGGACTTCCATAGGAAGGAGGTTCAAGGGGAGGTAGGGGAACCCCGTGCATAGCTGTGTTGATGGTAGTGGGTGTAGTAGTTGCACTTGTAGCCATGGTGGTGGAAATAGGGGCAATGATAGTGAGGGAAAATATAGAGCAGGGAATTGGGAGGGGACCAAGAAGCTCATGAAGTCATATCACAGTTTGATAAAAGCGTTGGGGAAGGTGAGGACTCTGATGACGATTCCGAAGACCCCAAAATACTGCCAGAGCCATATCTGCTTCTATTATGGTCAGCTTGGGAACTGATGATGTCACTGATACTAGGCTCAAAATATGCCAGACCTAGGACAAGCTCAGCTGCCGCTGGCTAGAGTAACTCCTAACTGGCAGTTTTTCTCCACAGTGCCATTGTCATATGCAGGATCAGCAGAATTGAAATAAGCCATGGGAATTCAATTGTCGTCTGTCAAGGTGCACACCACCATTAACATCTGAAACAGCTGTTATGGGCAGGGACAGTACATGTCTTTCACAACCTACTGGGTCATTGTTTTTCGTAACATTGCAAGGCAGCACTGTAACAACATGGCCAGGTCCTATTGACACCTCTGCGTTTTGTGTCCGTCTGATTTCCACACCAGGCACATATCCACCTCCTCCACATCCCTCCATGGACATCCTTCTGTCCCCAAAAGAAAAAGGGCATAGCCTTGCTCCTACTCCACCTATCTCCTGTCAACGTTAAGTGAAGCATTGCCATGCTGTGTAAGAGCTAATGGGCCTGTGCAAATTAGCCACAGAGCTTATCAGTTGCTAAAGTGCATCAAGCAGCAAACACCCCGCTGTCTTCTCGCCAACTCCAACTGGGAAAGATTATCAGCAACAATGGCAGGAACATGGTAGCTGGGCTGCATTTGGGGAAAATAATACATGCTCCCTGCATGATGCACGTGATAAATTTAGTGGTGCAACGCTTTTTGAACAAGTACAGTCCCTTGTACAGGGTTGTGGCTATGTCTAGAAGATTGTTCTTGGACTTCAGCTATTCTTATGCAGCAAGGAACTCCTGCAGTGAGTCCCTGAGGAGCTCGTGCAGAGAATGGGAGTGGTAGTGGCCTGATGAGATGTGTCATGGTGTACTCCATCGGCCTGTTGCACCAAGGGGATTGGTGCAGGAAAAAGGTTGTTTGAAGAATTAGGCCAGACTTAAAAGTATAACAGCTCTCTTTACTTAGTATGAAATATAACTTGTGGCATATTCAGCAGTAGTTAATACAAAGTGTCACCTCTGCACCAGATGAGGAGGTATGGTGGCTGATTGTGTGACAATTAAATGTCACTTGCAGGAACTTGTGTGATACAGGCTTGAAGTTAGTATGGCCTGGTGTTAATTCTAGGGGATGAGTGTTCGACCTGTATTCCCTCACCAAGGCAGATTGGAACTGTGGCCAGAACTGCCCCAGATTGCTCTGTATTGTTTTGTCCAGATTCCAGTGTCATCTTAGAGATTTTTTTCAGTGCAGCAAGTGGTTTCATCTTACCCAAATGGACAAAATTGTCTTCTGTCTGCCTGCCATCATGTTCAACTCAATATGGCTGCTGCTGCGGCCACTGCCGCAACTGCAACTCTCCATTGCTAATCCCCCAGCTGCCACTTCCACTACCCCCACCGCCACTACCATTACTTCTAAACAGCCGCCACTACTTAGCCACACATACATCTTCTGTCTTGTCTTATCCATGTTGTGCTGCTACTGCTGGCACTACTATTGCTGCCAGTTATTAATCCTACACAAACTACCCTTTCCACATTCACACTTTAATGATGCTGCTCCCAAGTAAAATTTAGAATTTTCAGGCCTGTTCAACTTCAAAACAAGCCACTATTTATTCTGACAATTAACACTTCTGTGTATAAATATAAGCAGTAGAGACGAGTGAATCTATTCGCCGATTTGTTGATTCGTATCGAATCTTGGAAATTTTCAACTGCGAAGTGAATCCGAATATTTGGAGATTCGCTCCGTTAAGATTCGAAAATGTTCCTAAGGCTTTCTACACATTTGCTACGTAATAAATTGTACGTTAATTCTACCTATAAGTTACTCTATACGCTGTTGTGTACAAAGTCAATTACTTAGCGAACTTTTACTGTTAGTTTGTTATTCGTGCTCAAAAGCCCGGGAAGCGGTTACCTGACCTAGTGGGCAGGGCTTGCTCTGATTGACTCAGGCTCGGTAAGTCAGTGACTCATCACTTCTGCTGCGACTGCTGAGATTAGCAGAAGCACTGCTCTAAACATTCACACTTTCCTGAAGTTCCTAAATACTGAGACCTGTGGTGTTGAAATTGGGGTGTAATTGTTCAGGGAATCCATATTACACATCAGTAATTAATCAGGTAGGGCGAGAGAGACAGGGAGAGAGACAGAGAGAGAGACAGGGACAAAGACCAGCTGCAGGGCCACAGAGTCAAGTGAAAAATGTCTGAAATGGATAAGCAAAAGGGGTCCGGTTCCAGCCAGACCTAGAGCTCTAAAAAAAGGAGAAGGTGGCACAGGGCAGCACTGCCAAAGGACCTGTAGCTGGAGCTTCTACTTGTAGTATTCGCAATACTTGGCCGGTGTTCCACCGGGCTAACCCACCAAGGCGCAAAATTGTAGTGGAGGAGAAAGTGGATGAGGTAGTGGAGTGAAGATCTGCTGTCATCTGCTGATACAGTATCCATATGTAGCCAGGGGTCAGACTCAGAGCATTCCTCCTGCTCCACCATTCCTCTCCAGCAAAGCCCGTCATTTTCGTACGCAATTTGGACACTCATGCGTACTTGTTAAAAGAAGTTGCATACTTTTTAAAACTGAACGTTCGTTATTAGTGCGCAAATGTTGCCACAAAATAACGTATGATTTGTACGCAGATTCGTCGAATAGATTCATAGAATATACGAATGTTATGAAAAGTTTGACGAATGTTCGGCAAATAAAATTTTGAATGATTCGCTCATGTCTAATAAGCAGGCATTCTGCCCCCATAAATGCATAATCTACGGACACTTGTGCAGAACAAGCCACTGTTTCTCATGGCATTAACATGTGTCAGTGTAGAAATAGGGGCAAGAATCTGCCCCCTTAAAGGCATAAGTTTTGTACGCTTGGTCCCAACAAGAAATTGCTTTTTTTCCTGATAATACTCTGGGTGTTTAAACATAATCTGCTCCCAAGGACAATTTTTGTAAGGTTTCTAATTAGTGTTGAATGAATCAAAGCATCCGAAGTATTATTCGATCATGGTAACTAATGACATTTTTTTTTTCTAAAGTGGTCGTTGCACATGTTACACAGTGAAAGTAAGAAGCCCGGGAATGCAAGATCACCCATAATGCTGTGCAGCCAGCCAATCCACTGTTAGCCATCCCCCTGTGATGTCACAGCCCTATAAAAACCCGCTCGGCCACACTGCCATTTCACGGTGAGCTGAGCATAGGGAGAGATGTGGCAAGCACTCATGCACTAGGGAAAACATTTAAAAAAAGAATATTGGATAGGCAGAGTGAAGGGATAGTGCAGGGAGATCATAGGGAGGTTTTATTTGAGACTATAAAGAGAGCATAGGGAGACTGCAGGTTGAGTATAATTGCCGTGGGCATCTTGTTCAACTGTTGCATCCTTCATAGTTAATCCATTACTTTTATGATAGACTTACTGTGCCTCAGTATTAAAGGGCGGTCTAATATATCACCATGTGCCATATTCATAGTTAGAGCTCATGCACATGATTGTGTGCTGCCCGGGCCCATGCTCTGGGTGTTTAAACACGCATTTAAACTCGCGGACCGCGAATTGCTTCATGCGGATCATGGGCCCATTCACTTGAATGAGGTCCGTGATGATTTCATTCCACTCATTCATGTCCTGGAGGTAATGCTAAGAAGTCTGATTGGCAAAGGGACAGAAGACATGGTGCCAACATTTCACGGCCACCTAAGGATTAACTGGCAGAGAAGGAGGAGGACAATGATGAAGAGGAGGACATAAATGCCCAGGAATTTTATGCACAACTAGGTGCTTTATCTGCTCAAGCAACAGAAGAAGAGCAGTAGGAGCACGAATAGCAAAAGGAGATTGATGGCGACAACAAATATGACATAGTATTTGTAAGCCAAAAGCAGGGGTGGGTCCAAAACATAGAAGAGATGCAAATATTTCTATTACATTTTATCTCTGTTTTGTACCCACTCCTTGGCTTGCAATTACGTTTCAAATATAAATGCAAAATACTGACCAAATACTGACCGTCTGAATGAGGCTTTATGGATGCTCAAAATACAGGATTCGTGTTTGTTTTTTAGTTTTCTGTTCTTCCGATGGATCAGATGAACGGACAAAATAAACAGTGATGTGAAGACAGCCTTACTGCCACTTCTGATGCTCCCCTCCCCACTCTGTCATGGGGCCACTATAGTCCCTGTTACTTCCTCTGCTGCTGGCCCTCATCCCCACTCTGTTATGTGGCCACTATTGTCACTGTTACTGCCACTGTTACTGCTGCCACCCTCCCCACTCTGTCATGGGACCACTATTGCCACTGCTACTGCCACTTCCACTAAGGAGCCATTTAGACACAGCTCCTGCAGCAGGGGCAATAAATTACACCTGCCTGTAATACTGACGGCACAGTACCTCCAGAATGGATTAACTATGAATCTGGGTGCATTTGAGCATAATGCAATATTCAGGCCAATTTAGAGCACTTTTGATTCATGTAGAATCAATTTTGTCATAAATCGAAATTTTTTAAAAAAATTCAATGAAACTGACAAACAAATTTCAAGAAATTTGCTCAACTCTAGTGAAGAAAATTTGTCGCCTCTGGAGTCTTTTGGGAGGATTTTATATGGAACAGTTTTTCACCATATTTAGTGTTCATTACCCTTTTGTCAATAGTCCTTTCTGGAACCCTTTTTGGTAGGTAGTAACCACTGCCTATACCCACTATTGTTTTGGAGATATCCTGGCTTACTTGTGGAGCCATTAAAGTTTGGCCCTTGTCAAAGTTGGATAGATCCTTACACCTGCCCATTTTTCAGCTTTCAGCATGTATTATGTCAACTGTAAGAATTTTTCACTGCGGCCTAATTTATTACACCCCTTGACGGGTTCCATTGTTGCAATATAATATTAATTACTTCATCTGTCAGTGGTTTTAACAATAAGGTTTTTTTCTGTTTTATTTCTAATTCCTATCATCCTTTATTTTTTGCAGATAAAGGTACTGCAACTTCAACACGCAGTTGCACGCTATTTTCCATATGTGCAAATAATAAGAGTTATATCAAGGTAACTTTATCAAAAAGAATTTCAAATAAATACATAAAAAAATGTTGAAGAAAAAGGCAACACTTTTTGAAGTGACATTTATATGGTACCATAGTATCTAACAGCAATATTGTTACAAACACAGGGATAAGAAAATAGATGGAAAATATATAGATGTCTTGCATAGGTTCAGGCAGAGAAAGCTTTTATATAATTATGGGATCAACATAGCACAGCTATTTCTAATTTTATTGGTGGCCTAAATTTGCAAAGATATGGCATGGGATACTTTTCCTGCAATCGAGATGAAGCAAACTGATTACACTGTAGAGCACATGAAATATCAATTTGTCCCAGTTATTACCCTACCAGCATGTATTTTAAGCTAGTCGTCTGGATCTGTTCAAAAGAAATGAATTTATTATGTTTTCTTCCAGGGACACACATTTGACATTTATGTGGAAGAAACTTAGAGAATCTAGCCCTGCATTCAGTAGGTTCGAGCACCATTTATAGATATATGTGTGAAAAGCCTTAAACCAGTCTTATTACAGTGATCCATATCTAGTGGTGACAGCATTCATTATATAATCTATGAGTGTGGAGGCTCAGATATCTACAAACTTAAGATCAGTAATATGTGAAAGTAGATATTATTTGGAGAAAGCTAGGAGTCTATTAGCTTTACATTCACCTAATGCATTGGCTTCTGTTCTTAGTATAGTATATATATAGATTGTGGAATTACCTAACATGTTCATACCCTACCAGTTAGCAATAACCCAATAAGAACTGCTTTCTTCATTTTTATAAGATTCAGACAGACGTAGGCTGCTGCTGTGTTTTGGATGCGGCAAAAAACTGCATAAAAAAAGTGTGCGATTTTTGTAACAACATAGCTCCGGTTATGGTGCTTTTCTACCAGCAAGAGAAAACACAAAGCAGACTTAACCCTTTCAGACCCGAAGGGTTTTTTGCTTTTGCATTTTCATTTTGCACTCCCTGCCTTCCCAGAACCATAACTTTTTTATTTTTCTGTTCACATAGCTATATGAGGGCTTGTTTTTTGCGGGACAAGTTGTACTTTTCAACACCACCATTTAATATTGCATATGATGTAGCCGGAAGCAGGAAAAATTTCCAAATGGGATGAAATTGCCACAGTTATATGTTTTTTTTTTATTTACGACGTTCAATGTGCAATAAAACTGACCAGTTATTTGCATTCTACAGGTCAGTATGAATCTAGTGATATCTTTTATGTATAGTTTTTCTTTCATTTTGATAGTGATAAAATAATTATAAAGTTGGAAAAAATCTTTTTTTTTCGCCATATTTTGACCCCTATAACTGTTTGGTATTTAGGTATACGGAGCTGTATGGGGGCTAATTTTTTGCAGGGCAATCTGAACTTTTCATTTATACCATTCTGGGGTGTGTATGACTTTTTAATCGCTTTTTATTTAATTTTTTTTAGAAAATGAAGCGACCAAAAATGGCGAATCGGCCATTTTGACGCTTTTTTCCATTTCGCTGTTTGCCGTATGGGAAAGAAATTTTTGATATTTCTATACTATGGGGGTTTTCACACATGGCGATACCCATAATGTGTATTTTTTAAAAAATTTTTAGTTCTTTTATTTTGGGGAAAGGGGGGTGATTTGAATTTTTATGTTTTTTATGTTTTATTTTTTAAAAAACTTTATTTATTTAATTATTTTACACTTTTTTATAGTTCCCATAGGAAGCTATAACAAGCAATCATTAAATTGCTATTCTCATAGACTCCAATGCACTTGCATTCGAGCCTATGAAAAAATTGCTAGTTTCCTATGGAGCCCTATTACAGACAAGGGCTCCACAGGAAATACTATGCAGCAGCCTCCTGCCATTCACAAAGGCAGGTGCTGCTGCACACATGCTCCGGCTCCTCCTATCGCCACACGGGAAGCCGGTGTTTCACAGACTCAGATGCATTGGTCAGGATTGACCACTGCATTTAAGGGGTTAAATGTCTGCAATCGTCATTACTGCCGATTGCGGACATCAGCCGCGGGTGTCTGCTATAAGAAACAGCAGGCCACCCGCGACTATGGCTCCCGCTCTCCTCAGGAGCAGGCGCCATCTTTAAAGACCCAGCCAGTGCCATACTAGTACGGCGCTTGTCAGGAAGGGGTTAAATTAAGTGAATGTAACTCTATTTTGTAATTGATGTAATTTAGTTCTGTTTGTGATTTGCTTTTTCCATTTTCTGGAAGAAAGCACACCACTACCGCAGGTATGTTGTTGCAAAAAAGGCATGCGGTTTTTTATGTGTTTTTGACACATAAAATACAGCAAAGCCAAGATGTATGGCAGCACCTTAAAGGCTATGAACACCTTTGTGCACTAAAAATCAATAACCCCATATCTTACCGTAATGCAGCACATAATAAAATTGCATTTGTTAGTTTACTGGTATCAGCTTTGCTTCACATGCATTCAGAAATGCTCTGATATGAGTTTTGCTGCCTGCTGTCTTCTCCTGAGAAGCTCTGTGGGCATTCCTGTTGATTTCTCGTGCACCAGCACAGCTCTGCTGCCCCGCCCTCACATCCTGTTACACAGCACAGTTAGCAGCTTCTAACAGTATAAGCAAGCTTGCAAGTAACTTGGAAGTAAGATTTCATCCCAAACCACAACATGGTGAGTCTTACAGTATTCTATAGCCTGTAATCAGCAGATCTAGTTCTCATTTTCCCTTCTGTAGAAAGTCCATTATGTGTAGACACAATAGATATTTCTGCTGATAACGTTAGTGCAGGTATCTACAGTCAGAACCATGATGGTATAAGCAGGATATAGATCTCATTACTGACAGCTCTCACTATATGCACTGTCTTCTGAACACAGTATTGTGTGTGCTCTCTCTTCTGAGTACAGTATTGTGTGTGCGCTCTCTTCTGAGTACAGTATTGTGTGTGCGCTCTCTTCTGAATACAGTATTGTATGTGCGCTCTATTCTAAATACAGTATGTGTGTGCACTCTCTTCTGTATACAGTATTGTGTGCAGTCTCTTCTGAGTACAGTATTGTGTGTGCAGTCTCTTCTGAGTACGGTATTGTGTGTGCAGTCTCTTCTGAGTACGGTATTGTGTGCAGTCCACACAGTGAGCAGTGACTTCTCCGACACAGATTAGTACAGTGTGAAGACACACAATGCTATGTACAAATAGAAGTACACGGGGGGAGATTTATCAAAAGTGGTTTAGTTACCGATAGCAGCCAATCAGATTCCTCCTTTCATTTTCCAATAAAGTTGTGAAAAATGAAAGGTGAAATCTGATTGGTTGCTATAGGCAACTAAGCCGGTTCTACTTTACACCATTTTGATAAATGACTTTATATATAAAGAAAAAAATATCCGCGCTCTCAAACACTTTATTCACCCCTGTGGTCTCAATGTTTTCAGCTCATTCACAGAGTCTTTTTTCAAGCTATGAGCTGAAACGTTGCGACCAAGTGTTTCAAGTTCGGCTTACAAGGTTCAGGTTATCTAAGAATTCCGTAATGGAATCTGCAACCACGAACAAAAAGGGTCCATTCACACGTCTGCAACTGTTTTGCTGTCTGCAAATTGCGGATCCGCAAAACACAGACACCGGCCATGTGCATTCCGAACATGGCCGGCACTATAAAAATGTCTATTCTTGTCTGTGGCTACGGACAAGAATAGGACATTTTCTATTCTTTCCGGGGAACGGAAGTACGTATGCGGACAGCACATGGTGTGCTGTCCTCATCTTTTGTGGCCCCATTGAAAATTGCGGAACGGATGCGGACCCATTATGCAGACATTTAAATGGACCCTTGTTTATCGTCCGTGGTAGCAGAATCGGTAGCAGAATTCTTACAAAACCTGAAACTTGTACGCCAAACTTAAAACACAAGTTCGCTCATCCCTAGTTGCGACCACAGGGGTGAATAAAGTGTTTTTTTTTTCACTCATTTTTTGTGAGAATGCTGCCATTTTTTTAATTCTTATATTGTCCTGGATTTGTTGCCAGATTCATTGGCCTGCACCTCCGTATTTATATTTGGCCTGCTGTGCTGCCATTGTTAAATATATATATATATATATATATATACATATATATGTACAGACCAAAAGTTTGGACACACCTTCTCATTCAAAGAGTTTTCTGTATTTTCATGACTATGAAAATTGTAGATTGACACTGAAGGCATCAAAACTATGAATTAACACATGTGGAATTATATACTTAACAAAAAAGTGTGAAACAACTGAAAATATGTCTTATATTCTAGGTTCTTCAAAGTAGCCACCTTTTGCTTTGATTACTGCTTTGCACACTCTTGGCATTCTCTTGATGAGCTTGAAGAGGTAGTCACCTGAAATAGTTTTCATTTCACAGGTGTGCCCTGTCAGGTTTAATAAGTGGGATTTCTTGCCTTATAAATGGGGTTGGGACCATTTCTTGTGTTCTTTAGCCCAAACAAGTCTCTTCTGCTTGTTGCCTGTCCTTAGCAGTGGTTTCCTAGCAGCTATTTTACCATGAAGGTCTGCTGCACACAGTCTCCTCTTAACAGTTGTTGTAGAGATGTGTCTGCTGCTAGAACTCTGTGTGGCATTGACCTGGTCTCTAATATAATATGAGCTGCTGTTAACCTTGGATTTCTGAGGCTGGTGACATAGATGAACATATCCTCTGCAGCAGAGGTGAATCTTGGTCTTCTGGCCAGTCACCACAAACCACAATCCGTATTTTCTGTCCAGGTGACCCATACTGTACGTCACGTAATCAAATACGGTCTTTTGCTCTCACTGATACAGCTACATTAGACAAATCTCTGTGCGACATTTGTCTGGGTTGCAGTGAAAATAGCCACAGTCAGCAGGGGCTGAGTTTGCTCTATGATATATTCTGCACGTCACGTAAAAAAAATAAATAAATTGTTTTTTGTTTTGTTTTTTTTTAATCTCAGTGATACAAATCCATTTCATACAGCTGTGTAGAAACATTCTGTGTGTCACAGTTCAGCTGGCCAGTCACCACACACCACAATCCGTATTTTCTGTCCAGGCGACCCATACTGTACGTCACGTAATCAAATACGGTCTTTTGCTCTCACTGACACAGCTACATTAGGAAAATCTCTGTGCGACATTTGTCTGGGTTGCACATAAGCAGATTAAGTCTGCCTAATCTAATAGTTTCAGTGTAATTGCTCCATACTGCACGGTACGTAATAAAATACGTAATTTTGCTCTAACTTATCCACCTATATATTAACTTGTTCAGATTGAACAAGTTTGTGGGTTTAAGTACAGCAGGCCCATTTTTTTTTGGTATATATAATACACTTATATACAGAAAATGTTGAACCCCAGGGCTAAGGGTCGAGGACGAGGGCGTGGGCATGGGTTTGGGCGTGGGCATTCAATTACTGCAGGGGGCAGAGGCCGTGGTCCTGGGCAGGGTGAGACAGTACCTGCTGATGAGGGAGCAGGGGAACGCCGCAGAGCTACACTCCCTAGCACTCTTCTGGCTCCTCCACCTCAACCTCCTTCCCCCCAGTCTGCCCCCTCCCAGGAAAATTTGGAATGCGATCCGGCATACTCTGAGGAACTGTTTTCTGGACCCTTCCCAGAGTCACAAACCACTTCTCAGGTTGCTGCTGACCTCGTTCCCGATGCCCAAGTTTTCCAACTGTCGCAGTCTGTGGGTGATGATGATGATGACAATGTTGAGTTAGTGGAAGAAGTTTGTAAAGAGGTGTCGGACGATGAGGAGACACGGTTGTCAGACAGTAGTGAAGTTGTTGTCAGGGCAGGAAGTCCAAGGGGGGAGCAGACTGAGGAATCAGAGGATGATGAGGTGACTGACCCAAGCTGGGTTGATAAGCCGAGTGAAGACAGTGCTTCTGAGGCGGAGGCGAGTGCTGCACCAGAACAGGTTGGAAGAGGCAGTGGTGTGGCTAGAGGGAGAAGCAGGGCCAGAGCTGGTGGATCAGCAGCAACTGTTTCACGTAGTGAAGCTCCCGTGGCGAGGCCTAGATGTTCGCAATTCTGGAGGTTCTTTAAGAAAGTG
>ONZH01030598.1:0-28389 GCA_900303285.1 Rhinella marina
GGGAAGAGGCAGTGGCAGCAAGACCGGGCGCAGTTTGTATTGCGTTTGCTCTCTCCCACTCAGCCCAGTGCTTGAATTCCAAGTGACGCCGCATGCCTGAGGTGGTCAGATTGCTCTTCTCAGAGTCCCTACTCAGTTTTGAGTGGCAGAGTGTGCAAACCGCGCTCAGTTTGTCATCCGCACAAACATTAAAATATCTCCACACCACAGAAGTACGAGGCCTCGATGGGGAGCTTCGCGCGACTGCCCGCTGGCGGGAACAGCTTCGGCCCTGCTGGCTGTGGCCTCACTTCTCTGTCTGAACTGTCCTCTGCCTGTGGACATCCCTCTGCCTGTGGACATCCCTCTGCCTGTGGACATCCCTCTGTCTGTGGACATGCCTCTGCCTGTGGACATGCCTCTGCCTCTTGCTGCCTTTTTCGTTGCTGCGCAGACCACCACCTCTCCACTGCTTTCCTCGCTGGACATCACCCCTGGCCAAGTGGGGTCGGTCATTTCGTCATCCACCACCTCCTCTTCCACTTCCTCACTCTGCTCCTCCTCCTGCCCACTGGACATTCCAACAGCCTCCCTTGATGGCAACTGCGTCTCATCATCATCATCGCTCATGATAACAGATGCTGGCTCAGGGTCCACATCAGCAGGAGATGGCGAAAACTCCAGTGTTTGGGCATCACTACAAACAAATTCCTCTGCTAGCTCCTGGGATTCTTCCGGCACATCTGAAAAAGGACCCGAAAAGAGCTCCTGGGAGGGGTCAATGGTGGGATGACTCTGTTGGCCAGGTGTGGAGGAAGGAGGGTTAGAGTGAGACTGTGTGCATGACTGGCTGGTGGACAACTGTGTGGAAGCGCTATCGGCTATCCATTGCACCACCTGTTCAACCTGCTCAGGCCTCAACAGCGGTGTAACCCGCCCCCTGCTTAACTGTCCCATAAAGGCAGGGATTCTGGATGAGCGGGATCCTGGCTGATCCTCACCAGCACACATTGTATCCCCACTGGCTTCAACAAGGCCCCCAACAGCATTTCCGCGCCCCCGTCCTCGTCCACGTCCTATTCCGCTAGCCCCCCTCCGCATTTTATTTTTTTTTGGTTACAATATTTTGCCTTCACAGCCGTGAAATATACTTTGCAAGAGAACGCACAGTACAGTTGCCAATTATAAGGCCTATATATTTTATAGTTTCAAGGTACACAGCCGTGTACTAAGTGATCAGACGGTGGGTATGAACACAGGTATTTTAAATTATTTTGCAAGAGAACGCACAGTACAGTTGCCAATTATAAAGGCCTAATATTTTTATAGTTTCAAGGTACACAGCCGTGTACTAACTGATCAGACGGTGGGTATTAACACCAGGTATTTAATAATTTTGCAAGAGAACGCACAGTACAGTTGCCAATTATAAGGCCTAATATTTTAGAGTTTCAAGGTACACAGCCGTGTACTAACTTTTCAGACGGTGGGTATGAACACCAGGTATTTAATAATTTTGCCAGAGGACGCACAGTACAGTTGCCAATTATAAGGCCTAATATTTTAGAGTTCAAGGTACACAGCCGTGTACTAACTTTTCAGACGGTGGGTATTAACAGCAGGTATTTTAATAATTTTTGCCAGAGAACGCACAGTTACAGTTGCCAATTATAAGGCCTAATATTTTATAGTTCAAGGTACACAAGCCAGTGTACTAACTTTTCAGACGGTGGTATTAACAGCAGGTATTTTAATAATTTTGCCAGAGGACGCACAGTACAGTTGCCAATTATAAGGCCTAATATTTAGAGTTCAAGGTACACAGCCGTGTACTAACTTTTCAGACGGTGGGTATTAACAGCAGGTATTTTAATAATTTTGCCAGAGGACGCACAGTACAGTGCCAATTATAAGGCCTAATATTTTAGAGTTCAAGGTACACAGCCGTGTACTAACTTTTCAGACGGTGGGTATAACAGCAGGTATTTAATATTTTTGCCAGAGAACGCACAGTACAGTTGCCAATTATAAGGCCTAATATTTATAGTTCAAGGTACACAGCCGTGTACTAACTTTTCAGACGGTGGGTATTAACAGCAGGTATTTTAATAATTTTGCCAGAGGACGCACCAGTACAGTTGCCAATTATAAGGCCTAATATTTTAGAGTTCAAGGTACACAGCCGTGTACTAACTTTTCAGACGGTGGTATTAACAGCAGGTATTTTAATAATTTTGCCAGAGGACGCACAGTACAGTTGCCAATTATAAGGCCTAATATTTAGAGTTCAAGGTACACAGCCGTGTACTAACTTTTCAGACGGTGGGTATTAACAGCAGGTATTTTAATAATTTTGCCAGAGGAAGCACAGTACAGTTGCCAATTATAAGGCCTAATATTTTAGAGTTCAAGGTACACAGCCGTGTACTAACTTTTCAGACGGTGGGTATTAACAGCAGGTATTTTAATAATTTTGCCAGAGGAACGCACAGTACAGTTGCCAATTACAAGGCCTAATATTTTAGAGTTCAAGGTACACAGCCGTGTACTAACTTTTCAGACGGTGGGTATTAACACCAGGTATTTTAATAATTTTGCCAGAGAACGCACAGTACAGTTGCCAATTATAAGGCCTAATATTTTATAGTTCAAGGTACACAGCCGTGTACTAACTTTTCAGACGGTGGGTATTAACAGCAGGTATTTTAATAATTTTGCCAGAGGACGCACAGTACAGTTGCCAATTATAAGGCCTAATATTTTAGAGTTCAAGGTACACAGCCGTGTACTAACTTTTCAGACGGTGGGTATTAACAGCAGGTATTTTAATAATTTTGCCAGAGGACGCACAGTACAGTTGCCAATTATAAGGCCTATATATTTTATAGTTCAAGGTACACAGCAGTAGTGCCAAATATAGTTTGGTATGTAGCAGAGCACCTAATACACCACTAATGCCTCTCTCTGTCCCTACTCCAGCAGCTATCCCTGAATACAGCAGCCGTTCTCTGTAAAGTCTATATTGTAGTAAGCTATCACTGAAGTGCACTATAGTAGCCCTGATAAGGGCTTTTAATCACGCTCCTGCCTGTCCAACAGCTAAAACCTGTCTCTCCCTTCTCCAGCCTCTGTCCCTGACTAAGTTCACGCAGCATATGCGTACGAGCAGGAAGAGCTGAGTTTTTAATATTCGAGGTCACATGGTTTTTCCAGCCAATCCATGTAGACGCCGTTTTCGCGCTGCCAGCGTGCTCAGCGTGCCTGTCATACCCCCCCTGCATGGTGATTGGTGGAAAAAGAGCGCCAGGGAAGGTGGGAGGGGAAACGAATTCTAGGTGCGCCATCGCCGTTATACTCGAATTAAATCGAGTACGCCGAATATCGTAGTATTCGATCGAATACCAGCTCGATCGAACACTACTCGCTCATCTCTAATACTTATGACACAGAAGGGGGGCACAGTATGAGTTATGGGGAGCGGTGGGGAGCGCAACCCCAGTGCCGGCAAGAAGGCTTACCAGAAAGAAGGAAGGCAGGATTGGAGGAGAGACCCCCGTGAACAGCGTAGTAGCGCTGCGGGGGATGGTAGTCGGCGTGTGTAAAGCCGTGCTGGTCGGCATCTCTAAATAGGAGGGAGCACATGCGCATGCGCAGTATTAGTGTACAAATCAACATTACAGTGAATGCCAGGACTCTCCCGCACATTTATTCGCTGCATAGCAGTGAACAAACGTGCGGGGAAGAGACTCAAGCATTGCGCTCGAGTACACTCGGGGTTCAGCCGAACACCGAGTGGACCCGAGCGTAGGCATGCACGGCCGAACAGAGAGTTCGGCCGAGCATGCTCGCTAAACACTACTCTTCACTGTAGATGTTTACACTGGCATTTTGCGGGTACTATTTAATTAAGCTTCCAGTTGAGGACCTGTGAGGGATCTATTTCTCAAACTAGAGACTCTAATGTATTTGTCTTGTTGCTCAGTGTTGCAGTGGGGCCTCCCACTTCTCTTTCTACTCTGGTTAGAGCCTGTTTGTGCTGTCCTCTGAAGGGAGTAGTACACACCGTTGTAGGCAATCTTCAGTTTCTTGGCAATTTCTCACATGGAATAGCCTTTATTTCTAAGAACAAGAATAGACTGTCGAGTTTCACATGAAAGTTCTCTTTTTCTGGCCATTTTGAGAATTTAATCGAACCCACAAATATAATCCTCCAGATTCTCAACTAGCTCAAAGGAAGGTCAGTATTATAGCTTCTCTAACCAGCAAAACTGTTTTTGTGCTAACATACTTGCACAAGGGTTTTCTGAACATCCATTAGCCTTCTTACACAGTTAGCAAACACAATGTACCATTAGAACACTGGAGTGATGGTTGCTGGAAATAGGCCTCAATACACCTATGTAGATATTTCATTAAAATATAACAATGTATAGAGTGTATTTATGATTAATTTAATGTTATCTTCATTGGAAAAAATGTGCTTTTCTTTCAAAAATAAGGAAATTTCTAAGTGACGTTAAACTTGAATGGTAGTCTATGTATACATCAGATGGGTGAAGAGAGTATGTAGCTTTTAGTATATCAAATCCCAGTATTTGGCTCTCTGATATGAGGTCTGAAATTTTAACAATACCTTTACCCTTCCATTTGGCCAAGGAAATATCTGGAATAAGTGATTCTATAAGTTCAATTTTAGTATTCTTGAAGTTCACTGATAGTAGTTCTTTGCTGTATGGTACCATGAGCCCACAATCGCCCCCATAGTTGGGTGAGATAGAGATCGGATCCTACCTATCAATACTAAAGCCAGTAATCTCATGGTAATAGTCTGTTTGCCCATTTCTCTAGTTTCCATTTCATCCCAATGTTTAGATGTGTCATTAAGCCATACATACTTTAATTGGTCCAAAATTGTGGCTCTATAATAGAACAACAGATGGGCATCCCATTCCTCCATCCTTCATGTTCTTAAATAATACACCTGTTTTGATTCTCAGCTTCTTATTATTCCAAATGAATATCATCAGAAAAAATTGTATTTTCGCAAGAAAAGCATTGGAAAGACAGATTGGAATATTTCTAAAAACATATAGGATTTTTGGAATTATTAGCATTTTGGTAGTGGATATTTTTCTGTACCACGATATTCCTCCTGCTTTGTTGCTATTTATTTCATCCCTAATAGTGTTAAACAGAGGGAGATAGTTGCATTCAAAAAGTTTAGAAACTGGGTATATAAGTTTTACACCAAGTTAGGATATAGAGTGAGATTCCCATTTAAAAGAGTATTGTGTTTTGAGTTGAGAGACTATTTTTAGGGGGTACCCATATTAAGGATGGAAGATTTGGCTTGATTTACTTTGTAGTATGAGATATTGCTAAACTCAGTAAGGGTATCAATAATTGCGGGTATTGATTTATTAGGGTTTTTACATAGTAAAATAATATCATCTGCAAATAAGCCTATGCAATGTTCTGTTTGGCCTATTAAAATACCACAAATAGAGGGATTTGACCGTATTTTCTCTGCTAGGGGTTCTATAATGAGGGCAAAAATCAAAGGGAAGAGGGGACAGTCTTGTCTAATGCCATTTGTAATTTTAAATTTGGATGACAAGAAACCTGAAAAGAATACTGTGGCAGTTGGGAATATAATGCCAATATAGCTGACAAAAAAGGGCCGGATAGTCCAAATTTAAGTAAAACTTCCTTTAAATAACCCCAGTGAACTCTATCTATAGAAAGTCTTCTCTGCATCTAGTGACAGAAGCAGAGAAGGATCTCTCATCCTTTCTACATGGTAAATAAGATTGATAAATCTCCTTGTTCCATCCACTGTTTGTCTATTTTTAATTAACCCTACTTGATCCCTTTTTATCAGGCGATGAAGTATATCTAGCAGCCTTTTTGCCAATATCTTTGAGTAAATTTTTAAATCACTGTTTAAAAGTGAGATTGGCCTAAAGTTTTCAGCTCTATCTGGGGTTTTTCCTGGTTTAGGCAAAGTCACAATCAGGGCATGTAGCATCTCATATGGAATATCACCATTTTCCATTATGTTATTAAATGCCAAAAGTAAATGAGGAACTAGGAGGTGGCTACATTTTTTATATAGTTCGTTGGTAAGACCATCTGGTCCAGGGGATTTATTCATTTTAAGATGTCATATTATTGTTTATATCTCTGATGAAGAAATGGGTAAATTGAGAGTATTAAGATCATTGGCGTTGAGAGCTGGAAGCTTTAGGGAATGCAGAAAACAATTTATAGAAGATTCTGTAGGTTGTGGGGTCATCTTATCCTTCTGAAGATTATACAGATCTGAATAGTATTCTGCAAAAACGTTAACTATTTCCTGAGGGTGAAGAAATGTATTTCCTGATTTGTCAAATAAATAAGAAATCTTCGCTTTCGCTAATTTACTCTTATATCTATTAGCTAACATACGCCGCCTTATTCCCTTGTCCATAGAACAAGGTTTTGTTCCTCCTGTACAAATATTCGTAATGGTTATGATACAATCTGTATAATTGGATTCTGCATTCTTTAAGGTCCCTTATTGCTTGAGTACAGGTTTGCTTTTTATTCCTTGTTTCCAATATTTTAATTTTGAATAGAAGTTCCTCTATATTAAGAGATCTCTGCTTTTTTTGGATGGCTGCTAATTTATTAAATTGGCCCATGAGAACTCCTTTGTAGGTACACCAATTGTTGAGGATAGATGTATCTTCATGTTTATTAAAAGTAAAAAACTCAGACATCTCTTTTTCTAATATTGCACAAGTGATGTCATTAGATAGTAAAGAATTATTTAATATCCAAGGGGGACTGGGTTAAGGAGTTAAATTGTTCTTCCACAGAAATAGATATGGGAGTGTGGTTAGACCACGTTGTATTTTCGATAGAGGAGTGGATCACTTTATATAATAATCTCTTGTCTACTACTGCCAAATCTATTCTGGAATAAACCTTGTGAGGATGAGAGAAAAAAGAAGAATCTCTTTCTAGAGCATGCATTACCCTCCAAGTGTCATAAAGGTTTTCCTTATGCAGTAAATTACATATATCTGTATTTTTTTCCCGAAGGTTTGGATATTTATTTGTCTAATTTCGGGACTAATACTTTATTGAAATCTCCTATAAGTATACGGGCTCCTATTTTTCCCTTATTTACTAAGTTTATCAAGTGTCTCTGAAATTTGTGTTGTTTCTTATTAGGTGCATATAATGAAACTATACAGTAAGGCACATTATTTATGCCACAGTTCAAAATGATGTATCAACCATTTTTGTCCAGAATTACATTAATGATAGTGAATGCCACTGTATCTTTAATTGCTATTAAAACCCCTGTTTTTGACATGTGGTAGGGGTCGTAAATATATGAGGGAAATTTGTATGTTTAACCATATGTGTATCTTTTTCATGTAAATGAGTTTCTTGTATACATAAAACATCACATTTCAGTGACTTGGCCTCTTTCCACAAGAGAGCTCTCTTAACCAGGCAATTTAAGCCTTTAACATTAAGTGCTGAGATTTTAATCACCATTGTAAATGGGTATAGGTGGATCTATTGCACATCTGTTAAAATGGTCAAGACTTATAATACACATAAATACACTTATAAAACGTGCCACTGGAAGTCAAAAAAGGAAAAAGGTATATAAAGTAAAACATTGTAAATAGATCGCCAACATGCAATCATTGAACAATTGTAGTATCTAGTATTCAGTGCAATCCACATTATGATATAAATCTGATGTGGTAACACTAGTGAGGGGTTAGGTGATATCACAGAATGTTACCATTCAGGGATCCCACCCAGCCTACATATGGTAATAATAAAGTATTTAAGCTTGATGCCTTAAACACCTGAGAAGAAAAAAGAGAATAAAAATAAAACAAAAACCTGGTAGCGGAACAACAAGAAAAAAGAAACAAGGCACAGTGTGCCCTAATGTAATAGAAAAAGAGCATCAGAATGAAGATGTACAAACTGAAAGAGATTTCAGCAAAAAAACAGAGTCATTATCTTAGCTGAAAATCCAGTAGGGAGTGTTGCGATGTCCACCAGAGATGGTATTTCTTATCCATGACATGCAGTCTTCAGGACTAAATTTCAGTCTCCCACCTTCTGTTATATCTTGTTGGGGCCCACTGTAGTCCACTCTAGGGTCAAGGTTAGGGCTTTCTTGCTTGGAGATGGCAAATCTTGTTCTGAAGTGATATGAAACAATATGTCCACCGTTTTTGAGGCTGCTTGGGGGCGAATAAAAAACCTGAGTTGTTCCATTTCTTTATATTAATAATTTTACTGGGTAACCCCATCTGTACTGAATTCCTTTGTCCCTCAGTATTTTTGTGGTAGCAAGAAATTCTTGCCTCCTAGTAAGTGTGGCAGCCAAGAGATCAGTGAAGAGAGAAATGTTAGAAAATCTCTCAGGTAGATTATTTGGGTTTCTCGCAGCGGCCATTATTTTTTCCTTGAAATGATAGAAATGTAATCTTGCTAATCCATCCATGGGGACAGATGGAGATGATTTTTTTTTTGACTTTGGGGTTCTGTGGACCCTGTCTATAATTATGTCCCTTTGTTCAGAATCAGGTAAAAATGGTAAAAAATCCAATAGAAATTCTCTCAGTTGCTCTGATTGAACTGTTTCAGGGATTCCACGAAATCTTATATTATTTTGGCGAGACCTATCTTCTAGGTCCGCCAACTTTAGTATCATCGTACAGTTAGTTTTGTGCATCCACAAGAGAGTTATGGGCTTTAGAAATATCATCAATTTTTTCTTCTAGGTGAGTTGTTCTATCCCCAATTTCCTTTATCTCTTTATGTATATTTTGAATCACTTCCTGGAAATCTGTTTGTATAGAGCATCTTAGCTCTTGTAGCATGGACCTCATAATGACTACTGTTATAGATGTCTCCCCCTCCCTTTGCTGGCCTAGCTCCGTTTGGCGGTAAGAGTGCTTGGACGGTGGAGTAACTGACCTGGGTGATACCGAGGGTGAGTTAGAGTTTGACGAGCCTTCTTGAGATCGATTTCTTCTGTTTTGGCTGCAAGATTCTCAGTTTGCCCCTCTGCGTTATGTGCGCCATGCTCTTTTAGTTCGGCACAGGCGCCATCTTGGGAGCCGCATGCTGGTTGAAGAAAAGATGTCATCTTCATCGGCTCCATTTTTTTCTGCCTTCCCTTCATCATGGTTGTAGGCAGGGGAAGTTTGGAGGTATTCTGGTAGCTTTTTAGCAAGTTCAGCTTTCTTTAAATATAGCTGTGAGCTGCTTTAGATGTAGGCTGGGAGCAGGGAGATCACTCACACGACCGCGGAGTTGGTGGGGGAGAGGTTTAGTTGGGGAGAGGTCGATTTAGGAAGCTTGATAAGCCTGTCTGAAAATATGTGTTTTTAGGGTATGTTTAAAGGTAGGGAAGTTGTGAATTGACCTGATATTCCAGGGCAGGGTATTCCAAAGAGTAGGTGCAGCTCGAGAAAAGTCTTGAAGACAGGAATGAGAGGTAAGAAATATGGAGGATAATAGTCTTAGGTCTCTAACAGAACGAAGAGCACGAGTAGGTTGGTAGATGGAGATGAGGGAGGAGATGTATGGAGGTGCAGCACTGTGGAGAGCATGAGTAGGGTGGTAGACGGAGATGAGGGATAAGATATTTGGAGGGGTAGCACTGTGAAGAGCTTTTTGAGTGAGGGTGAGAAGTTTGAACTGTATTCTGTGGTGGATGGGCAACCAGTGAAGGGAACTGGCATAGACTAATAGCATCAGTGTAGCGGGAGGACAGATAGATGAGCCTGACTGCAGCATTTAGGATAGATCACTGAAACAAAACTATAAGGTAGGGTAGGAATAGACTAAATCACTGAGAAGTAAATAATAATTACCCTTTAAGACTTACCTTGTACTAGATATATATTAAAAGCATCCCTGAACACAAATAATATTACCTATCAATTCAGATACATTATCTGAAAAAAGGCAAACTTTGTGAGTGAGGGTGAGAAGTTTGAACTGTATTCTGTGGGGGATGGGCAACCAGTGAAGGGACTGGCATATACTATAGTTTCTATGTTTCTAGTCAATCTTCTATGTTTCTATTGAAAATATTCGGTAGCTTGAGGTATTGCCACCATGCCACCATGCATATATGTAACTCTCGATTCTGCAGACACAGTATGGATTATTTCTGGGTCATGCCTCAGGGTCCAACGACAATTTAGTTCTGCAGACACAATGGAAATCAGGTTCAGGATTGTACCTCGTGGTGTATACTTCATATGGGAGCGTTGCAGTGGTCCCGATAGGGTGCAAACTTCAGTAGCTTCTCTACTTCGAGGCAGAATGGACGCTATCCCTACTTGGACTACTCCGTTCCTGCCTCAGCTGACAGTTTGAACAGTTGATCTGATAGCAGTATCACTGCATATTGCCATCGAGCACACCTATTTGATATAGTCCCCTGTAGAACCAGAAACAAGTACAAGGGGAAATGCATTGGGACTTTATTTTAATGATCAAGGCATTCATATTGGACATTTAATGCAGGTAGAGGCGAGTTAGTGAGCAGGGCAAGCCACCAATTACTCCGCTTCTAGGCAGGGACTGAGTAGTCCAAGTAGGGATAGCATTCATTTTGCCTAGAAGTAGAAAAGCAACTGAAGTTTCCACCCTATCGGGACCACTGCAACGCTCCCATATGAAGTATACACCACGGGGTATAATCCTGAACTTGATCTCCACTGTGTCTGCAGAATTGAATTGACGTTGGACCCTGAGGCATGACCCGGAAATAATCCATACTGTGTCTGCAGAATATTGAGTTACGTATATGCATGGGGCAATACCTCAAGCTACCAAATATTTCCAATAATTTGCCTTTTTTCAGATAATGTATCTGAATTGATAGGTAATATTATATTTGTGTTCAGGGATGTTTTTAATGTATATCTAGTAAAAGTTAAGTCTTAAAGGGTAATTATTATTTACTGCTTAGCATTTAGGACAGACTGAAGGGGGAGAGTTTAGAGAGAGGGAGACCGATTAGTAATGCGTTGCAGTAGTCAAGATGAGAATGAATCAAGGCAACAACAAGAGTTTTTGCCATTTCCACCGTAAGAAAAGGGCAGATTCTGGCAATATTCTTGAGTTGCAGATGACAAGATCGTGTAAGTGATTGAATATGGGGAACAAAGGAAAGATCAGAGTCAACTGTGGCCCCGAGACAGCAGGCATGTTGCACCGGAGTTATGATAGTACCACAGACCGAGATTGAAATATCCAGATTAGGTGGGTTAGCAGATGGGGGAAAGACAAGAAGTTCAGTTTTGGAGAGTTTAGTTTTAGATACAGAGAGGGCATGATGTTAGAGACAGCTGTAAGACAGTTACTGATGGTTTGGAGTAAAGCAGGGGTGATTTAAGGGGATGAACAGTATAGTTGGGTGTCATCAGCATAGAGATGGTACCGAAAGCCAAATCTACTGATAGTCTGTCGATAGTCTATCCAATGGGGGCTATATAGAGGGAGAAGAGTAGAGGACCAAGTACTGAGCCCTGAGGAACGCCAACATCAAGAGGGAGAGGAGAAGAAGAAGAGCCAGCGAAGGATACACTAAAGGAGCGGCCAGAGAGATAGGAAGAGAACTAAGCGAGAGTATTGTTTTTAAGGCCAATCGAGTGGAGCATGGTGAGCATGAAAAGTTTATGGTCTACTGTATCAAATGCTGCAGAGAGATCCAGAAGAATCAGTAGGGAATAATCCCTATTAGTGATGTTCCGGTGCTCGGGTGCTCTGGACGAACACTAGGTGGTGCTCGAGTGTTCGGCCGAGCACCCGAGAATAATGGATATCTATGGGAGAAGACCAGGCACTCCCTGCTCGGATGAGGATGTCTGGTGCATAGGGAAACGCCAGAAAATGGTGGAAATACCACAGAAATGGTTAGGGAACAGCATGGGGAGGATGTCTGGATACATCTTGGACACCAAATATAACATCGATTTTAGAGGAAGTATTGTTAGGAAAAATATATTTACTTGTATGTAAAGCGCAAGTGCTGCCAAAAATTACAAGGAAGAGGCACTCCGACACAACCGGTATATAACATAAAGGATGGCCTCATTCACATTGTGGTATAATTGTGAGACTCCGACACTCATAAAGCCTATCCTCTAAGGGAAAAGGCTGCCAAAAATTACAAGGATTAGGTACTCCAATACACCCTTTTTTTACACATAAAGGAGGGCATCAGAAAAATTATCATTGATGTCCTGCTGCTGACACTCAAAAACAATAGGGGTGACCTGCTGCTGCTGTGAATACCGTCCCAAAACTTTAAGAGTGACACTCTGCTGCCGAGCTGACAGAAAAAAAAAAATTAAGGGACACATGCAACTGCCGAGCTGACCGCCAAAAACATTTAAGGGACACATGCAACTGCCACTGCACCGCTAAGAGTCGCTGACAACTGTTTCTTTTTTCGCTATCCGCCGCGGGAGACCGGGGACCCCAGCGATGTGTGCCGCATTGGCCGTTCGACTTTCACTTTCCGCTCTGTCACCAGGAGGTTGCCTTCTTCAAGGGCCCCGGAGAGGAAGCCTCAGAAACGGCTACCACATCCAAAGAAGGCAGCAGGCGTGCAAATTACCCACTTCCGACTCGGGGAGGTAGTGACGAAAAATAACAATACAGGACTCTTTTGAGGTCCTGTAATTGGAATGAGTACACGTAAAATCCTTTAACGAGGATCTATTGGAGGGCAACTCTGGTGCCAGCAGCCATGATAATTCCAGCTCCAATAACGTATATTAAAGTTGCTGCAGTTAAAAAGCTGGGATTTGGTTCTTGGGATGGAGCTGGTGGTCTGCCGTGAGGTGAGCTACCACCTGTCCTCTTGATTGAGTATAACGGGGGCCCGAAGAGTTAACTTTTAAAAAGTTAGAGTGTTCAAAGCAGGCCGGGTCGCCTGAACACTTCAGCTATGGATAATGGAATAGGACTCCATGCTGCTTGCACCGCACTTTATCAAACTGTCCCAAATGTAAGGTTGACACGCTGCGGCCGAGCAGACCGTCCAAAAAATTTAAGTGTGACACGCTGATGCCAAGCTGACGGTCCCAAAAATTTAAGTGTGACACGCTGATGCCAAGCTGACCGCCCAAAAAATTTAAGTGTGACACGCTGGTGCCGAGCTGACCGTCCCAAAAAATGTATTGTTGATGTAACATTCTGCTGAAGAGCAGACCGAAGAAGAAATGACCAGGGCATGGGTTATGTTTTTGGACACATGCTGGTGTAAGGCAGGGATGGCACACCGGGAAAAATAATGGTGGCTGGGGACTGCGTAATGAGTGACAGCCGCCGCCATGAGGCGGCGAAAAGCCTCGGTGTCCACCAGCCTAAATGGCAACATTTCCAAGGTCAGCAATAAAGAAAGTTGCGCTTTTAGAGCTATGGCCTGTAGGTGGGTGGCAGGGTATTTGCGCTTGCGTTCAAATTCCTGCGGTAAGGACATTTGAACACTGCACTGGGACATTGAAGTGGACGTGCTGGCTGATGGTTCCTGCGAAGGTCAAGGTGCAGAGCAGGAAGCATCTGGGCCTGCATCTTGGAAAGCAGGTAACAGAGGGGAAGAGGAGGCAGTGGTTTGACCTGCAGACACAGATCGTGGACCCAGGTGTTCGGCCCACCTTTTAGGGTGCTTTGCTGACATGTGGCGGATCATGCTGGTGGTGGTCAGGTTGCTGGTGTTTACGCCCCTGCTCATCTTGGTACGGCACAAGTTGCAAATTACAATCCGTTTATCGTCAGCACTTTTCTCAAAAAAACGCCAGACTGCGGAAAACCTAACCATTGGCAAGGGAGCTGGCCGCAAGGGACTCCTCTGGGGAACAGTTGCGGACCTGGTTGGCTTGGCCTGCCTTCTCCCTTTTGCCACCCCGCTGCCTCTTCCAGCCCGTTGCGCTGCTGTGTATCCCTCCCCCTCTGTACTGCTGTCATCGTTCGGCTTTCCACCTTCCCAGGTTGGGTCAGCTATTTCATCGTCCACCACCTCCTCTTCCACATCCTCACTCTGGTCCTCCTTCTGACATGGTGAGCTAACAAGAACCTGACTTAACTTCGTCTCATCCTCATCTACAACCTCTTGAGACACTAATTGCCCTTGACTTATTGGCAACTGTGTCTCATCATCATCATGCACCTCGTGAGATGCTAGTTGCCGGTCCCCACCGTCATCTTCTTCAGACTGAGTTTGCTCAATAGGTTGGGAATCAGGGCACAATATCTCCTCATTTCCCACTTTAAGCGGCCTTGGCGAGAGGCCCAAGCCAAGGAATGGTGATGACAAAAGCTCCTCGGAATATCCCAATGTGGGCTTAGTTCTTTGCCCAGACTCTGCATGGTGGGAGGAAGGAGGATCAGGGTGAGGATGTGGTTGCCCAGACTCTTGGCTACTGAGACTGGACTTTGTGGAAGAGGGGGTGGTGCTGAACCGACTGGAAGCATTATCAGCTGAAATCCAACCAACTACCTGCTCTCACTGCTGTGGCGACAAGAGTTGCGTCTTGCGCCGCCCTGCAAACTGTGACATGAAGCTAGGAGTTTTGGGTGACTTTGTTTCTTGGGCTCTGCCAGCAGGCACAGTTTCACCGCACCCAGAGCCATGGCGTCTGCGTTCACCATCAGCAGCATGCCCACTTCCCCGTCCCTTAGTGCTCGCCTTGCGCATATTGTATAGTATATATGCAACTTGGTCACAACTACAGTACTGCAGATTTTTATTAACTGTATCATCAGAAAAATTAAAACGAATATCCAATATTCTGAATGCACAAACTTGATAGAGCAGTCGCAAATGAGGAACTGCGGCCTAAATTAACGGTATTAAATGTAACAACGGATGTCAGCTACATAGACTTTTGAACGGTTGTGCACCTAGTTTTACTAACAGGGCACACTTGGGTTTTTTTGCCACCCAAAAAAAAAAAAGCAGACGTATTTCACAATGGACTTTGGTCTTTTTGGAACAGCGACATTCTTTCTACCTACCCAAATCCTATCCCTATAGATTAATTCCCTCCTTGGGCAAATTAAACTGCAGACGCAAATGAGGAACTGCGGCCTAAATTATTGGTATTAAATGTAACAACGGATGTCAGCTACAAAGACTTTTGAAAGGTTCTAATATGCTGTGAAACTAGCGTTACTCACAGGGCACACTTGGGGGTTTCTTTTGCCACCAAAAAAAAAAAATGCTGAAGGATTTAACAATGGACTTTTGTGTCTTTTGAACAATGATACTAACCCTGCCTAAAGAAATTCTATCCCTACACAAATGTTATACAGCAAGACGCAAAAGAAGTACTGCGGGCTTAACAGCAGAAATTATAGCAAAGTATGTCAGGTAGATAGTATACAGAGAGTATCCTACAGCATGCAACAGCAGTAGCAGCACATGTGGCATTAATGGCAGGCCACCTAGTGCTATTTTCACCACCTTTAAACACCCCAAAAATAATAAAATATTGCTTTGTGACAGATACAAAGCCCTTAAAAGGGCTTTTGGGTCTTTTTTGAGCGATTTCTATCCCTACCTAGCGTGCTTCTCTCATTACAGTGTATGTCCCTCCTTGCTGCAGCAGTACATGTGGCATTAATGGCAGGCCACCTAGCGCTATTTTCAACACCTTTAAACACCCCAAAAATAATAAAATACTACTTTGTGCCAGCCAGATATAATAGCCCTTAAAAGGGCTTTTGGGTCTTTGTTTAGCAATTTCTATCCCTGTCTAGCATCATTCCCTGCATGCAGCAGTTCTCCCTGTCTAACACTGGCCGGGTCACATGTCACCGTGTGCTATATAGTGACATGTGACCCACCAGCCAATCAGTGTAATGCCAGTAGCTAAGATGGCTACTGGCATTACACTTAATGCCATCCCTCCCCGAACGCTAATTGGCTAATTAGCATGCGGGGAGGTGACTCGAGCATGGCGCTCGAGCACACGCGGTATTCGGCTGAATACTGCGTGGTCCCGAGCACCGCCATGTTTGGCCGAATAGTGTATTAGGCCAAACTAGTTCGCTCAACACTAATGCCTATTTCTTTTTGCTGAGATTGTTAGACACTTTAGTAAGGGCAGTTTCTGTAGAGTGAAGAGGGCGAAAGGCAGATTATAAGGGGTCAAGAAGATAGTTTGCAGAGAGATAGCTTATTAAGCGAGAGTAGACAAGATGTTCAAAGAGTTTAGAGATGAAAGGGAGGTTGGAAACCAGTCGATAGTTAGCAGCACAGGTCGGGTCAAGAGATGTTTTTTTTTTTTGTAGTGGGGTTATAACAGAGTGTTTGAAAGAGGAGAGAAAGATACCAGAAGAGAGAGAGGTTAAAAATTGTAGTTAGGTGAGTGATGACAGCTGGGGAAAGGGACTGGAGGAAGTGTGATGGAGTAGGTTCGCTGCTACAGTTCGTTGGCCGAGAAGAAGAGAGAAGCATGGAGACTTCTTCCACTGTTATGGGGGATAAAGAGGAGAGAGTGCAAGTGGAGGAATAAGAGGGAGGAGGATTGAGATTTGGGGACTGGAAGATTACTTACTGCCGGATTCTGCCAATCTTATCTCTGAAGTAGGTGGCTAAGCCATCAGCGCAGAGGTCAGTGACAGGTTCTGGAACTTTAGGGCTTAAAAGGGAATGAAAAGTGTCAAAGAGTTGTTTTGGGTTATTTGATAGTGAGGAGATGAGAGAGGTGAAGTCATTTTGTTTGGCAATATTGAGAGCCGAATTGTATGTTTTGAGCATAAATTTATAATGGAGGAAGTCTGCTGATATTCGTGATTTTCTCCATAAGCGTTTGACACATCTGGAGCAGCATTGAAGAAAGCGTGTTTCAGATGTATGCCAGGGTTGCCGTTTTCTGCGTCGAGAGGGTCGGATTGATATTGGACCAACTTCATCTAGGGTGGATTTGAGTGTATGGTTGTAATGATTGGCAGCCAAGTCTGGACAGGAGAGGGAAGAGGTTGGGGTAAGAGCTAATTGTAGGGTGTTAATAAGTTGCTGACAGTTAATGGCATGTAGGTTTCCGTAAGTGTGAAAAGTAGGACTGTCATGAGAAAAGTGAGAGGTCTTAATAGTAAATGAAAGAAGATTGTGGTCAGAAAGTGGGAAAGGTGAGTTACGAAAGTTTAGAACTGAGCAGTGACGGAAGAAGACTAGAGCAAGTGTATTGCCCTGTTCATGTGTGGCATGAATGGTTTCTCCCCTGGTCTCCTCCATCCTGTCACGCTCTGGTGTGGGGGGAATAGCCACACCGAGCATACGAGGGAAGGGAACAGACCAAAACCAGGGAAACGGTCACCTCTTGCAGGGAACCCTGAAATTAGGCCCTGACTGACTACCAGTATGAAAAAACCTGGGTTGTAGGAAAGTTCATACACAGGAACATTATAATAAATGCACCCTAGAAAACCCTGCAGCTAGTGACAAGAAAGAGTAAACCCGTTCCTACAATAATTTGGACGAACAGGAGACTCCAAAAGTAAAACCACAAAAGGGGAAAAGTCACTTATTTTAAGCAGATATCGCAGCAACTGGATCTCAGCCGAGATCCACACCACATGATCCACACCACACACTACTAAGAAGGCAGAAAGTATAAACCACAAGGGATACTGCGAGTGGAAGGGGTAAATAGGAGAAAGCTAATTACCACAGCGGCAACAGCTGAGGGGAAGGGGTGTGGTAAACAGCAACGAAACCAATGGAAAAGCAAGTCAAATTATGTCACTTTAGAAAGCCGCGCAGAACGTCTGATACCAGACACAAGCCCACTCGTGACATTACCCCCCCTTTTATGGGTGACCTCCGGGCACCCAGGACCAACTTTATCAGGATGACACCAGTGAAAGGCTTTCACCAAACGACTGACATTCACGTCAGATGCCGGTACCCATGACCTCTCCTCAGGACCATAACCCTTCCAATGAACCAGATATTGAAGAGTCCCACGGAGAACTCGAGAATCAATGATCTTGACAATCTGGAATACCAAATTACCATCCACCAAGACAGGCGCGGGTGGCAAGGGAGATGGCTCCAGAGGTTCAACATATCTCTTCAACAAAGATCTGTGAAATACATTTTCAAGGCCTGAGGAAGTTCAAGACGAAATGCTACAGAATTAATGATGGCCGTGATCTTATATGGGCCAATAAATCTTGGACCCAACTTCCAAGAAGGAACTTTCAACTTAATGTTCCTAGTTGACAGCCACACAGAATCACCCACACTTAGGTCCGGACCATTCATACGTCTCCTGTCAGCCACATGTTTGTACTTGTTACCCATATTTATCAAGTTACTTTGAATTTTTCGCCATATAGAAGACAATTATGACGAAAAACGTTCTTCCTCAGGAATACCAGAAGTATCAGAACCAGAAAATGTGCCAAACTGCGGGTGAAAGCCATATGCACCAAAAAATGGTGACTTACCAGTGGAGTCCTGTCTGCGATTATTTATGGCAAACTCAGCCAGAGACAAAAATGAGGACCACTCCTCCTGGTTCTCAGAGACAAAACATCTCAAGTAAGTCTCCAGACTCTGATTGGTACGCTCAGTCTGTCCATTCGCCTGGGGATGAAAGGCAGAGGAAAAAGACAGTTGTACCCCGAGCCGAGTACAGAACGCCCTCCAGAATCTGGACACAAGCTGAGTCCCACGATCAGAGACCACGTTAGTGGGAATGCCATGAAGTTTCACAACGTTGTCAACAATCACTTGTGCAAGAGTTTTCGCATTGGGGAGTCCGGGTAATGCAATAAAGTGCGCCATTTTACTAAAACTATCAACAACCACCAGAATAACTGTCTTACCAGACGACTCAGGTAATGAGACTCAGTGATGAAGTCCATGGATAGGTGAGTCCATGGTCTGGACGGGATGGGTAATGAAAGTAGGGGTCCAGAAGGTCGAGTATGTATACCTTAGCGCGTGCACAGACACTACAGGCTGACACCTAGTCCTCAACACACTTACGCAGCCCTGGCCACCAGAATCTACGAGAGATGAGGTCGACAGTGGATTTACTCCCAAGGTGTCCCGCAAGCACCGAAGAGTGATGCTCCTCAACCACCTTATGACACAAATCAGAAGGAACAAACAACTTCCCAGGAGGGTGAGACTCTGGCACATCTCCCTGGGCCTCAAACACTTTAGCCTCAAAATCAGGGTAAAGAGCGGATATCACCACTCCTTCAGACAGTATAGGGCTCGGATCTTCAAAATCACCACCTCCGGGAAAACTACGTGACAAGGCATCCGCCTTTACATTCTTAACCCCAGGGCTATATGTGACAATGAAATTGAATCTGGTGAAGAACAAAGACCATCTGGCCTGCCTCGGATTAAGTCATTTAGCCGACTCCAGTTAAGCCAGATTTTTGTGATCAGTGAATACCGTGATTGGGTGAATCGCCCCTTCCAACCAATGATGTCATTCCTCAAAAGCCAACTTAATGGCCAGTAACTCTCTGTTACCCACATCATAATTTCTCTCCGCTGCAGAGAGTTTTTTCGAAAAAAAAGCACATGGGCGCCATTTACCAGGTGACGGGCCCTGTGATAAAACAGCTCCTACCCCCACATCGGATGCGTCAACGTCCACAATGAAAGGTTGTGACACATCTGGCTGCACCAATATAGGGGCAGAAGAAAAGCACTCCTTTACAGCGGAGAAGGCTTGCAACGCTGCATCAGACCACACTGAGACATCGTCCCTTTCTTAGTCATGTCAGTTAAGGGTTTGACTATTGTCGAATAGTTCTTTTAAATTTCGGTAATAGTTTGTGAACTCCAAAAATTGCATAAGAGCCTTCAGATTTTCAGGTCGGTCCCAGTTCAGAACAGCACTGACTTTCTCTGGATCCATACGAAAACCTGAAGATGAAAGCAGGTATCCTAAGAATTGCAATTCTTGTACAGCAAAAACACATTTCTCTAATTTTGCATACAACTTGTTATCTCTTAAGATTTGCAACACCTGCCTCACGTGATCCTGATGTGTCACAATATCTGGAGAATAGATTAGTATGTCATCCAAATACACGACTACAAACCTCCCCACAAGATGATGAAAAATGTCATTAAGAAAATGCTGGAAGACAGCAGGAGCATTGGTCAACCCAAAAGGCATGACCAGGTTCTCAAAGTGGCCCTCAGGAGTGTTAAAGGCCGTCTTCCTTTCATCCCCTTCTTTGATCCTGACCAGATTATATGCCCCCCTTAAGTCCAACTTGGAGAACACCTTGGCATCCACAATCTGGTTAAACAAGTCAGGAATCAAAGGAAGGGGGTACGGATCACGGACAGTAATCCTATTGAGTTCACGGAAATCCAGACATGGCCTAAGGGTTCCGTCCTTTTTCTTAACAAAAAAAACCCCTGCTGCCACAGGAGATTTGGAAGGCCTAATATGTCCTTTAGCCAAACTCTCAGCAATATATTCCTTCATGGCCGTTCTCCCAGGTCCAGAAAGGTTATACAGCCTAGATTTGGGCAATTTTGCTCCAGGGATAAGATTGATAGGACAATCGTATTCCCGGTGAGGGGTTAAATCCTGACATCCACCTTCAGAAAATACATCAGAGAAATCCGATATAAAAGAAGGAAGAGTCTTAGTGGTTAAAGCAGAAAAAGATGTATTAAGGCAATTGTCAACACAATAATCGCCCCAATCCACAATTTGTCTAGTATGCCAGTCAATGGACGGATTATGTTTGCTTAACCACGGTAAACCCAGAACCACAGGAGCAAGAAGACCTTCCAACACAAAACATGAAATAAGCTCCTGATGAAATTCACCCACTCTTAATTTGATATCATGCACCATCTGAGACAAACACTTCTGAGATAGAGGTGCAGAATCAATGGCAAACACAGAAATCCTCTTATCCAAAGAACTTGGCGACAATCCATGCATACGGACAAACTGAGCATCAATCAAGTTCACTCCTGCCCCGCTGTCAATAAACACCTAAATTTTCACAACCTTTGACTCTAGTGCCACCTCGGCAGTCAGGAGAAAACAGGTACTACAGGATGAAGACAAATGCACATTTTCAGTCTCCCTACCCACCCCACCAAGAGTGAGATGAGAATTCAACGCCCCCTTTTCTTTTCTCTATTTTAGAGATTGAAAGCATGGACATACATTGATAAAGTGTCCTTTCTGACCACAGAAAAAAACACACACCCTTTTTATTACCAAGATGTTTATGGGTGGAAACAGGAGTGGCTCCCCCTAATTGCATAGGTTCATCCCCTGACATCAACCTAGGGGAATATTCACCCAAAGTGTCATAGGAAGCCAGTACACTATGTGATAGTATGTCCTGAGAGCGGGGGCCCCTAGATCGCTCTCTCAGGCGCCTATCCATGCGCACAGCAAGAGACATAGCGGCTTCCAAAAACACAGGGGTTTCCTGAAAGGCCAAAGCGTCCTTCAGCCTTTCAGACAAACCTTGACAAAATTGGCTACGTAAAGCCGGATCGTTCCATTCAGTATTGGTCGCCCACTTCCGAAACTCAGAGCAATAAATCTCAACTGGCCGCTCACCCTGACAAAGGTCACGTATATGATACCAGACGCAAGCCCACTCGTGACACATCCCCTCCCCTGTAAAGTGTTAAAAAAGGCCTCTTCTCTCTGGCTGCCATCAGGAGCTTTCCCACCCTCCCTCCCTGCTCTATGTTGGTGTTTTTGTGTGGTTGTTTTAACTGTTTTCTCTCTTTTGTAAAGATTGTTTCTTCAAGTCATAGTTGTTGGGCGGTTTGGATCATAATGGAGTGTAACAGAAGGTGGACTTGCCCACCGGGAGTCCTGTGGTCCTGAAAACCTCTTCTTTAAACACTTGATATGCCGTTTTTCATGTTGAAATAATGTTGATGGTTGGAAAAAAATTATGCATTTTAATAAAGCTGTGACCGACCTCCTCCCAACAAATAAAATAGTCAATGTTTTTTTTTTAAATGGTAGGTGGGATGCCAAGGATGGGTAAAAGAATTATAGTTCTCGGCAGCGTATGTTGCTCGGGTGCTCAGTCATGGCATTCAGAATGCTTGCTAAAAATACAACTACAAATGTAAATATATTTTTGGGGGATTTTATGTAATAGACCAACATATATTATAAAGTGTGTGAAGTGATTGAAGGGAAATAAAATGATTCATGGTTTTTACAAATTTTCATAAATAAAAATCTGGAAAGTCTGGCATGCATTTGTATTCAGCCCCCCAGACCCCTTCACCCCCTCCCCCTGGTTCAATACTTTGTAGGACCACCTTTCACTGCAATTACAGCTGCAAGTCTTTTGGGGTATGTCTCAACAAGCTTTGCACAACTAGAGGTTGAAATTTTTGTCCATTCTTTTTTGCAAAATAGCTCAAGCTCGGTCAGATTGGAAGGAGAGCGTCTGTGAACAGTAACTTTCAAGTCTTGCCACAGATTTTCAGTGGGATTTAGGCTTTGTTTAGCATTATTGTCCTGCTGGAAGGTGATCCTCCGCCCCACTTTGAAGTATTAACTTCATCAATCTTCCCATCAACTCTGACAAGCTTTCCTGTCCCTTCTAAAGAAAAGCGTTCCTGAAGCATGATGCAGCTGCGACCATGTTTCAATGAGGGGATGGCATGTTCAGGGTGATGTGCAGTGTGAGTTTTTCTTCCACACATAGCATTTTTCATGAAGGCTAAAAAGTTCCAGTTTCCTCTAATCTGATCAGAGCACCTTCTTCTACATGTTTGCTGTGTCCCTTACATGGCTTGTGGCAAACAGCAAATGGGACTTCTTATGGCTTGCTTTCAAAAATAGCTTTCTTCTTGCCTCTCTTCCATAAAGGCCAGATTTGAGGCACACATGACTAATAGTTGTCCTGTGGACAGATTTTCCCACCCTGACCTGTGGATCTCTGCAGCTCCTCCAGAGTGACCATGGTCCTCTTGGCTGCTTCTTTAATTAGTGCTCTCCTTGCCTGGGTTGTCTTTTTAGGTGGAAGGACATGTCTTGGTAGGTTTACAGTTGTGCCATACTCAATCCATATTCAGATGATGGATTGAACAGTGCTGTGTGAGATGTTCGCAGCTTGTGATATTATTTTACAACATAATGCTGCTTTACACTTCTCCATAGCTTTATCCCTGACCTGTCTGGTGTGTTCCTTGGTTTTCTTGATGCTGGTTGATCACTAATGTTCTCTAACAAACCTCTGAGGCCTTCACAGAAAAGATGTTGTTATACTGAAAATACATTACACACTGATGGACTCTATTTACTAATTAGGTGACTTCTGAAGTCACGTGGTCTCTGGATTTTATTAAGGTGCATCAGGATCCGTTTTCTTGGACACAAATGAAAACGGATCCAGCACCCATTGACTTATAATAGATGGAACCAACAACTGAGTAAAGTATAATATTAACAGTATTCCCTATTGGAAATACGGAGACTAGCCCAAACCCTCCACCAAAAACTTTTACAGTAGAAATTATGCCATCCAACAGGTAGTGTTCTCCAGAAATATGCAAAACCCAGATTCATCAGACTGGCAGACAGTGAAACATGATTTATCACTCTAGAGAACATATTTCCGCTGCTCCATTGGTGGAATGATTTAAATCACTCCAGTTGATGATTGTCAAGGTTGGTGGTGGTATTAAGCTTCTCTGCAGCTATTTTATTATGGAAAATCATTTCATGAAGCTTACAATGTAGAGGTCCTGTACCAATGGCATATAGTTTGGAACTTTTTATTATGAGATGAAACAGAGGATAGGTGATTTGTTTGGCCACTTGCTTTACTTGGTAGCCCCATTCAAAATGTACATAGTTTACCCCTTTGTGAATAAGCTGTTGTTACTCCATAACCCTCCCTCTTCACCAAAATCGCACTTAGGCCGTATTAACATACATTTTCTGTTTCTTCAAGTACTGTATACTGAATATGGATCAGCTTCTAGGATAACAAGTTGAAATGGATGGACAGATGTCTTTTTTCAGGCTTACAAGCTATGTTAATATGTTATCAGTAACAATTAGTCAGAGCAAATGAACTGGCTGTATTTTCTCTTGAAGACATTTTGTTAGTCATTAGAGATGAGCGAGTAGTGTTCGATCGAGCTGGTATTCGATCGAATACTACGATATTCGGCGTGCTCGATTTCTTTCGAGTATAACGGCGATGGCGCACTTAGAATTCGTTTCCCCTCCCACCTTCCCTGGCGCTCTTTTTCCACCAATCACCATGCAGGGGGGGTATGACAGGCACGCTGAGCACGCTGGCAGCGCGAAAACAGCGTCTACATGCATTGGCTGGAAAAACCATGTGACCTCGAATATTAAAAACTCAGCTCTTCCTGCTCGTACGCATATGCTGCGTGAACTTAGTCAGGGACAGAGGCTGGAGAAGGGAGAGACAGGTTTTAGCTGTTGGACAGGCAGGAGCGTGATTAAAAGCCCTTATCAGGGCTACTATAGTGCAGTACAGTGATAGCTTTACTACAATATACACTTTACAGAGAATGGCTGCCGTATTCAGGGATAGCTGCTGGAGTAGGGACAGAGAGAGGCATTAGTGGTGTATTAGGTGCTCTGCTACATACCAAACTATATTTGGCACTACTGCTGTGTACCTTGAACTATAAAATATATAGGCCTTATAATTGGCAACTGTACTGTGCGTTCTCTTGCAAAGTAATTTCTCAAACCTGGTGTTCATACACACCGTCTGATCACTTAGTACACGGCTGTGTACCTTGAAAAATACAATATATAGGCATTATAATTGGCAACTGTACTGTGCGTTCTCTTGCAAAGTAATTTCTCATACCTGGTGTTCATACACACCGTCTGATCACTTAGTACACGGCTGTGTACCTTGAAAAATACAATATATAGGCCTTATAAATTGGCAACTGTACTGTGCGTTCTCTTGCAAAGTAATTTCTCAAACCTGGTGTTCATACACACCGTCTGATCACTTAGTACACGGCTGTGTACCTTGAAATATACAATATATAGGCCTTATAATTGGCAACTGTATTGTGCGTTCTCTTGCAAAGTAATTTATCAAACCTGGTGTTCATACACACCGTCTGATCACTTAGTACACGGCTGTGTACCTTGAAATATACAATATATAGGCCTTATAATTGGCAACTGTACTGTGGCGTTCTCTTGCAAAGTAATTTCTCATACCTGGTGTTCATACACACCGTCTGATCACTTAGAACACGGCTGTGTACCTTGAAATATACAATATATAGGCCTTTCAATTGGCAACTGTACTGTGCGTTCTCTTGCAAAGTAATTTCTCAAACCTGGTGTTCATACACACCGTCTGATCACTTAGTACACGGCTGTGTACCTTGAAAAATACAATATATAGGCCTTATAATTGGCAACTGTACTGTGCGTTCTCTTGCAAAGTAATTTCTCATACCTGGTGTTCATACACACCGTCTGATCACTTTAGTACACGGCTGTGTACCTTGAAAAATACAATATATAGGCATTATAATTGGCAACTGTACTGTGCGTTCTCTTGCAAAGTAATTTCTCAAACCTGGTGTTCATACACACCGTCTGATCACTTAGTACACGGCTGTGTACCTTCAAATATACAATATATAGGCCTTATAATTGGCAACTGTACTGTGCGTTCTCTTGCAAAGTAATTTCTCAAACCTGGTGTTCATACACCACCGTCTGATCACTTAGTACACGGCTGTGTACCTTGAAATATACAATATATAGGCCTTATAATTGGCAACTGTACTGTGCGTTCTCTTGCAAAGTAATTTCTCATACCTGGTGTTCATACACACCGTCTGATCACTTAGAACACGGCTGTGTACCTTGAAATATACAATATATAGGCCTTATAATTGGCAACTGTACTGTGCGTTCTCTTGCAAAGTAATTTCTCATACCTGGTGTTCATACACACCGTCTGATCAGTTAGTACACGGCTGTGTACCTTGAAATATACAATATATAGGCCTTATAATTGGCAACTGTACTGTGCGTTCTCTTGCAAAGTAATTTCTCAAACCTGGTGTTCATACACACCGTCTGATCACTTAGTACACGGCTGTGTACCTTGAAATATACAATATATAGGCCTTTCAATTGGCAACTGTACTGTGCGTTCTCTTGCAAAGTAATTTCTCAAACCTGGTGTTCATACACACTGTCTGATCACTTAGTACACGGCTGTGTACCTTGAAAAATACAATATATAGGCATTATAATTGGCAACTGTACTGTGCGTTCTCTTGCAAAGTAATTTCTCATACCTGGTGTTCATACACACCGTCTGATCACTTAGTACACCGCTGTGTACCTTGAAAAATACAATATATAGGCATTATAATTGGCAACTGTACTGTGCGTTCTCTTGCAAAGTAATTTCTCAAACCTGGTGTTCATACACACCGTCTGATCACTTAGTACACGGCTGTGTACCTTGAAAAATACAATATATAGGCAATATAATTGGCAACTGTACTGTGCGTTCTCTTGCAAAGTAATTTCTCAAACCTGGTGTTCATACACACCGTCTGATCACTTAGTACACGGCTGTGTACCTTGAAATATACAATATATAGGCCTTATAATTGGCAACTGTACTGTGCGTTCTCTTGCAAAGTAATTTCTCAAACCTGGTGTTCATACACACCGTCTGATCACTTAGTACACGGCTGTGTACCTTGAAATATACAATATATAGGCCTTTCAATTGGCAACTGTACTGTGCGTTCTCTTGCAAAGTAATTTCTCAAACCTGGTGTTCATACACACCGTCTGATCACTTAGTACACGGCTGTGTACCTTGAAATATACAATATATAGGCCTTATAATGGCAACTGTACTGTGCGTTCTCTTGCAAAGTAATTTCTCAAACCTGGTGTTCATACACACCGTCTGATCACTTAGTACAACGGCTGTGTACCTTGAAATATACAATATATAGGCCTTATAATTGGCAACTGTACTGTGCGTTCTCTTGCAAAGTAATTTCTCATACCTGGTGTTCATACACACCGTCTGATTCACTTAGAACACGGCTGTGTACCTTGAAATATAGCAATATATAGGCCTTTCAATTGGCAACTGTACTGTGCGTTCTCTTGGCAAAGTAATTTCTCAAACCTGGTGTTCATACACACCGTCTGATCACTTAGTACACGGCTGTGTTACCTTGAAATATACAATATATAGGCCTTATAATTGGAAACTGTACTGTGCGTTCTCTTGCAAAGTAATTTCTCAAACCTGGTGTTCATACACACCGTCCTGATCACTTAGTACACGGCTGTGTACCTTGAAATATACAATATATAGGCCTTTCAATTGGCAACTGTACTGTGCGTTCTCTTGCAAAGTAATTTCTCAAACCTGGTGTTCATACACACCGTCTGATCACTTAGTACCACGGCTGTGTACCCTTGAAATATACAATATATAGGCCTTATAATTGGCAACTGTACTGTGCGTTCTCTTGCAAAGTAATTTCTCAAACCTGGTGTTCATACACACCGTCTGATCACTTAGTACAACGCTGTGTACCTTGAAAAATACAATATATAGGCATTATAATTGGCAACTGTACTGTGCGTTCTCTTGCAAAGTAATTTCTCATACCTGGTGTTCATACACCCGTCTGATCACTTAGTACACGGCTGTGTACCTTGAAAAATACAATATATAGGCCTTATAATTGGCAACTGTACTGTGCGTTCTCTTGCAAAGTAATTCTCATACCTGGTGTTCATACACACCGTCTGATCACTTAGTACACGGCTGTGTACCTTGAAATATACAATATATAGGCATTATAATTGGCAACTGTACTGTGTGTTCTCTTGCAAAGTAATTTCTCATACCTGGTGTTCATACACACCGTCTGATCACTTAGAACACGGCTGTGTACCTTGAATATACAATATATAGCCTTTCAATTGGGCAACTGTACTGTGCTGTTCTCTTGCAAAGTAATTTCTCAAACCTGGTGTTCATACCACACCGTTCTGATCACTTAGAACACGGCTGTGTACCTTGAAATATACAATATATAGGCCTTTCAATTGGCAACTGTACTGTGCGTTCTCTTGCAAATAATTCTCAAACCTGGTGTTCATACACACCGTCTGATCACTTAGTACACGGCTGTGTACCTTGAAAAATACAATATATAGGCCTTATAATTGGCAACTGTACTTGGTTCTCTTGCAAAGTAATTTCTCAATACCTGGTGTTTCATACACACCGTCCTGATCACTTAGTACACGGCTGTGTACCTTGAAATATACAATATATAGGCCTTAATTGGCAACTGTA